>JAOUQY010000051.1:19690029-19697529 GCA_028566355.1 Doras micropoeus
TTTAGCCATGAAACCTCCCACACTAAAATGACAGGTGTTTCAGTTTCATTGTCTAACCCCTGTACATCTAACATATTCACTAGCCCATGCCTTAATTTAAAACTTAGCTTCATATATTATATTTAGCCTGATTACTTTAAAAACTATTAGAGCAGGAAGATGCTAAAGCTTTTTCAGTGACTAATCTGATTTCCTGCACCTCCTCCGAGTTAAAAAAAAAAAATACTAAACCGTCTCCACGGCAGCATAAATCGCTAGCTAGATAACTACATTGCTAGTTTGGATAACGAAGAAAATCGCAAACATTCTTGCCATTTAAGACATTGTGCGTTCTGGTTTCTTTCACAGATACTGAAGAACTAGGCGGATTCCCAGAACTGACCATTTGTTCATCTAAATATTCTGCATGACTTGTCAACAAGCTGAAATGTGCTGAAATTCAGAAATACCTGAGGCACAAAATGTACAGGTTGCATCAGGTTGAGAGCAAAAGTTGAATTTTGGAATCTTTGAACAAAAAATATTATCAATATGAAAGAAACTATCAATTTTATGATAAGAACAAGGGTGACTACATCTCCAAGACAAATAGTGTTTCATTTTTTTATTTTTTTTTAATCCAAACTCCGCAGTGTTAATTGAGGTCCTGTTGGACTCATTCAAACACTACAGCACCAGCAGTATCAGTGAACAGTGAAGCATTTTGTTGTGTATAATTACAGGACAAACCCGGTGGTTTTTTTTTAGGTTTGTGCAGTCTGCTCGGAGCTACATACAGCGGGGTTGCTGTGTCATTAGCTAATCTGCAGTAGTTAAACTGAAACGAGTCCTGTGGTTTTCCCGAATGCAATTGCTGTGTGCCTTGTGGTTTAATCAGCACCTGCATGTCAAAACTAAACCCAACTGCTGCGTCATTAGAAATCAATTTAGACATCGGTTTATCTTAACACGCAGTGTTCACATGCTTTAGCTGATGTTTAAGGGGCCATTAATTCTAACTTGAGCACAGATCAGATCTGCAACAGTCTACTGACTTACTGTAACTTACTGTATACTAATGAACAACTTCACTTACACACATTGCATGGCGTACAAATTCATCTCTATATCATGATTCATGTTTTCTTTCTGTTGCATGTAAATCACACACAGTAAATTATGCACTCTGAGAAATAATATAATTTTTCTTTTTTTTAACGCAAGAAACTGAATATATTTAAAACCAAGGCACATTTAAGGGTTTACAACGGTTTAGATTGTGTATGTAATTTGGGAAAGATCCACAGAATGTTAATGTGTAAAAGAATGAGTGTTTATAATTAATGGCATGACATAATAATAGAACTGTTTAGGTCAGATATGTGACGTAACTTCCGCACGTCCAGTTTAAATGCAGTTTAAAGGCTTGACAGTGAAACTGTTTGCTTATTATATAACGCGATCCTAAAACTGACACACGCCTAAGTGTTTAACTCTTGAAATAAGCCTTTTAAAATGTTGCTGAAGGTAAGACTCAGACCCCAGGAGGGACAGTGGGGTTCTTTCAGTTGGCACTTACTGTCGGTGATCCTCTGCAGGCCGAGCACATCCTCCGGCGTTATGATGGGATTTTTGAGCAGCTCCTCCTCTGTAGTACACGGCTGTCCTCCCTCGGCCCCCTGCTTCACTCTCATTGCCCAGTGTGTGTCCGGTTACAGTGTGTGTGTGTGTGTGTGAGATGAAGCTGTTTGGATCGGAGGATCCGCTTGATTCACTTTACCCTCCGTGTACTGAGGTTGCCAGATTGTGTTAAGTGTTAGAGTATTTGATTGTAATCCGGACCGAACTGAAACCTTCAGAACCGAAACGCTTGGTACTTTTGGCTCTACGAACCAAACACCATGTTTACACTCTAATGCAATTACAAACAACCCACTTCCGCGGTTAGGCGTCCAATCTGGCAACACCGGCGTTTGTAGCACTAATTCTGTGCACCTTCTCCTCCTCCACTCACAGGCTTAGAGCGGATTGATCCCGCCCCCTAAACACTCACTGGCTGCAATGATTGGATGTTCATTTTCATGTCGCTTTGTGATTGGACGATATTAGGTTGTAGGAAATCCTAAATGTGGATCAGGTTAAAATTATGGTGACGTTATGGCCCTCCATACAAATTCAAAACAAATTAAGACATTCATTCTAAGAGAAAAAAAATTAAACACACAACAATTACACATAATTTTTTTGGACAATTGTATTTCCCAAACTGCACTGCGACACCCCCCACAGTGGCCTATACCATTAACATAGTTTAATTGGAACTGTAGTATATAATGTGCCTGGGTTGTCACTATATAATCACCCTGGGGCAGAAAAGCTGCCTCAGAATACAAAAGAACCTGCCAACTATCACTTGTGATATGTTTATGAAATTGAAATTTTATGAAATCTATACTAACAAAAATGGCGCATCTGTCTTATCACTCTGTTGCACAAGACATCCAAAGAGAACTGAATACGAATAAAGATACTAAATGTGATACACTTGGCACACACTGGCTAATTTCTCTGTGCAGAGGTTGAAAAATTAAGCAAACACAAGCCGTTTGAGCTCTAAAGCCTTTACAGGAAGGAAGCAGGAAGTGCTCAAGCACATCTGTGCAGCTTTTTGAAGAAATGTAAGCATTTGGATGCATTTTTGCAACTGGCCATGGAAACAAAACATTCATTAATTCATTCATTCATACATTCATATACTCCTTCATTCATATTCAATAAGAAATGTATCCTACTCAGGGTTACAGTGGATCTGGAGCCTAACTCAGGAGCACTAAGTGTAAGACAGGAATGAGCCCTTAATTGGATGCCGAACTGAAATCCAGTGTTTCGGGAGGGTGTGAGGAAAACAGAGAACCCAGAGAAAACCCACATAGGCACAAGTGGAACATATAAAACATAACACAGACGATATACTGAGCTGATCAAACCAGGTACCCTATAGTTGTGAGAGGGCAATGCCAAGTCAACTAAAGGAAGAAAGACCTGAACCTTTTAATAGTTTTACAGCCCAAATGAAAATGACTTTGGTCATCTAACCAGAGCAGCTTTAATAAAATCACTACTCACCTTGCTTCTAGTATTCACTGAAATGATATTTCTTAATTTCCACTTTGTTAAATACACTATACAGGTAGGTTATAATTACTGACTATAGCCCACCTGATATGTATTTATTATGTCATGAACTCTGCTTTCTTGTTAGTCCAAATTGTAAGAGTGCTGTTAGGGTGCACTTGCATTTTATTTGCAATAATAAAGGGTAAATAATGATTGGTATAACTCCGGTGATGAGAAGGTAAAGTGTGGTTATATTGCATACTGGTGAACGTTTGACCAACTAACAAATGCTTTCACAGGCATTCTATACTTTATATAGAATATAATATAATATATATATAATATATAATAGAATATAATTTTTTTTTCATCCACCCAAATTGCAACCTGTTTGGTCCAGAAATTGGTATCATTCTATCATTCTATAAATTGGTATCAATTTCTCTGCACAGCACTTTTGTTGCTGGATTGTTTTATTATTAGTGACTCTTTCTCAACCTAGCAGTACCATTAAGTTATTTAAAAATCCCAGTAGCTCTGCTGTGCAAGACACATTCATACCACACTAATATATCACTACCAGTATCTCTGCTGTGCTCAGAATGATCCGTTATCCAAATAATATCTGTTCAGTGGTGGTTCCTCAGTGGTCTGAGACACAGATAAGGTACTGTCAGTAACTGTATACTTCCTTTATACCTGCAAATGATTACATGACTAGTGGGTGTAAGTACAAGGTTAATGTACCTAATAAAGTAGTCACTATGTGATATTAATGAAAAAATGTATTGTAATGTAATGCAATGTATTGTAAAAAAACAACCAAACAGTAGTGTTCTGCAATACTGAGGTCTGAGATCTTTATTTGTATTTGTGGGAAATATAATTTCCAGATGCCAGCATCCCTGAGAGATATGTGTGACAGGACTGCACAGTCCCCTCATGACATGAGATGATGGGGAGGTGAATCTTGTCCACAAAAAATGAAAGGAGAATAAAATCCTTGTACAATTAAACCTACCATAAGAGTAAAAGGCCAGGTATTCCTATCCCAATACATATCACATGTTCATGATTTATGGTTCAGTAGGAGATACATTCTTTTTGGAAAATTAATTAATAGCTAGTGTGCATTAAAAAAAATATTTTAGATTGCTGGGAAAAAGCCCCAAAAATGCAATTTAATTTAAATAGAGTTAACAGATTATATATAAATATATAGGTGAATGCAAGAAAAATATTTAACAAATGATTTGGCTCTGTGAGCTGTAGCTTCATAACTCATAATTTAACCTTGTAAACTGATTGAGCTCTTTACACTGCTGTGATGTGGTCTGTGTAAACTGAGGGATAATTTTATGCACCACAGAGCCTCTCCTGTAACCCGTCCGTCAGCTCCTGCTGTGTTGCTTATGCAGTCATCTCGAAGAAGCCTCGTCGATCTGTCTGCATGTCTCGCACTCGGCGGATGGACTGGATCTGGGGATGGTTGGCTCCCCACTCATTCCAGTGCTTGAACTGACCATGCTCAAACAGGTACTGGTATCCACGATAGCCAGGGTACTGGTACCCGACCCACCTACAAAACAGCAACCAGACTATGCATTTGTGAAGGTTCTGTCTTTACATTAGTGATGTTGCCTTCAAAGCCAGCTGACTTACGTTCCTCCGGAGACCTGAATGCTTGCTACTCTGTCATAGAAGCCATAGGACCACAGACTGGGGATATCCTCATCACAAACCTCCATTTTACGGCCCTCGAAGTTTGCACACTCATACAGGCAGATCTTGTGATCGTGGGAATCCTGTATGGAAATAGAAAAAGAACCATTTTTCCTCACAAATGCCCATGTGTACTGAAAAAGATGCAATACTTGATGCAATGGTATTTAAATGGTTTTTCCGGGACCGTCTCTAGCTTCTACAGATCCAAAGCTAAACTAAGCTAAACTCAATCCAAATGTAACAAGGACACATCGTGTCATTAAATGCGACATACAACAGCATCCTTTTGTGGAAATATTATTTGGGCTAAACGTGAGTGAGTGTGTTACATGATCCATAAGGTGATTTGCATCTAAAAACATTATTAATTGGATCACTATATCATTTGCTGAGCTAATCAACACTACATATTGCTCCATGCTAGCTGTTCTGCTGGCCAAAGGAAATGTCATACATTGGAAATCTGTTATACAACGTTATGTCCACCTAGCCTCATTTTCAAACTTAAGCGGGCATGAATCTGTCTAGCTTAAAATGGCAAAAGAGTGGGAAATACCTTACCATTAAAACAAAAATAGCAACCACTGCTACTGCCGCTACAAAACAAATCCCAGCATGGGCTGCAGGCCCAGAAGTTTAAAGCTGATAAATACATCTGAAGTTATTTGTATGTCATTACACTAATGACCATGTTTATATGGATATGAACGAGCTGACATTCTCTTGCTCCTAATTCACCCACCATGCGGACTGGCCTGAGGGACATGAGACAATCACAGCGGTAGCTATTGGACCAAGTGTCCCAGCGAGGGTACTCTCCCTTCTCCAACAGGAACATCTCACCACGCCAGTCCAGCTGTTCATAACCCACCCACCTGAAACAATGCAAAAATGAAAAAATACACGGCATGTTCATATACATTCAATTCACAAAAGAAATAACACTGCACTATTCTGTATTCTGTAACTGGCTCGGCTACAGACTTACGGGCCACACTCCACTCTGATGGAGCGCACACGGTCAAAGCCCTTATCGCAGATATTGCGGCACTCGCCATTCAGCTCCATCATGCGACCTTGGAAATTCTCACACTCGTACAGATATATCTGGTCATGCATATAATACTGATCAGAATTTTCAGGTTACAATATTCAGCACACACTTCATATGATGTGCAGTGCTACTTCAGTAATATGTTGGATACATGAATGTAACAGAGTAATGAAACAAATTTACTGGCATTAACAGATGAGTATTTACTTACTTTGTATGTGTGCATCCCCATGGCAGACCGGCTCCCAATACTCCCCTGAACAGCGGTATGAGACATGCCTGAGGTGGCAGACACACAGAGAGAAAGAGAGGTTAAAATATTTAAAAAACCTGAAGCATTATAATCATTTTGCCAGAAAAAGGTAGAAAGCTGTCTGTTCTTAAGACTTTAATAGTCAGCACTAAATATTGTAAGGTGGCTAGCTTTAAATTGCCAGGCGCATGCTTGTTTAATATATTAACACAATTTAGATCCCAACAAGACACAATTGTACAAATGATAAAGTGTTTGGAAAGCTTCATCATAATTTAACTACTTGAAACCTGGTCAATAGGGTTTCAAGTAGTTAGTATCTTAATAGTAGCTTAATATGGTGAATTTCACAAATAGAAACAATTAGTCATTATCAGCTGTTTTGGATAAATTACATCCATAGGATGTCTTCTCTTAACAAAAGTAGTAACAAAACTATCAACGTTCAACAGAATAGTATTAATCTGGCATTATCTGCAAATTTGATAAAGCCTTTAAGCTCCATAAAGCCTTTAAGTGTCAAAGTACTTTATAAATTATATACACTTAGTAGCATGGAAAGCACAAAACTGTTTTCAGAATCAAAAATCTTGATTTCTATATCTAGAATATATATTCTGTACATGTTCATCACTGTTTAGAAAGATATTGTTGAGGAATTACCTAAAATGTTGGAGCTATCTTAGATTTTATACTGAAAAATTATAAATGAAAACAATAAGATTTGCTACACCAGTACATGTTGTTTCCTTGGTAAACTATAAATTATTTCCTAACGATTCCAATTATGTTCTTTCTCCTAAAAGTGTCTTACGCTTTGTGACATAAACGTTGGAATTTTAACACCATCCACAGATGAATCCAAATAGGCGAAGATTTGTTTTCCATACAAAACGTACTTGGACGAAAACCAGCGCTCAACAAGTAAAGATTCAGATATCTATTGGAAAAAGAAATCCCCATGTTGTGTCTTGCCTTCAAATGATAAACTCAACTAGCATCTACTAGCTTTCTGAATTCTATAGTCATATGGGATTATATGGGTTAGGAGGGATCCTCTTTAACCACATTCAAGATATCCCTTTAATGATCTATGTAACCCCGCTGAATCTCACCAAAAAACTGCAGTCAAGAAGAGAGCGATGGAATGTAAGAGAGTTGCTGGCAGAGGAAACGATGGCAAGGTCCAAACGGAGGTCTAGTTCCAGCCCCAGGAAGGGTTATATATACAAATACACCCCAGTGATGCTACTGAGCCAGCATGCGACAACGCCATTGGATAAAAGTGTTGGCTTTTAGGAACTGACCTTGCTGACTCTGTTTGATGCTTTGTTCCAGGACTCAGCTGGACACCCACCACAGTCAGCAAAAA
>JAOUQY010000051.1:19700029-19701864 GCA_028566355.1 Doras micropoeus
GGATCCATGCAGATCCAAAGCGGAGCGTAAGTATCGCCATCTCTCACATTCTGTCTTATTCACTGTTAAATGTGCAAACGTTTTCATACCCATATGACAAAAATAATTATCACAAATAACAAAAAATGGTAAAATAGGGTATATTAGGCTATGATTTAGGAAAAAAAAAATCAGCATGATTGATGATGATCATCATTTCAGAAGCTTGCCTGCATTGTTGTAAATGTGATAAAAAGATTTTTCCATAATAGGCTTTTGCAAGTGCTTTCATATTCTCTGAGCAGCTTTTGGTTATGTTTATAATATTTAATATTTAATATTATATCAATATTTAATGTTTATATTCATTGGTTACAGAGGTTACAGATTAAGCCTGAACTCCACTGTAGATTACCATTTAAAATCCGAGAAATCCGGTCAAATCCGGTCAAAATGACCAGTTTGTCTTTGTTGGTGAGTGAGAACATCAGCCTACTGTTCTACCTCACGTCTCCTCTCATCATATTTTAGCTGGGTTTGCTACCAGTACCCTGGCTACCGTGGCTACCAATATATCCTGGAGTGCGATCGCCATGGAGGCGAGTATAAACACTACCGGGAGTGGGGATCCCATGCTCACACCTTCCAGGTGCAATCTCTTCGCCGAGTCCAACAGTGAAGGCTGCTTTCTTCCTCCCTCTGGCACTCCCTCTCTCTCTCCCATACCCACCTCCACCTCCACCTCCACCTCCTCGCTCACCTGCTCATCATCCCCCTCCTCCTCTACTCTACTCTTCCATTCCTGCTGTGACCAGACCAGTTATGGTACAGGCTTGACACCTGGTGCTACATGGCAAAGTGTTACCAGTGCTTTACTATTTTTTAAATCACTTTTGCCATTAAAACAACAACAACAGATAACCGAATAACAGATCACCAGCATGCAGAACCTGAGGCAGTGATGGGAATTTGGTACTTATCATTGTCACAGACTGATCAGTGCTAAAGTGATCAATAAAAGCATTCAAAACCTAAAAATAGTTTTTTGGAATTTTTTTCTTGGCATTCATTAATGCAATAATTTTTGTAATACGTAATAATGGTTATAATATTTAGATAAATGCAGATGCAAATAGAAAACTGTGGTTTTTTTCTTTATAAATGTGCCTCTACATATAGGTTAAATACCCTGCTGAAAAATCTAGCACAGAAACAGGCCCACAAGGTCAAGCCAGTACACCCTCTTTACCAGTTATACCAGTTATTTTATAGTTTATGTTCTAAATTGAGCAATTTTTTCCCCCTAATTTGCTCACTGCTATTTATTTATTTATTTATTTTTAAATAATTTGTGACTTGGCTGGGAGCAGCTTGGCCTGTGCTTTGGTAGCTGGGTCAGACCAGCTGGATTTTTCAGCAGGATATATTCACAGTTAATTCTGTTGGAATTTTTTTTTGCATTCAACATAGTATTTTACATCCATCATAGTAAATATTCCTTGCAAACAACAAAGAATACTAGATTAGAATAGCTTTGCTCATTACCACAATACATTAAAGATGGCATCCATTAATGCAATAATTGTTGCAATACTTAATAATGTTTGTAATATTTAGATACATGCAGATACAAATAGAAAAATGCATTTTTTTGTTAGTAAATGTGCTACATTTAGTTTAAACTGCTACCCTGCTGAAACCTCCAGTGTGGTCTGAAGCACAGAAAGAGGCCCAGTTGGTTAAGCTAGTACACCATTTACCAGTTATTAAACTATTTTACAATTTATGTTCTAAATGGGGGGCGACACGGTGGCTCGGTGGGTAGCACCGTCGTCTCACAGCAAGAAGGTCCCGGG
>JAOUQY010000051.1:19761980-19777246 GCA_028566355.1 Doras micropoeus
CTTATTTGCAACTTGTTAAATTTGCAAAATGTGCAGGGGGTTGAATACTACTTGGAGGCACTGTATATATATATATAAAACAATAATCTGCACTCTATTGGTGTAGGCATCAATCACCAATCATCATATTTGCTTATGCCTCTGGTCAGTTAGTATGCTGATTTCAACTGAATATTGAAGAGAATGTCAGCATATGTCTGTGTATATACTAGTATATGCATATATATATATATATATGTATATATGTATATATGTATATATGTATATGTATATGCGTGTGTGTGTGTGTGTGTGAGAGAGAGAGAGAGAGAGAGAGAGAGAGAGATTTGTATCCATGCCTTTCCCCCTCCTCAGTGTAGGGAGTGAGCCCCTCTCGACTGCTGCTGTAGGGTAATCTTTTACACTAGGCAGAGGAAGGCAGTGGAGGGTGGAAATGAGCTTTTCAGCCATGTTCCCTCCCTTATTTCCCCTCAGCCTCGCTTTTGTACCCAGTGCCCTCCTTGCTTTGCACCTCCATTCTTTCAGCTCGCTTTCTCCTTCATTGTTTCGCTCTTGCCTTCCCTCAGCAGTACCTGCAAAATCATTCCGGGTGCCTCAGCTGTCTGCATGCCATCCGTAGAGCAACTAGTCCTCACTTCGTTTCCCTGCCTGCCTTTTGTCTCATTTGTCTCATCTTTATTAAAGCCATTGTTTTAGCACTATAAGGACTAGTGACCTATGCTTGCCCTCTAGGGGCTGAGACAAACCACTGCAGCATCACTGTACACACTCAGTCTATGATATGAACGAGGCCACGAACGTACATCCAAAAGCAGCCTCATTCAGTCCCTCCGCACATTAGAGCAGTTCACAGGGCACCTCTTCTTTCCATGCCATAATCAAGGTGTTCCAGAGAATGCTTTCAACGAAATGGTTCCTCTTCAGTGCCCTTCGCAAAGCATCACACAAACGGGTATGAATATACCTCAGCGTGAGCAGTGGCTCTCGCCTGAAATTCAATTTCAGCTCTGTTTTTTTAAGTGGAATGAGAGTATATTGAATCAAAACGGTGAGTGCTTCATAGTCTTTTCATACCTTAAATGGAGGTTAATATGGATGTTTTTTTATGTGGTATGAATGAAGACCATAATAATTAGACATAAAAAAGACCATGTCTCTCCTAAATGATATGCAGAAATGATTAAAGCAGCATTAAATGACTGTTGTTCCACTGTTAAATACCTTCATATGATATGGAGGTGTTACTGATCTCTAACACGGCATTAATTTATCATTCAGCCCTTGATTTTTCATTATTTATTTTTGTACAGGGACCTAAAGTGTGCCTGAAAGACACTATATAAATTCATCATCATCATCACCATCATCATCATCATCATTATTAGTATTATTATTAATGCCATTGCCCAGATAACGATTAAGAAAAGCTAAAAGTTTTGAACTAGTAACCCTTAATATGATTTGTGAATGGTTAACGTTTTGGTCGACTGGTTCTACAGTATTCAACATAGCTGTAGAGAACAGTCCCCCTTTTAATTTAAAGAAAGACATTGGTCTAAATAAAGTTTCAGTATGTATTAACTTGGTTTGCGATGTTACACAATAAGCTAAATAAGCAAATTATTAGAGGATCACATGATAAACTGTTTGTCACAGAACTCGTGTTCTACGCTATCTAGCTAGCTAACTTAGCTAATACTGATAGAGAGATTTTTTTTTATGTGGTATATTTTTGACACTTTTGACTAATGTTGAACAAATGACTGAGATACTGAAATCTGACATGTCTCCGTGTGACTAGGGTAAGCTAGCTAGCACTTATTAGCCATTAAATAGCATTGTGATGATATTGAACCCTTACTTTGTACAAATATGTTGTTAGCCAGCCATTAAAAATCAGGAGGATGTTTTCTATTTGCATATTCATTCTCTAGATAATATATTCTTTGGTATATTTTTTATGCCTTAAAACAATAGGGTAAGTGCTAAATGTTGCCCATGCTGCTGCTGTGAGTTACCAAGTCTTTAAGGGTTCAGCAGCACCTCATTTCTCTTTCTGTCGCCAGTCACTGAGGCCTCTTCTATCTTTTCATTTGCCTTCATCACTGGCACTCTTTCTCTGTCCATCTCTCTTTCTGTCCACCTTTCCTTCACTCCATCTCCAGGGTGGAAAACGATGACAGCGCTGGCAGAGACAGAGTGCAGACGTCCAGCTTAAAAGTGACCCCCCTGTCCTGCAGCTGCACAGCTGACGAGTCGCAGATCTATCATGGCTGCTGCGGCTTGCCAGCCCAAAACACGCTGCAAGAGACAGAGAGGGAAAGTGGGATAGGGAGGAAAAGGGAGAAAACTGTTGCAGAGGGGTGCAGTATCAAAGTCCTGGATGCCTCTGTGGCTGGACTGGAAAGGGTATAGTAACGGTATAAAGGGGAACGCGAGTGGAGGGGTTGGGGGTAAGAGAGTACTGCGGCTCGGCTGTCTCCGGGACGTAGGGGGGCATTAATCATTATTGGCGCACACCTCCGTCCCTGCCGCACCCTGACGGCCCTTCCACCCCTGACATAAATCATAATTCCTCCACAATAGATCCCCTCTTCGCCATGCTGCGGAAAAGTGTGCTACTCGTATTGATTTTCCTTTTTCTCCCCCTGCCTTTCCCATCACCACCTGTACCCCTCCCCTCGCACCCACCACCACCTCTGCCAAGTCATTATAAAACATAACTGATCTGAAATTCATAGAATACTAAATAAACTTTATGAGGGCACTTTACTGTATTCCCCCCTCCCCTTCACTTCAGGCATTAGAAATGTGGATAGCAAGAAAACTAATGATATAAAAATTACAAAGCATGCTCCGTGCTATTATACCTCTATTGATTTGTTTTTGAAGTGCACCTAGGCTTATAAGAGTCGCTGGAGGAGATTAGAGAGAGGCCACAAAAGGAGAGAGGAAAAGATAGAGTGTGTGGGAGAGAATGTGTGCCTGTATAGAATTGCAGAGGAATAACCTGAAAGAACGTAGTAGCTGTAATATTTGTAGCATCACTCTTCTAAGTATGAACCTTGACTTCTGGGGAAACTCTTAGACATGTTAAAGTGCTTAATATCTTAGTCCTAAGAGAACTGATCAGTCATTTTATATCATACAAATGAACTGTTTAGTTTCTTTTTTCACCTCAGATTTTTTTTTATAAAACACTTCGGCTGTAAATATTCCCCGGTGACCATTTTTTTTGGAAAAAAAAGGCATTTAAATTATTACCGATGCTCATTTTCATCCGAGAAACTCTGCTGCTGAATGTCTCTGTTGTGCTGTGAATCTGGAAAATACTTCCAACACTTTCTTTATAGCACACCTGTACTGAGGCCAGCTCCCAGCTCAAACCAGAAGTGCACTGCTTTCCTGTTTTAGTTTTTTTTTTCTTGTGTTAAGCCCTTAATGCTTACCTTATGTATGAAATCACACCCTATTAACTGTATAGTGCACTATTTTAGGAGATTTGCCATTTTGCCGTTTTGTACTGCCAACACTTTCTCCAGCGACCAGGCGGTGCATGTCTGAAAGCATAGTGGAGAATGTGCAGGGCACTAATGAAAGTCCTGAAGTCCACTGCAATAGGTTAGTGTCCATAAGTAAAAAAAAAAAAGAATGTATGTAGAATGTTGCATTATAGCAGGGAATGAGAGTTTATACATTTATTAGCTAGTCCACTGGGCAGGTAAGAGCTCCATTCTGCTGCACAGTCCCGTATTTTGTTTGTTTGGAATCTAGCCTAAAAAGTGTCAGCTAATGTAATTTAATAACGTATAGCAAGCTAGTTAAATACTTTAATACAACCTAAGAGAAATAAACCAGGATATGATTATTAACCATTTCTAACAAAGTATCTGAAGTAATCTTAGCAAATTGAAAATATATTGAAAATAGTAAGAATTATCTAGAATTTCCTATTATACTATTACAATAAACCGTATGCAAGATTATTAAAGCTATTTATAGACACTGATTACTAATTTCAAGCTTTACATTTACTTATTTTACTGACATATCATTTTGCTTCTTTCTAGAAGAAATTATCTGCCAATAAAATAAGAAATTATTGAAATTGATAAGCTTGAAATTAGTATCTAGAAATAGGTTAAAAAATCATATTTTTGGGCTACTGTAATCTCATAATAGAAAATCTTCTGTTGAATTCGACTATGTTCAAGATAATTCCACTTGCTAAGTGGTAATTTTTTGCAGTGTTGTTAAAAAGTCAGCACATTGCTGGTCAACCTTTGAACTATGAGATTTGTTGTTCTGTCCTGACATTGCACATAAATGATATTATTTGAGTCTGGCAAGCTTCTTCATTTTTGCTGACTGAGAGGTGACTGTGTTTACTAAGAAGGAGATTGCCTTTTGTGTCAAACTTTACTTTGCTCAGTTTAATCAGTGTTTCTGCATCCCTGCTTGTTCCCGGTTATGAAAAGACCGTCTGTTATGCATGCTAAATAATCTGCTTAAAAAAATGACACCATCAATTAGAAGAAGTCAGAATGTACTGTATGTAGTACAACACGCTTTGCCTTCGCAAACAAGTACTGTGTGATAGTTACAGCATCAATGTGTGTCACACCAAAAGTCAATAAAAATCATTTCCCCCCTCCCTTGATTTGGTTGTTAAACCTAATTCTTTACCAGGCAACTATTTGTTCACTCATGCAATACTGTTAATAGAAGACATAAGGATTGACTTACTTCTATACCACATGAACATGACAAAAAAAGACATCTTGGCAAGTGAAAATTGAAAGCAGTCAAATGTATCTAGCAGTTCCTATATCTAGCAGATTGCAGTAAAATAATATATGATTATTAAACCTATTTCCTGACATTTTGACTAATTTCAAGCTTGGAATAGACTTGTTCTATTTTAAGCATTTATTTCTAGGAAGAATTAGAATGATCTGCTAATAGAATAAGAAATAATTTTGCCGAAATTCAATATATTTTCACTTTGCAGTGAACATGCTAATACATTTTTTTCATAGATTTTTCCAGTAGACCCTATATGGGCAGGCAAGTGGACAATAACCAGAATACATTCAGGCTTTGAAAGAGTGGGTGCTCATCTCTCTCCTGTCTCATCTTTGATCACCTGTCCTTCTCATTTCCATCTCAGTGTCGCATCGCCTTCATTTCAGCGCAGGTCATATGTGTGTGGAAGTAGCATGCACTTGACCAGTGAGAGGATGGTGTGAGCAGTGTTGCTAGTGGCCTGGCCAGGATTAGAGCCTAGGTGGAGGGATATTAATGTAAAGCGGAGGGGACAAGGGCGCTCCTGTCCAATTACTCTGCACCCTGTCACTGCCATCCGGCCGCAAAACAACAGAGGAGGAAAGGATTAATTGCCTTGGACTCTGCCCCCACTACAGGCCCAATTATGGAAACATATTGGCTCCCAGTGTTGCTACAGCCACTGCTGTGCTGGGATATTGTGTGAAATTTCTAACTGCTTTCAGAGGTCAGGACGAGTGGGTTGGAGTAGGGGATGTAAAAAAAAGTGAGAGAGTGGAGTGTGTGTGTGTGTCAGAGTGTGTGTTATGTTGGTTTGATAAGCAGGTTACTTGTGGGCATTTTATGGCAAAGCAACAAAATGTTTCCAGCCCAAATCTTTGTACTGTTTTGTTGAGAGTTACAAAATTCTCAAAGGTACTTGTTGACTGTGAACAATAGCATGCTGGTCTTTGATCCATTTCAGATTTGAAATAAAAATGAACTATGCATACTAAGAGTAAACTAAAACACTACAAATGCACAGAAATTAATGTAGGCTTCCAATAGATGTTCTATAGATAGAAAAATTCTATATTTTATGCATAAATAGCATTGAATCAAAAATACCAACTTTACTAGTTGTAAAAATCTCAGTATTAAAACCTTACTAGCATTACTAAAAACCTACAGTAAAAACCTCCCTACGACTAAGGTACTTTTTTTTTTATATAAACCTTCAAATTATTGACTTCCACACTAATGCCGGCCATTCGGTTGTATTAATTTGCACACATTGTTACCAATCCTGAAGTGACTCAGGCTTACTAAATCACAGAGTAAGTGCAAAATTAATCACATTTCTTAAACACTACCTGGAATGTTGCCTCTTCAAGTTGAAGGACCTCAAGTAGTATATTCACTAAGGCAAGAATGCAAAACAGAAAATGACAGAGTCTTCCGTAGACCTTTTCTTGCAGGTCTTATTCATGTTCGTGACCTGTATTTAATTGTGTGGGAATTGAAGATACTAACTGTCACAGTTTGAAAGTGGATTTTTTTGCCCATTCTCACTGTATACTAGACTTGAGCTGATCAGCCGTTTGTGGTCACCATTGTCTGATTCTCCTCTTCATGATGCACCATACATTTTCAATAGGAGGCAGAGCTGGACTGCAGGCAGGCCAGTCAAGCCACGCTGCTGTAACTCATGTAGAATGAAGCCTGGCATTGTCCTGCTGAAATAGACATGGAGTTCCTTGGAAAAGATATTGTTTTGACAGCAGCATATGTCTCATCACAGATGCTGATTTTTGCCCTTTTTATTGGTAACAGTCTGGATGATCTTTTTCATCTTTGGCACATAGAATCTGACCAATATTTTCCAAAGACAAGCTGAAATGTGGACTCTGAACACAGAACATATTTCCACTCACAAAGTGATGAACCATGACCCATGTTTGCTTTCAAAGACTAAGCCTTTGGTGGATGCTTCTTTTATACTCAATCTTGATGACCTTGCCGGTTACCAGTTAAACAGCTAATTGTGGATCCTCCCAGTGTTACTAGTGTAACCTTGCCAGACATTTCTTCCTTTGTCCCAACATTTTTGAGTGTGTTGCAAGCGTTGCATTCTATTGTTTTTTATATTTACAAAATACAATTAGGTTTGCCAGTGAAAACACTGACAATGTTTTCTTTGTACTTGTATCAGTTAAATTAAAGATCAAGCAACTTAACACATTTTTAGTTTTTATTGCATATTTAGAACTTTTCTGTACATGGCAGAAAGGCATTAGCCACTACAATTTGTGTTTAAAACTCAATACTATAGCAGATGGTATTTTAAAGACAAAGACATATCTTCCTTCACTAAAAGGCCATAATGTGCCCGACATGTAGACCACACGGATCTCCAACTACATTGACATTCTGACTGATGCAGACTTCATGAATCCTGAATGAAATTGGCTCTTGATGAATCTGAGATATGCTTTCCTGTTTCAGAGCAATAGAAATCCAATGAAACTCCAGCACAGCTGAAATAAAGCCATACATCCCACTCCAACCAGGGGATTGGGAGACAGAGGAAAAAATGACTGCTGCATGAGAAAGCAGCAGGCAAGTGAAAGAAACCCCAAGATGAAGGAGGTAAGGTGTCACCCTGGCTCCTGTGCATCAGCTCTGTCCTTTAGTGTTTGGGGAAACAGATTGGCGGTGTACAATCCTTGTGTCGCCTCTTTGCCTGTGGCGCATCAGGCAGACGGAGTGAGCCTAGAGTAAATCAGCTTGCTCTCCCTTGGTCCAATTTCCCTCGAGAGCTATAGCCAGGCCCACTCAAATCATGTAACTCGGTGTGCTTTTAGACACAACATCTTACAGAAAGAAGAAAGAAACTTTTTTTTAATTTCACCCTTTTACAATGGAGAACACAATCGGCTGTTGTGATGGGTCCTTGGATCCCATCAGTTAACACAACGAGGAACACCACAAAGCTTTTTTGGCTCTGGAATTGATCTTTTTTCCCTTAGAGAGCTCAGAGGTGTGTATGAGGATGATGGCTGCTGTTTGGGCAGGCTCCAAGCACTCTGCTGCTATAGTGACTAAGCACCCTCTCCTGTGGCTCCATGCATACTCTAATGTGAATAATGTTTCTCCTCAAAGTCTGTGGTAATAAATGGAGTGCCATTCGGCACAATGGCAAAATCAGGGCCCGTATTGATTAACTCTCATCATCGACTCACTCCCACTTCCATGATTTATGATTGTCTGTTATTTTTACATTAGCCGTCAAATTCATCTTGTCTTTCCTGGCCAGGGTTGGGCTCAGCAAACAGTAAACATTTTGAGTGTGCGCTTTGGTTCCCCTGTGTCGGTCCATTAAACGTGCTACACTCTCAGAGCCTTCTGCAGCCCCTCAAGGCCTAAACACTGCTCTCATGTGACTGTGTGACCAGCAGTTTAGGTACAGTATATGGTTCTATTAATTAATATACCCGGCGTGAAGAATTTCTGTAATTTCTACTCTAAAGCACTGTGTTCAAACCAGCATAATATTCGAAACGTGTTTTACAGTTTAATACTATAGCCTGCTTGGAATTCTGGGAAAATATTTACAATACCATCCGTTTTCTATTGCATCAAAGCACCTTGTTGTGTAACTACAATAACATTTCTCTGACCTCATTGCAATAATACAGTAAATATACATTATCATGAATTTGTCTGTAAAAATAGAAGCCAAAAGAGTTTTCCCTGATTAAATATATCCATTTCTTCTATTATTTTGTCATCCAACTTTTTTTTATTTAAAAAGTTTTCATCGTTTTAATTTATTTAGCCTAGCAGGGCCACTGCAACAAGTGTAAACTGTTGATAAAGCTAGGCAACGCTGCAGAATGTTAACATAGCTAGGTATTTGATATTTTATAATAAATAAATGGCACACTGTGGCTGACCGGGTAGGTTTTTCTGTGATGATCAGGACTGTGACTGTGTCACTTTTTTTCTCATTGTTTATTTTAGCATTAGATTTTATTATAGTAAATGAAATGTATTGATTAAGTTTAGAACAGTTCTGAAACTGGTATTTTAATTCTTTTAAATTTATTTAGGACAAAAAAACCAAACCAAAACAAAAAAAGAATATGAGTGTAAAATTGCAGTGGAGATTTTAACACTTACCAATATGTAGTTTTGTATGTAGAAATGCAGATTGCACTCTTTAAACATACAGTACAATGTGCCATTATTATAAACACACATTACATTATCAGTACTGTAAGTATTAATTACTGTAACTACATTTCAACTCTCAAATGAAAAAAAAAATCGCTTGCTAATTTTTTTCATTACAATCGCTGAGGAGAATGTGTGTGCTCACTGCTTATGGTAGAAAAAGTGTGAGAAATGTAAGTTGATTGGTCCTCAATTTCCCCATTAGTTCCTTATAGAAAACAATGGCTGTATTATTGCAACAGCCAGTACTTTTCAGTGCACACTTTCCTGACCAACTTTCCTAATGCTACACAGTGCAGATTTGGCCTCATTACCCAGGATATCCTGTTTTCATTTTGTATTTTAATTTACTCATTGAAAAATACTGAGTCTTCCATTTTTCATGAAACTATAGCTCAAGATGCAATACTAACTAGAGTGTGGGATATACCCATGGTTTTGTTGTAGTGAAAGTGCTATATTTCATGAAATATAAATGGTATTATAAATGGTGTATTGCTCTACAGTCCTACATTCTCTTATTTTAGATAATTATTTTCTTTTGTTGACTTACCTTCTACATTACAAAGAATGTTTTACATGAGATAATGGCTACATTGGTTATTTTATTTCTCATTAATACAGTTTGCATAATTTCTTTGTGGCATATGGAATTGAGGACTACAGTACATTTAAACAGAGCCATAGATAACTCAGAAAACAGTGCTTATTTATCTATTTATGAATACATTTTAAAAAAATAAATAGTAACATCCCTCCAAGACCATGATTAGCCATGGATATGCCCAATGCCTCAAACTGAGCAAACAATACAGGTTCCCCTTTCTGCCAGTCAAGGTCTTGTAAATGTCAAGGTATGCACTAACATTTAATAGTAACAGTAATCTTCCCCCTTAGACAGCTGGATCTTTTGCCTGTAACTTAAAAGGATAATTATACCTGTGAATGAGTGGTGTCTTAGTAAATGCTGCCTGTGTAATAGAGTTTTTTTAGGGATGTACTGATAGTAAGCACCTGTATTGTAGTCAGTGCTGTAGTGGCCTGTAATGCTGGATTTGATTATATTTTACACTCTGATTAACATTCTGATTTTATGATTGTGTGACTATTGCCTGAAACAACACAGATGTAGTATATTACAATACAAAACTTGTCTGGCCTGCAGAAAACAGGTTACTAGGTGTGGTTACTAGGAGGATTCTGTAGAGAATCTGTATTGGCTAATATCTATCTATCTAATATCTATCTTTATTGGCTAATATCCAGAGCTCAGTGCCATTCAGTGTCAGATATCAGTGTCATTAGATATCATTGTCATTAGATAACAGAGGTCCCAAATATAGTTTAATCTGAGCCATAGTTTAAGTATCAGTTATTGTAATAGAAATTATATTGTGGGACAAAAGTGACCAAGCAGTAAGCAACTCTGGAAATCAAATCAAATACAGCCAATGCAAAGCATTTTACATTTGGACTGAATTTGGCCTAGCTATATACATTCAGTCTCAGATGTAACACAGAGGTGTAGCTACAGTATGTTACAATTTCGGCTTGATTCATAAGTATCATGTCTCCCGATATGATTTTTCTGTCATATCGTTCAGTGTCATAAACAAACATCCAGCACTGTTCCTGTGGATTGGGCTTTATAGCACTCCTGGGTATCTAATTAATTATTATTTTTTTTTATTGCATATGCTGTGTCCCCTCTCTGACTAGTACCTAGTTGAACAAACAGCAGGAACTGTGATAGGTTCCTAAAAAAAATGAGGTCCCATACATGTAATTTCTTTGTGCTCTGATAGCATCAGTTCTCAGTTGGCTGTATCTAGCAGGTATTACCACCCACTGACTGTAATCGCTAATGAAACCAGCATTGAGTTTATAATGCGCTAAATGATGCAGCCCACTCCAGATAAACACATCCTAAATAAACGATTTGGGTGGTAATTGCACTCTGCCAGGACTCCGTTAATAGAGTCAGCTCTGCTGATGAGAGGGTTAACTTCTTTTCCGAAGGAGCCTCTCACTGGCTCATTGCACTCTCATTTCTACAGAGATCTTGGCATTCCCTTGGTTATCAATGTACTTAAAAAGAAAACCTAATTAGACCAAAAAAGGCCTTTTTTCCGTTTTCTCTAATTAGGTCCTTAACATAATTAGCAGGTAATGTTAATAATCCTCTTTTAAACTCTATTAAAAGGCTGTTTGGGAGTAAGTGGTTGAGGAGGATGTCTTATGGGCTGCCGGGGGCCCCTCAAAGGGCCAAAGCAGGAGACCAGAGAGACATGCTGGGACTACAGTTCATCAGGGTTGGAGTGCCACTGCATTATAGCTTTGGCCCCACAGGAGCTGCCTCATCATCAGACTATGTGCCCAGTGTATTAATATAATAGCCCCCAAACCACCCCCCCCCCTTTTCCAGGCAGCACGGGTCTTCATCAGAGCAGACAGGCGAACAATAGAAAATTTAAAGAAAAAGCTGACATTTGTGTGACATTAGTAACAGCAGTGTTGCTTAACTAGGGGTGGAGTTAGAATCCACCAGGGGGCATTGTGTCTTCAGCAATGTTCTCCCAAATTACCATAAAGATGTCTGGGACCATTGTCATTAAAGTGACTCTAGTAAAATATTCACATGGGCTTGGGAAAGTGCTCTAGGTTCCAGTGAGTGGTCTGTTGGCTTCAGCGAGGAGGAGGAGGATGAAGAAGAAACTGCCGGCGACCAGAAGAGCCCAGTCCACGTCTTTAATTAAGTATCTGAAACATCAATTTAAATGTAAATATCTGTGGTGCAGCGCCACTCATGCGTAAATTAGAGCGTTGGCCCGGCACATTTCCCTCTCTCCCAACTCTCTGCTCACTTACTCTGACATCTGCTCACATCTGCTGGGCCCCGGGCTGTCCCCAACACACACACACACACACACACACACACACACACTCACACACTCACACAATTAATATTCCTTTGTAAGTGTAAACTCATACACATTCACACACACTCAATGATAGTGATGTTTGTGTGACAAGCACTAACACAGGCATCATGACTGAGCTCAAATGTCTTTCAGGTAAGTTTCTCACAGTCTCTACCAGTAAATTAGTGCACACCCTACATGGACCTCATTACAGTCCAATTCTCTAGCAGAACACTGGATGTATGGTGTATGCCGTTTTATCTGCCTGTTGGGTAGTATATTCTAAGCAGTAGCCAGTTTTATTTTCTTACTGATGAATGGTCCTATTTTCTGTCTGGCACTTGTACAGGGTTCTATCTCTCTGGCTTGTATGAGATCCTGTTTTCCTAAATGCATCACATCCTATTTTCTGTAGTGTGGACCTCTTTTTGTGTGGCATGGCCATATGGCCCTATTTCCTGACTGGTATGGGGCCAAATTTGCTGCTAACCACTCCCTCTATGAGGCTTTACTTGTAAGTTGTAGTTGGCCAGGCAGATTCATTGAAAAAAAAAAAGTAACTCCTGCTGAATATTGCTGCTTGGATCAGGATCAGGCTGATTTGCTAAAAAACAAAAGTTTGCTTAGGTGTTGTGCTGTACTCCACCACGTCTAGTCTGTGAGAGTGCCTTAAAACCTGACATCCTGGCTCAGGACATGAAAGCCATGAGATGGAACATTGGAGAAGGTTCAGCCCGAGGCAAATTTCTGAGGAGTTTCCTGATCAGGATGGACCAACAACCTGGAGTTCTGTTCAGTTTGGGTGCTCGTGTGCCAGGCAAAATGTCTGATCTACAGTCAGTTGAGTGAAGGTGCTGCTCTGTCTGTTAGGCCATCAGGACACAGCTCATAAAGGCCAAGAAGGGAGAAGGAGTAATGATTTTATAGGGCTGCTAGGGAACAGGCGGCTCCACTTACAAGCCCCCGAGGACCTTCATTCCCTTGCCCATATCCCTCCGTCCTAATGGCCGAGCCGTGGCCTGGTGGGCACAGAGGAAGCTGTTCGGTCATTTAGCTCTCTTAACCTGCGGCAGAGCTGATTAATCGGCTAATATTCAATCATTTCTGAGGAGAGAACCATGAAGAAAGGAAACTTTGAGTAAAAAGAGGGAGGGCGGTTCATAATAATGTCTTTTGTGCTTCTCTAGATCACTATAATCTCTGTCATCTCATTAACTGGTGACACTCTTGTAATGACTTAAGAAAATCTTTACAGGGCTAATAGAAGCTTGGCATTAAGTCAGTACAGCTCTGCAGTGTATTGAATGGGCGTGCATATGACACTGAGCTGCTAGTCGAGTCGAGAGTTAAGGGTATTAGACTGACATATACACTCTGAGGAACAATAGGAGGCTGTCTCTCAAAGGAGAAATGTCACATGTCTCTAATAATATTGTGGCATTTCTCTGTAATGGAGGTTTAACAGTTTGTGTGTGTGGTCTGTTCACTCACTACTGAACTTCGATTGCCTTTGAGCAGAAGTTAAACCCCTGTCAGAATTAGTAGAATTACTGAAAACAAGTAGGATAGTTTACTTAGAGTTATTATGCTAATCGTACATTGTATATTGGTGTCTCTGTTCAGATTTGTTGGCTGTTTATTAACGAACATCCAAACAAGAAAAAACTTGACCAAAAACAGATCCTGCAGTCGATTTGCAACTCTGTTCTAATGTAATAATTCATGAAAACCCCATATTTCCAAGTTGGAGTGGGAAAATTGGCCTGGACATGCTCGGGGAGAGGTGGGAGGGAGGAGACGGGTTGTTGATTGTTAGGTGTGCCAGCCTAGCACTGGTGCCCATTGGCAGCAGAGGATGCTTATTGAGGGCCACTGTGCCACAACGAGGATTTCCCCAGCGCATTCAACAAACCAAGCTCTCTTTGCATCCTGGCATGGCTCCCTGTGCCCATTCTTAGTCAACAGGATTAGGCCTGCTTATTGCTGGCTCTCCAGGATCACCTACACTCTGCATTGTATATGCGCCATGCTCGCTCGTCAGTTTGGCTACAAGACGAACATGTTTTTCCCCCCTGTCACTTGTGAATATGTAAAGGAGGATGGAAAGACAAATCAACCTCTGCCTCTATGACATTAGACTTGAATACATTAGCTATGCCATTTAAGGACTAAATAGAAACAAATAAATATTCCGCTTTAGCCTTGATTAAAGGCCCGTTTTAATTATAAGGCTATTATGTGCTGCTAGCCAAGAATGTTTGGCTACAGTTTCTGATTGCCTTTCTTCAGAGCAGAGTCTGGGCATTAGATCTCAATGAATGATGGAATGTTTATAGAATTAATTAAATAATAGGTTTGGCATTTTTTAAGACAAATTACAGTTTGTTTTTTATCATATGTGGCAGGCTATTGTTTGTTGCTGACACACATTTTGAAGCCTCTGTAATGACTTTTAGAATCATGCGCTATTGCAGTGGAAGTCATGTTGTAGATTTCACACTCAAACCAAACCTTTAACATTAAAAATATTACAATTTTTAAAAGTACCCAGAGATAGTGATGTTATTGTGGTTGTTTACAGCATTCCAAATTCCTCTTTTTAAAATTTCCCTCAATATTTAGTAAAATATTTGGGCTAACTTTATAAAATAATATGAATTATTATAGAGCACATATAACAGTTTAACAATTTATAATGATGATAAACATTTAAGCTTTGTCTTATGGTAGAAATCTGTAAGCTGTTGTGGGAAATTAATCAGATGAGTTGTGGTTGTACCACGATGTTGATTCTTTTCCTATAACAGCACAACACAAAGTGTCTTATTCTTCTACTCTATAAGTACATTTACTTACTTTCTCTTGTTAAGAAGTTAAAATAAAACACACTTGTCATGTTAACTAGAAAGTGCAAAATGCAAAGCTATACAAACGATGAATTATGTGGAGCGTCTGAGCTGTGAATAAATTGTTACTACAGAAACTATAACGTATTAAAACCAGCTCTTGAATAGAAACCTGTGATTTGTTTTGCAAACAGAAAGTCTCTCAGAACTGCCAATTCACTGAATAAGTCAAGCACTTCTGATCAAACAGAGTCAATAATTTCACAGCACAATGGTATATTAACTATTATAGATCTAAGATATCAGGTAACATATAATCCCAATAGAATTATTTACACCTAAATACATGTAACAATTTACTTTCTTATATAAATTCAATCAAAGCTGTGCAGGTGTAAGTTGGAGGCGCATTTTGTTTGGAAGTTTTGCTTAAAGCTAGCTAGCATTTACTAGATAGATAGATAGATAGATAGATAGATAGATAGATAGATAGATAGAT
>JAOUQY010000051.1:19809734-19820200 GCA_028566355.1 Doras micropoeus
TTTTATTATTATTATTATTATTATTATTATTATTATTATTATTATTATTAGTAGTAGTAGTAGTAGTAGTAGTAGTATCAATTCTGTAGCCTTTCTAATTGAGTTCTTATAGTTATTAGTTATTAAACTGCTTTAAACCAAACCTAAAAAAAATCCAAAACAACTCAGCCTATAAATAATGTTAACTTAGACCTAGTCAAAGTCCAAGTCCTGTCTGGGTGTGTAAAATGTATTTTACAGTTAATGGGGTTCCTCCCTGCAGAATGATTGAGAACTCCTGTTCTAAGCAATATGTGAACAGTTCATGTTTAATGATGTTTGCAAATAATCTATACACACACCATAGAATCTCAACTTGTCCCTTTTGCTTCTGCTTTATTTGGATGGTATAGCTTATGGCTTTTGATATTTAGTAGATCTCTTGTCTATTAATTATCTGTAGTGCTAGCGTAGTTAATATTGAAATTACGTTCATGCGAATTTCACTGATACATTTTTTTTTAATCTGCATTGTTTATTACTTTGTTGAGAAGGAGGTGAGAGATTTGTCTATATATTTGTCTAAGGATTATCTTAGGTGAACTAGATAAATAAAGTATTACCAAAGTTTCTATTTATTGATACTGTGAAATATGTAGATAATAAGCTAGTGTAGAATTAAGTAAAGTAAGTCATAGTATACAGTAAAGAGTAAAGCAAAAGTACAGCTATTTCAGTGCTAATTAAAAGTCCTTAATGCTGTTTAATATCCAACTGTCTGAACAGTAATTTCACAGTAATCAACAGACAGAAAAATACCGAAACAATTGCTAGAAATACCACTCTGGACCATGTAGCTCTGGAAAATTGTGGTGTGAGTTATATGAAGTCATCTGCATGTGTAAGAGTGTGTTTTTAACACTGGAGATTGCCATTAAACCTGAATTGATTCTAGTGATCCATGGTCACATGAAATACACACATGGTACAAGCCACTTTCCAGTGTACTGCCTACCAGGTCAAACGTACAACATTGTTCTTTACGGTCCAATTATATACCTTAATAATCTTACTATACCCGTATAGTCCTCGAAGTACAGGTACAAACCATAATGACAAGCATTTGTACCTTAATATCTCAGTGTAGTACCTTTTCTTCTAATCTCTTATCTGCTCATTTGAAATCCCTATCCAAATTTTTCTCAACACTGTAAAATGGCCAGTGTAGAATGAACTCATTCAGTGTTCACATGTGTCCAGTTGGACATTGTAGGTGTTCATTCAGCACTGGAGATTGCCCTGTGTACCGTTATCTACTGTGTGTAATCTGTTGCACTTCCCTAAACCTGCAGTGAACTGTTAAAAGTGGCAGAATTGTACTGGTGCACTACCTCTGAAAGAACACATCCCATTTCCCATTCCCTCTCACAATGTTCTAGCTCCACGCTCAGTCAGTGCCATACACTCCTCCTGCAGGTAATTGGGTTCCTTGTTGCCCTGTGTATTGGGTGTTTATTGAATTAATTGAATCAGATATCGCTCCCTATCCTGTGTGCCTATTCTCCAGGTGTCTCCTGGGTTGTGGGTGTGACATGCCCTAGTTCTTGGGACTCCATGTCATTTCCTAACCTTGTGTTAATGCAGCCGTTTCCGTGGAGTTGCTGACTTGCTGCTCATGACTTTTCTAATGCTGGTGTGCAGGCTAGGGTAATAGTCTCTGGTGCTGTCCTTCAGCTTCTCCTATCAGGAGGTGATGGCATGTAGATACGTGAGCTCCATCTATCAGTCATCAGAGATTTTCATTAAGGCTGGAATGAATGTGGAAGGTCGCTGAGCAAAGTGGGAATGAGAGACTTCCTCTGCAGACGTTTCAATTTAATCTTTACGGCACCTGAGTTGCAGAGCTTAATTGCAGTCTTTGTGTTTGTAACGCTTTCTTCATTGCAGCTTTGGAGATTAAATGAAGACAATGTAACACTGGAAATGTGACTCATGCCGTGTGGATGTGTGTTTGCTTATGGCAAATACTGATTGAAGTAGAGGTGTTATAAATGATAAGTTTGGGTAATTGCGAGTTCAACAAACAGCCTTTTTATTTTGCTCCTGATGAGTCTTGTTCTGTTTCCACAACAGTGCCTGAGATCACCTCATTATCTCTTTGCATGCGTCGCTTGGTGAGTGGACACTTCGTTGCTTCTCTTCCTCCCCAATTTCTCTCCCCAGTGATCAAAGGCCATCTCTGTGCTCCTCTCATGGTCTCTCGCTGGTACTTCCATGCCACCCCCTGGCCTACGCGATTGTCTTACAGGCACATTGAGGACACCCTGCGGGGGCCCCCTCCTACTGCTGATTTACTGGGATTGGCTGCTTCTGTCACAGTGTGTGATTGCGACCTCTGGGTGACCCACTCAGGATATATATCAGTCCAGGTTATCTACATAATGCACAGAAAGAGGGCGAGAGAGACCAAACGAGCACAGACAGTCCTTTTCAATAGACAATGATCCCTGCTAAATGGCAAGGAAGGAATGTATTTTTTCACTGCTGATGGAAGGTGCTATGTTCTTTGTACAGCACAGGTGGCATACATTGGAGCTTTATATCTTCGCATTGTCAAGCACGTGTGTGTGTGTGTCACAGATGCACTAAAGCTAGTACGATAACAAAGCACCCCCTCAGCTCTGCCATGTGAGTATGCAGCATCTGTATAGCTGAGGTGAATGAAGCCTAAATGACAGATTAGAATGGCCCATTGATCATCTCCCACGCGAAGTTTAATTCCCGCCATAATGCTTCGTCCGTAATCATCACGACGAGCCCTAGAAATGCTCACAAATAAAAAAGGCAGCATAAGAGTAAACAGATGAGCGAACATACCGTCTCGTTTTGTAGAAGTGGGCCATTGTGAGACAGTGCCCATTATTTTTATGATATTGAACGATTAATTATCCAGATGGCAGGAAAAGGAAGCCTCAGTCTCAAATCTGCTGCTGTGCTTTTATCAGTCTTTTGCCTCCACATTCATACACAGTTGCAGAAGGTAATAAACAGCTGTTGCCTTTTGTACTGGTTTCAGAGGCAGGTATTTTGCCACACGGCAGCTCCCTGACCCACTACTCTGCATCTGCTGTAGCAGGCCTGAGAGATGGCATGTGCTGTTAATAATAAAACACTCAAAGTACGAGAAACCTCAACTTCTATATAGAAAACTTTAGAACTACTAAATTCAATTTCTGTCATATATGACATACTGTATATAATAATAACCTGTCATATATGCTTTCAAATATTTTTCCCTTTATTGATACTTTCCTATTTATGTAGTTACAGCTTTTTTCCCCAGAACTGTTTGTTTGTTTTCATTTCATAATTATCATTTCAATATTATTACACTACTGCTTTATATTACAGTAACACTAGTAGCCTTTCTGATGTGATGTGATGTGACCATTTACAGCAAACTTAATACAAGTGTCTGCAGACCTGTCTTTCTTTTGGTCTTACATTGCAGTTTCAACTTTTCATGTCCTTCCACATTAATATAAAGTTGAACCTTACAGAATGAAGACCAGAAAGCATGCTGAAAGTTTCCGCTCTCACCTCTGTCCTGAATGAAATGGAAAAACAATTCTCCTCAGCGTTGGTGCTTTTTGTGTGTTTTTATTGTTTTTTTCTTTCTTTTGCCTTTTAAGTCCCGGTGGAGTGTCGGAGCTGTGTTTCAGATCGGCTCCTCTGTTAAAGCATAATGTGTGTGTCATTTTGGGGGTGAGTAGAAATGGTGCATTTGGAGAAGCAGGTTGTGGAAATAGCACCTGATATGACCTCCATTTTAGAGAATGGTACAGAGATAATGGAAACTCCAGGAGGTAAAACAGTGCAGCCTGAACTCATGCTCTGAGAGCGGACCCTAGGCCAGGCATTATAGAGGATGAATGACGGATGCAGAAGATCTCAAATGTGGTGTCTGTGATTGAGAAGTATGACATGTCTGCGTGTTCAGATTTTAATTAATGCTGAATATTTGTCCTGTCATCTCCTGGTGTAACTTCTTTGTAATTTAATGGCGACATGATTAATGATTACTAAACCTGAAATCTAGCCTGCTTAAACACAAGCAGTGTGTGTCGAAATAATAGTAGCTGCTTATGCCGGTTGTGGTTTAATCATATTTCATAAAAAAAGCGCCTGTGGCTCTTTTTGCAGTCTCTGCCGATCTCCGGAAGTTTGGAACATGGATTCATTTCCAGAACTGGCTCTTAAGTGTCATCACAGTGGACGCCCTGCTGCGGTAAGCCATTGGCTTTATTTGTTGATCTGTATGTCTCTCTCTCCCTTTTGGATCATGGAGGGGAAGCGAGCCCACTCATGGGTGACCATTAGAGGCAGATAATCTGCAGTGATTAGATAGGGTTTTATTTTGCAGTGCAGGCCCAAGCTCAGAGAGGCGAGAGGGAGCTTTTCAGAACAGAAAAATAGAGAGAACCGCTCCAGCAGCCTCTCAACACTGCTCCTGCCTTTAGAGCCCAGCAGCCAGGACAGCTGCCTATTCACACGGGTCTGCCAATTAAGCACATTCAGCAGGGTGCTGGAGAGACGCCCAGCCAGAGGTAGGCAGAGAGCTGATCATCTCCTCTTTGCCTCTCATCTCATCTTCTCTCATAATCTCCCTTTCCTCTCATCCCCTCCCAAAAATAATCACACTGCTCCTCTCCTTTCCCTGCTACATTTGTGATTATTTTTGAGCCTATATGTTCTTTTTCCCATACAGGCTTCATCTTTGCACAGCTCTTCTTCTGTTTTCTATTTAAATACATTACACATCTTTAGTACTGCACTGCCACAGGTTAAGTGGATGAATACAACCTATTACCATCCTCTCATAAACAGGCCAAAGGTTCATATGTACATGACTTGTGCTAAATATTATCCACGGTGCCACTGATATGCACACAGCACACACAGCACACACACAAAAACTCATTCACACTCAGGGGGCTGTAATAGCAGCCAGTGGAACAGTCATTAATACTCTGAGAGGTATAACCACCGTGGGCTGGGAGGTTAGTAATAGATGCTATGACCAGTAATTAGGCTGCAGACTTGTGTTAAAGTGTCGAGACTTTGGGAAACCGATTTATGGAATAATTAGTCTCCAGCAGTTTATTGATGGCACTTTCATACTTTTCCATGTGTTCCTTTTGGCCCCTCGGCCCATATTAGCGACCCTCTGGGTCTCCCCAAACAGTCATCCCATCTAATTAATTGAAATTAGGTCAGATCAAATGCATTTCAAGTTTCTCATATTGAAATTACCTGGGGGAATGAATTTCCAATTTAGAACTTGGGATTTCTGTCTTGCTAAATGGCGCTAAACGACGGCCTTAATATGCACGTAGCAGCAATGCAATAGAGTAATAGCTGCTAATCTGAGGCCATTGTTCTTGTTGCCCTGTTTATGCCTCATCATTCAGAGGACTTTGCTGCCCAAGACTGCTTTGTGCTCTTTTAAACAGCCTGATATCGGAGTAAATAACAGACTAAATCAATTAATACTTTTTCTCTTCAAATAGAAGAGAAAAGTTTATCAAGATGATTAAAATACTTAGTGTACTAAAACCAGTTTCATTACATAGTAACAAACTGTAATAACCATAAACCATAAAAAAAATTCAAGCAATTAAATATTCAAGCCAATTTTTGGTCTTTGGTTAATTTTTTTAGTCTGACAGCTGTCCAGTATAAAGCTGAAAATGTAGTACAGCTAAATTATATAAAGAGATAGGGAATGGAAAAAACAAAATAATAAATTGAAGTGATTTACTCCACATAGATAAAATACAGAAAACACTACAGAAAAAAAATCATTTTCAGTAGTTTAGTGTTATTTTAATTAATGATGCCTATCACAGTGCAAAGTGTTTATAATAGGTCAGACTGTTTAATGAAATGTATTAAAATATGCTGAGTTATGGAAAAAAATGTTAAAGAGATGAATAAATGCAAATGGATATTAAAAATATTTACTTGTATCATTGTGCTTGAAAAAGGCTGAACTACAAATGACACTTTTTACTTTGAAGCTAATTCTGATTTGAGATTCTTAATGCCCAAATACCTTTAAAGATAATAATAATAATAATAATAATAATAATAATAATAATAATAATAACATATAGCATGTTTCTCAATACAAGTAATACTGTACAATACTGGTACCTACAAATAGTACTACACCTCATCAAGTTGCCTTTTTTAGTTTTGCATTTGCTATTGATATTTTCTGTATGACCTATAAACACAACCTGTGTTTATTTGTCCCCCTGACCTTTCTTACCGATTGTCAGTCTGATCCATGTGCCCTCGAGCTGATCTGTGTGCCAGACTAGGTCAACTGATGTCTATTCTCTGATCTGGACTTCATCTGGTGTTTCAAATGTGTTGTGGAAGTGTGTCTGGGAAAGAAGCTAGCATTTGTGTTTGAGTTTGGCTTTTGGACAAAATGGTTGTCTGAAGAGGCCAGCTCTTCAGGGAGAACCGTTCGCTATATCCCTTGTAAAAAGTCAATTTTTTCCTCTTGTGTCTTGATTATGAGGCCTTATTGTCATTTACATCTGTATTAATGGGGCTGTGTATGACCCTGCGTGTGTCCGGCTGGCGCAGGTCTGGCAGATTGATTAACAAAAGCTGCTGCTTCACGCTTGTCACTGCACGCCTGGCTGGGGGACTAGGGGCCCCCAGTCTGCCAGGGCCCTGAGGGACTGCTGGACCCCAGAGCGTCCTCTAGCACAGAACAACCACCCCCCTGCTATAGGCATAGGATTAACCCTGCAGAATCATAATAGGCACACATGTCCCCTCGGCCAGGGCCGCTCCATTCAGACCTGCCTTCCTTACACCCGAATAAGGATTAAGCTTAATGAACTGGAAGGAGTTAACAATAAATGAAGAAGTCCTTTAAGCGGCCTCTAATTCCATTTTGTGTTGTGTCGCCTTTCATTTCCCCATTCTGTCCTGCTTCTATTTGAATACAAGGTGTAATCCTCTTGAATATCAAAGGTGGGAAGGGAGTATGAATTTAGACTTCACTCTCTCCTACTCCTGGACACAAGTCAGCTGCCATCTGCCACTGTGACACACTGCTTTCTCTCACTGCCTCCTGTGCCTCTGCACAAGTTGTATCTTTATTATTAGGGTTTAATCGAAAATATTTTGTAGCATGGTTATAACTATACTGTAGTTGGTGCAATACATAAATGTTAATATGTCCAAAGTAAAAACATTTTTCATAAATGCATAAGCCGAATTTTACCCGACAACCCATGTATATGACTGGAATATGACCAGGAACTGGTGTAAAAAATAAATATCAGTTACTGGAAAAAGAGTTTGTAGTTTGTAACAATATTAGAGAACTGTTAAAAACCTGTCCTATTTTTGTGTAATTACAGAATGATGTGCCTTTGAATTATGGTAACTCTTGCTTTTAACAAAGACTTTCTTTCCTTGCTTGCAATGATTAAAATTATGTTTAGTGAAAAACAGATGTTGTTGCAGTGCTGAGCTTGGGATTGAAACGTATCATAAGAGAGTTATACAGGAACCTAGTGACACCACTAAGTGAGGAGAAAGAGCGGGAGAGAGAGAATGGGGAATGATGACTGTGAAGGACTGTTAGCTCACCTCCTCCCCCATCCCAAAGGACTTAATGACACAGGCATCTGCCTGCAAACTCTCTTCAAAGCTCATCTCAGAAAGGGGTCAGCCATGGGCGATTTGCGACGTGTCAGAAGTCATCATCGTAGCTGATGTTGGGCCGGCCCTTGGCTGTCTTGCTCTTAGAAATGGAGCAGGTCAGGGTCCAGTGAGCCACATACTGCACCCTTATACACTCAGAACAGAGGACTGCTTTTTATGGCTGTTGTGGTGTCACTTCATAACTGCCTGCAATTCCAAAGCAATTACATATAAACTAACATGGGGGTCTCAACTAGTGGCAGATAAGGCCAAACTAAGTTCACTCCCTGTCTCGCTCTCTCTCTGGCACACACAGTGACCCCCACTTGTTGAGGTCAGGATAATCACTCTCTGCACATCCCAGCACTAACTCTGATGGCTCTGTCTGAGGCTGATTGGATTGTGGGAAATGGTCAGATACTCGTGCTCTTGTTCCGAGTGTGAGGATCTGGCATTGAACCTAATGGTGGAGAACATCAGTCACTGAAGCTCTTGTGTTCTCTATCTTCACACTAAGCCCTGCTGTAGAAGCAACATCACTATTAGTGTTTACTGATGCCACTGTTATATTTAGTATCAGAAAGCTTAGATTAATACTGTTTATTTGTCTATTCAGTTAATATTTGCTTCAGACTTTAGACTTCATAAAAAATCATGTTACACATGTAACTAATTTGAAATTCCTATTTAAATAAATCTGAAAAGAAACATATTTAACCCACTAATATTTATTTACAGGTGTCTAGGTAGCACTCACCCTGTTCTGAATTTCTACAGGACTTTGCAGACTTCCTCTCAAAGCTAGTTGCTTCAGTTGAAATAGCAGTAATTGTCACTTCAACAGTCATGGAACAGGACCCTCAGAAAGCAACATTTGTGTTTATATTAGACTCATTAGACATCAATCAGAATTGAACAGGACTCATTCATTACAATGGACACATCTTTGAATGATATTTGGTATTGAAATAGAAAACACTGGTATCCTATTGCAGTCTGAAAGACATCATTCCATTCCACACATCATTTCATTTACAATGCATCTTGAACTTTTCCTGGCTATTACATTAAACTTATAATCATTTCTCTACGATTTATTGACTTGGGGTTGCCCTTTGACCCCGCAGTACTCAATGAAGTGACTGATTGCTTAGAGTCTCTGTGTTCCTTTTAATATTGCCTCATTTAAAAGAAAGATAATTATGGGGAACTCTAACACCCTTGTATAATCATCATACTCATGCTTTAAACCAGAGCATTTATATTTCAGAACATTGTCATCAAACTAAATTAGTACTGAACCAAATTGCATGGAAATTATGTTCCTTCTTAACTATAGAAAGGTTCTTTCTTCAATTTTGTGTAAACAATTTGAAAATCACACGTTCAGTAATGCAGGACTGAATGTGATTGTTAAATAGCCCTTTGGGTGATGGAAGGAGGTGAGGCAACCTTGTGTCACTGCTGCTTAGCTAAAAAATGGAAATTTCAAATGTTAAAGCATATAATTGGTAAATTCGAGTTTAATGTGAGTTTATTATCAATAAGTTCAAGCGTGAGCGCCACCAAACACACAAAGCAATATTTAACCTATTTGAAAGCACCAGCAATATATAACCCTGGATTTTAAATAATAGAATTGAATGTTAATCAGTCAATCAAATTGCTAATTGAAATGTGTATGTTGAAAACTCTTAATGCCGGAAAATACTTAATGCCGGTGCTGTGCATCAAATTTAAGAATTTTTAATGCCAGAATCTTAATTTTTGCTAAATCATTTTAATGTGTATTAATACATTTTTCTGCAAAACAAACCATACATCTAAGCTTGTCCTTGATCACTTGCCTGTTGCTGAATTTCTAAGTCGAGTCTGGTCCAAGATATCATTTGTTCCTCAGTTGAACAGGAACTACTGTGTATGTTTTCACACAGAAATTAATCCAATACAAATACTATTTTGAAAACATTTATTACTAAATGATAGCAGGACTACCAGATGCATAGTAGGAATAAATCATTTTTATTTCATAAATATTATATATTTTGTGATATATAATTAAACACGTCACTGGTGGGAGCCAACGAGGGGCCACATGCTTGTAATGTGCCTGAACTACCTCAACTGGTTTCTCTTGATTTGCTCTACCCAAATGTTAGGTTTATGAAGCACCTTCCTGCTGTAGTTGATAACCTCACCTGGATTCTGTAGACTTGCACCTGCTATAAATTGTTGTTCTTAAAGATTCTCCCACACTCACTCATTCCATTCCTCTTATTAACAGTATGATCATAACATACACTGATGTACCAAATGTCATGGGATAGCAGTCTGCAAATTGATTATGAAGTGGAGTTACCTCAGGGGATGGTTTGGTAATGGCCACACATGTATAAGTTGTGAGGTGTTATCTTGTGAGTGAGGTTGAACACTGGCCAAGGTAATGTGAATTATTGCAGTTCTAAAGTTCTGAAGTTATGTGGGCATTTAACATTCCTCCATCCAGAGTGTCATGTGTGTACTGGTAATATGTAATAGAAGACATTACCACCCACAGTGGACAGCAGAGTGGCCATCCAAACAGGTGCTTAATGATTGTGATCAGTGGCATCTGGCTAGAACTGTCCGGGCGAACAGACAAGCGACTCTGGCAGAAATCACATCCACATTCAATGCAGGAGGCCCCACATGCATGTCCAGCAGGTCAGTGCAGCAGACCCACAGAGTGCGTCTGTTAACACCACAACACCGGA
>JAOUQY010000051.1:19853824-19867324 GCA_028566355.1 Doras micropoeus
AGAGAGAGAGAGAGAGAGAGAGAGAGAGAGAGAGAGAGAGAGAGTGATAGAGAGAGAGAGAAAATGGTATGTTTTGATGTAAGAGGTGAAGCTGTGTGTGTTGATGTCAGAAGTGAAGAGTAGTGGATATGGTAGCTAAACTCAGTGGGAAGATGGACGTGGCTTTAAGGGCAGAATCATCAGAATCGTGTCTCTTTGGTCAGCATATTTACCGCAGTAGTGGAAGGTGCCTCTCTCCATGGGGTACAGATACACAGTGTACTTTCTGTTCTTCATGCTGGGAAACACAGACCTCTTGCTCTTTCCTGACCACACTACAGCTGCACTCTGGACGAAATATACACTGCATTTCCATCAGCATCATCATATTTTATGGTCCTCAAACGCAAAGGCCCTCAAAGGCTACTTGAAATTCAAATATAAATTCATTCAAGGTGTTATTTCCCATCCTTGCACAGATTTTCTTTATTTTATTATTTTCTGCCATTACTTGACATTTATCAGAAATGAATAAATAAGCAGATACAGGCAAAGGAAGAATAATTACAGAAGAATAATTTTGTCTGCATAAAGGTAATCACTGTGCTATTTCATCCAGATCCCTATAACAGTCTGGTGAAATTGCCCTTTCGATGTTCAACTTTAGTAAATATTACACTTCTTTTCTGTTTTCCATCAAATCCTGTCTGTCTTAAAGGACCTGCCATAAATAAGGAATTAAAAATGCATACCATGCAGAATGAGCCCCATTGATCTCTCAGTAAGGAGCCCATATTTGCCTGCTTGCTTGATTGTCACAGTTAGTGTGAATTATGTGGAACATGTGTTGAATTTACAAGATAAAGGGTTGGAGCCCGATAACTCCAGACGCCATTTGATGTGACTGCAATGGCTTTGTTGACAGACAGGGCAAGAGACTACGCCTGCCCCCTCCCTCCCTGTCTTGTTTTTGTTATGAGAGATTGTCTGCTAAATGGAGTGTGTGCTCTGCACACTCTGTAAATTTGGTATCATAATGAGTGCTGCTCCCCCGTATTGGATGGCAGAACGCAGAGAGGCAGCAGTGAGCTGTACGCGTGGCACGGCTGCACGACTGAGCCGCGGGGCACTCTGGCCTTTTTGCATACATACACACACACAAACACACATACACATGCACGGGTCGCTGTTTAGGCAATATTGATGAATGTAGCAGAAGTGAGTCTCTAACTGAGGCTCAGCAATGAGGTAGAAAATGAATAATGTTTCTTCAGAGAGCACTGAGAGAGCCATATGTTGGCATTTACAGTGGAGACTTCATCGCAGTGACATCTCTGTGCAGAACAGCAAGACACACACACACACACACACACACACACACATACACACAAATCTTACATCCTGATCTTCCTCTCTACATTTCTAGTTATGCTATATACCTGATCTCTCTCTTTTTCTCAAATTTTATGAACTAGTAGTGCTTTAAAGTTGTGTGTGAGTTATGGGAGTGTTTATACTGATTAAAATGGAACACATTTGGGTTTAAAACACTCCCACACCATGTTTATCTCCTCCCGCTCTTTCCTCCTCCACCCAACCATTATTAGTGACTCAGTCCTCCTGTGGAGAAACAAACTTTATAAAATTCTCCTTAATCTGCCAAGCGTAACCTATTTTCCTCTCGATGCAATTAACTGCACCAACATTTACAATAATATGATTACAGCCACTTTGGCAAAGTCGGAGCAGGATTGAAAGAATATTAGGTATCAGCGAGGGGTTGATCATAATGGTCGTATTTTCGGGAGACTTGCATTTTCTTTGAGCAAATAGAGAGCCCCTAAATTCTCCTTAGGCTCTAAAAACCAATGCAGTGGAACCATGATAACAAATGCGAGCATACACTTCCCTTTTTCTCCCAAGCTTTTTCACTTTCGATCCCAGTTCTTCCCACTTCCTACCTCCCTGAATTAATTAAGCCTTTCACGGCCATGTAATTAGGAACATTAGCAAGTCATAAAATTGCCACCAGTCTCTAAATTATGTGTATGCCCACAGCAATTTGTTTGTAATTCCTTTCTTTAAGACATTGACACCATAGGGGCCAAAACATCCACGTAGTTGCCCACTGTGCTCTCTTGCCTTTGGTCCCAATAAACAACTGTGTGTGGCGCAGGTTGTGGATAATGCAAATCGAACCCTTCTCTTAAAAGGGTTGGACTGGAAACAAAGCGTGTTTATCTAGTCAGAAGTGCTTTTTTGATTCAAGTGGCACGTGAAAGAAAAATCTGAACTACTGTATTTTAGACCATTTATATATCAAAACATTCATTACATCATCCTGGTAGTGGACTACAGACCGTATTCCATCTTGGCATCCATGATACAGTGTTATAACTCTAATTCTATTCAGTAAACAATCTGTTTCAATGCATGTTGGAAAGAGAAGGATGAAAAGTAAAGCCTTTATTGTGTCTCTGTCCTATAGAGAAATACAAAGAGAAGAAAGTGACAAACCCTGTCTTCATTCTTTGTCTGATGATCCTGGCTTTCCCACCACAAGCACTGGGAAAGAAAAAAAGAATGGGTGAAGAATGGTACTGAGTTTGTTTGTGCTGCACGTGCCATCAAAAGGTTAAAGGCATCAGCAGTGTAAAGTGTGAGGGTGATTGTAACACAAGGACCTAATCATAGATTCTATCAGCTAAGGCATCCCTGACCCTGTAATAACCATATTCCATTGTTTCTATTTACTGCCCAGGAGAGAGAAGAGAAAAACCCGAAAGCCTGGCGATATTGATTCCCATTCCCTCATATTGAAACCAGATATTGATTTTCTTTCTTTTTTTTAAATAGGAAAAAGTGCATTGTTCAAGTGAATGAGATTTCTTTTGGGATTTGGTGAGAGAGGAGCTGAAATGAGCATCCTTTGGAACATAGTCTCTTGCGGATTTGGTACAGGGGCTGATAATTGAATTCAGCGATTGGGCTCTTGCATGTGGTGTGAGAGTTTTTGCCAGAGTAGTGAAATGGACATGCTGACATGTCTACCCTTTCCACTGAAAAGAAGAATTTTAAAAAAATATCCCATTCCTTTTTTTTGCATTGGATTTGATTCCACAGCGGTACAACATTAGCTGAGATTGTCCCTGAATGATGAGGCAAATGATAGGACTTTGTAATGGCTATGACACCACAGTGTGTGTCACTCACTCGCGGCGGTAGCCTTCCCGTCATTGTCTTCTGATTAGTCCTGCAACATCCAGCAGCAGGCCTGGCGTCTATTTCACATTCAGGGGGCGTACTCTCGTCTCCCACTCAATTTGCAATTAAGACAAAATTTAGACCACTGAAGCCTGAAGGCAGGTGGGTGTCCTCAGAGCGTGTTGCTTAGCAACTGCGGTGGTGCATGAGTCGATGAGCACCTGTGCGGCAGGAGCCAGTGCACCGAGGAAGCGTAGAACGTGTAAAGCCACGGTCACGGTCGTGCCTGAGACACTGAGATAGAGCAGCAAAATCTGGGCGCATGGGGGAAGGCGGCTTATCTGGGCCAGACATGTTAGACTAGCACAGAGAAGCAAGCAGACTTGAGTCTTCAGCAGCTTGGGTCAGGGTCAAAGGACACTGTAGCTCTGGTCCTGCTTTCTGAACGATCCTCCAGATCCCCTGGGAGCTGTATCAGTGTCAGCATGCAGTGAGCAGAGACAGGGACAGGGGGCACTGATGCTATCTTTAACAGTGATTTTCAGTGTGTGCCCCTGTGGGACAGCCTGGTCTAAGGCTGATCACACCACCCAGAGGCCTCTAGGGAAGACAAGAAGGCTTATTTGTAGACACTAACGTTACCATAATGGCAATATTGAGTAGATGCACTTGATATCTTAGAGTTATATTTTTTGTTATATAAGGCTTCTGCATTGCCTGGTTTAGTGTTCACCTCACCCTCATGTCCATACATACGGTCACCACAGAGGCCATTCTGTTCATATCCACAGAAGAGTGGTCATCTTTCCACCAGTACACTGACAGGAAGTTGACTTCAGGCCACAGGCTTTCATTTCCTTCCTGTCCTCTGGCTTCGTTCCACTACCTGCACCCATTTACTGCAGAGCCCAGGAGGGACACCTGGACTCAGAGAGAAGAAGAGACAGAGAGAGAGAGTGAGAGAGAGAGAAAGAGAGATAAACAGTAGTTCAGCATCTACTATGATCAACTCCCAAAATAAAATCAGATGCCAAAGACGTAATGCTATTGTAAGGCTGTTATGCAATGCCATTACCTACATTTGTATCTTTAGTGTATTTGAATTTAAGCTATGGGTGTTGTAATCTGTTGTTTATAATAGTCACATAATAATATGTTCTCAAATTTACTTTAGTTTTTGGGGTTGTTACATTCCAGAGAAGTTTGCTGGACATGCTGCATGCAGAATCAACCATGATGCTGGGAAACAATGCTGCTGTGAGTCTAACAGTGGCCCTTTATCAGAATTTTGTTATAATGCCCACCTGATTTTCAGGGGGGATTTTTTTTAAATAATGATGGAAATTAAATATGTTTTTGATGAAATAATAGTTATCAATAGCAATATTATTATTATTTTTTTTTATAATTAGTTTCTGGAATCCCCAGCAGAGATATGCTGCCCTGTGTATAGTGTGTGGACTCAGCGTGTCTATCAATAAAAGCATATTTCTGTTGTGAATTTCAGGCCAGTTGGTATAGAAATATGGTAGAAATATAGTTTCGTTTGGTCTTAAGCAGTGTTTAGATCAGTCTATTGGAGCAGACGACTAACAATGGACAAAAATGAAAGTTCTCTTGGTGCCCCTGGTGAGTATGAAGTATGAAAGTATGAATTTTACATCAAATCTCCCAATCTTGCAACTTTTTTTGTTGTGTACTGATGGATTCCATTCCATTGATACACACCTCTAGTCTCCACCAGATGCCCTGTGAACATGTCTGGCAAGGGTTCAAATAAACAAACCTACAAAACTACCAAGCAAACAAAAGATCTACTATTCGTATTTGCATTTGTGTTTGTTTTTAATGCATTATCTGTTTGATCTGATTAATGTATTTGGTTCCATCCATTGTCAGGATCAACCTTGTCAACTTACATTATCACAAACGAACACTGACGCAGTGACATCACTTATCTTATGCATTTTACATCTTGGATAGAGTAACTTACTGTATGTCTCATTGATTTCCTTCTCTCAGGAGCCTGCTTTGTCTGATGAACCCTCCAAAACAGGCCTGTTTGTGATAGTTTGCAAGCTGTTGAAACACAAGCTGCCATTGCCCACCACACATCAGCTAATGTATTTGCATGAGCTTGGATGCTGGGAACAGCAAATTGACTGAGCAAATAGGCATCTAACCACACAGTAGGGGGAGTCATGTTGTATTCTTGCAAAGAAAAGGAGAACACTCGCAATGGCTCTCATGTGGAGAGGCAAGCCTTATGAACACTTGGAGATGTAAAAGCAGGGATCCAGTAATAACATGCACTTACCAAATGGAATGAAAAGCAAATATAGATGAAGGACACTCTCCTATGTTGTTAAGTGGTTGTGCGGAGGACCACTGGACCACAACAAGTGAGTGAAGAAGTGGTCAAGTAAGGACAGATAGAGTGAATTGAAGATTGTTACATGATCAAAGGAGGGTGAAATCAGGATGCTGAAAAATAGAGAAAATCAGTCACTAAAGGAAAACAGGATGAGTGTTGAAAGTTGTTAGAATAAAGTGCCATCGATGAGATAAAGTCCCAAGATTTGGTGGGGGACCTGGCATTGTTGAGCCTCTTGCCTTTTACATTTACATTTGCTCATTTGGCTGCCGCTTTTATCCAAAGCGATTTACAAATGAAGCAGGATACACCTGAGCAGTTGACGGTTAAGGGTCTTAATTAAAGAGCCAACCGTGGCAGCTTAGCAGTGCTGGAATTTGAAGTCACAAGCTTCTGATCAGTAGTCCAAAGTCTTCATCACTTCCCTAAAAATGGCTTTCCAAGGCTGGGATTTACACACACTAGTTGCCATGGGCTTTTTTGGATGTCAGTGGTTCAGTGCAATAGAGGTGGGGACAAAGAAGATGCTGTTGATTATGATATAATTCTGCTTGGCACAGTTTTCTAAAGCCACCCCGGCTCTGCCCCAGTCGCCGCAGGGGCCAGCCCAGGCCACGCGATGTGTATTAGAGACTCCTCAATTTCACACATGCTTACTCTTGAGTGAGGTTCGCATAAAGGGATTAGGAGGGGAGGAAGTGCAAGGGAAATGGGATGTTAGACACCCTGCTTAATGGAGTGACGGGGCCTGGGCCTGTGTCCTTTCTATTTCCACCTCTCCCCCCACAGCTCTGCTCTAGTGCACTGACACTCTAATCCAAGCTACACACACTCCATACACATCCTGGCTAAAGATTCTGAGCAGGGGGAGGCAAGGCAAGGGAAAGGACAGGAGGAAGAAGCTTTGCTAAACTCTTCCTTAATGCTGCCAATAACCCTAGCTGTGTTCTTTTGTTAGTTTTAATGAAGTATGATCTCACTGTATGGCGGCTTGTGGTTTATACATTTTTAATGGTTTGTTTTGCCGTTACTGGGAGTTATTTGCCATCTGACTTTTGTGGTGCTTCATCCAGATACATAGACAACCCCCTGACTAAGATAAAAAAAAAAAAACAAATGAGTAAAAGGGTTTTCAGTGGCTGGGTCAGTGAGTGCTTGGCTAAATATTTCTAATTGTTTAGCCAAGGCTTTGATAAATGTGAATTTGGCTGATAAAGAAGCACTGGATGGGAAGCTGCTAGACCTCTTGGTGGGATCTGAGACGTGGGCTGAGTCCTGGGAAAGGACAAGATGGAGAAACTCATCAAGGCATAACGTGAAGATGAGTGGGAGGTGTCTTGCTTAAAATCACTGAGGCATCCTCTGCATGCCCCGCTGTACCACCTCCTGCCCGGCTCACTCACTCTTTGCCTCTATCAATTTCTCTGTCCATTTTTTTTCTCATCAGCTTGCTCTGTCCCTTGTGTCTTTCTTTTTTCTTCTCTTTGCTATACTCCACTCTGATCTCGACATGGGGATAATCATTGCCCCTCCAGCCCAGTTTTGATTGAGGCACCTGTGTCCCTCAGTGTGTACCCACTGACTTTATAATACAGAGACTCAAAAAAATCTGCAGATCTTAAAGTGTAGGGTCACTGCTTATGGTGGGATCCTATGAATTTATTATGTGACACATTTCTTGATGTTCTTGTTTGTCAATAGGATTGTACGTATACATTGGTGCTTCACTACATCTAAAACTTAAACATGCAGATGTACAGCCATTATAATGGCCCAAAATAGATTCAATTAACAAACAATCATCTATATTTAATTAAGGCCTTAATAATTGTCACTGAAAACTATTTAACTTTTAATAACTGATGTCCCGAGGAAGATAATTTAGTTCTTATCCAATTATCAATCTGTTAAATCCCATACGATATGTGATACGAGTGGTCATTTTAACAGATTTCACAATATTTTTCAAAGTAAGTATATTATGCTTTTGTAATTAACTTCCTCAAATCAGATAACAGGTCAAAAGAATCTGTTAATTTCAATTTCAACTGGTAATTAACATTAGGGATGACTGGACCTCTAACGTTTTATTGGTGGCAGTGGGAATATGATAGTGGCTTCCTGGAGAGGTTTGAATTTCATGGGGAACATCCTGAAACCAAGGGGAAGCTCAGCATGAGTCTGTTTATAATGCCAGATCTGCTGATTAGATATGGATGATCAGATAAACCAACTCTTTTAAAGTGATTTTTCATGCATTTACACACTGTATTCAATTTAGATGTTGAGATTATGCACTGAATAAACGAATAACCCAGTGGAAAACATGTTCAGTAAAATCCAGGGCACTTGTGCATTCATAGCATTATTTAGTGAATGGTTATATGTAAGTATCGTATGGAGTGTATTTAGGATATCATTTGTTCTCTTAAATGTAAAGTGTTCCTCAAGGGCTCTATGGATGGTTTAATTTTAACCCCCACAAAAGGGGTTCTACTTAGAACATTTTCTGGATGTCTCTAAAACCCTCTGCAGTAGGCTTTTACATAAAATCTTCAGAGAAAAAACCCCAAAGAACCCTTAAAGGAGCAAGTCTATACCTTGCAATGCATTAAATACAGTGCCATGACAAAGTTTTTGGCCCTTTCCCAATTTCTTCTACTTCTGCTAATTTGTCACATTGAAATGTTTCAGATCATCCAACTCATTTTAATATAAGATGAGTAAACATATAGGTTTTGAATCAATCTTTATCTACAGTAAATGGAATGATCATTTAAAAAGTGCATTTTGTGTTTCCTCATGTTGTCTTTATCTTATATTAAAATTTATTTGATGATATGAAACATTTAAATGTGACAAATTGGCAAAAATAGAAGAAATTGGGAAGGGGGAAAATACTTTGTCATGGCACTGTGGCACTGTATGTTGATTTTGATATAAGTGCCAATATTAGATTTCCGGTGCTCATTTGTTGGCTGTTGCTGTATTTTACTTATGCTCATGAGAAGTTAATGGCTGTCTGCCAGGCTGACCTCACATGAGAACTTTGCTACTATACTAGTAGTTACTCTAGCATTTAATAGGAGAAAAAGTATTCAACAATCTCAAACACAAACACAGGTCAGGTTGCATCAAGCAACAGGCAAAAGAACTGGAGCTTCTTTACCGTTTTCCACTGACATTTTAGTGCCACATTGATGATATGTAGTGGAGTAGCAGATAAGTAGTGGAGACAGCAAAAAAAATGCATTAGGTATTGTGTGTATTCTATCATTAAAGTAAAGGGCTTGGTCTTTGCAGTCTTTACAACTAGGGAATGACAAGATTATAAATTGTGCATGTACTGTACATGTTTTGGACAGCTTTTGCATGTTTCTCAATCTGCTCAAAAAAGGATTATTTAAGAACTAGCTAATATATGAGAACTAGCTCAATTAATCTGTTTTACCGTATATATACTGCTAATACTAGCTATTCTTATATTCTTGTGCTCATATCGCTTTCCTGTATATGTGAGAGTGTTGTAATAGAAATCACAGGCCGCTCCTGTACAGACCAGAGTAATGAAGAATTCCATCTGCCAAGCAGGGCGCGCGGTGCTCGGACAGTGGGCATTTTTCATCCTGTAATGTGTGCACGGGTCATTAATTGCGGCTTGCCATAGGTCCAGTGGGCTTGTCATTTGGGTATAGCACATCTATACATCTACTCTCGCCCCTCCTCCAACACAAACTCCTCCTCTTGGGTGTGTTGGTGCCCCTAAGTGACTTGACCCAACAGGGATCCCTTCTGGGATGGTATGACCAATCTCCCCAGTCAAGCAGCTTGTCCTATATTATGCTGAAGGACCCAGGATTTCTTTTGTCTTTTCATAATCTCATGAGTTCAGTATTTATGCTAGTGTTTAGAAGGTAACCTGAAGTTTTAACTGATTTTGATACTGGGTGTCATGTAGCCTGGGGTTGCCTAGAGGTCTGTGTTGCCTGCCTGAGGCAGGTTGTCTTCCTGTTGTGCAGTCCTGTATTGATTAGAAAGAGTAAGTGTGTGTGTGTGTTTGGATGGAGGGTGACAGAAGTGGAGGAGTACTGTGCTTTCTACCATCTTTCTCCTTGAAAGGGGGAAGTGGGAATGTAGGAGGCTGCTTCATCGGTGTGATGTGTTTTGTCAGGAGCATCTGTTTGGTCACAGGATGCACCGTAATCCCCGACCTTGAATGGACCAACCTGCAATGAGCACTGTGCTCAGCTGTGGGCCTGTATGAGCCCATTAACACCTCTCACATACAGACTCAGACCCTGAACCAATACCAGGGCCCACACACACAGGCAGCCCACAGCACCATAGGCTTCAGATCTCATTATGTGCTGCTGTAGCAGAGCCTTTCATTAAAACTGTGGCTTTAACGGGATATGTGCTTTTTGGATTGTAAAAACAAAATTTCCTGTCTTGTGTAGACCAAGAAGATGGATATACAGGTTAAGAAGGTTAAGTTTTTTTTAATACTTCTTTGTTCGACAAATCTGCAGAGCACTGGACTGGAGCAAATGTGCCATGATTCCTTTATAATACCAAAATTCAATGACTCAACCAGTGAATATGAATACATAGGGGACCCCCTCAAGCCATTTGTGAAGGATTTCCTCACTATTTGTTGGTTTGTTAATTTTGCATGGTTAATTTACAGTGGAACAGTAGATATAATGTGCTGAACAAAAAGGACCTTAATTACTCTCTGGCTAGCTCCAGTATTGGCTTCCCTTTTGGATGCTTAGCACCAATGCTTTTCGAACCACACTTATATTAAAGCCTTTGCCATTTCCCATTTCAGTCCATTTTCTCTCCATGTATTTTTTCCTAAATAAAGAAGCATGGTGGTTAGTCAATTTTATGATTTATTTGTAAATTTGTGGAAGCCTAAATTACAACTAGGGAATATTCAGACAAAGCATAATCATTCCAATTAATTGTATTAGCTTATAATGTGAGTTAAACTGTGCTGATACTGATATATCCCTAGCATCCTTCAAGCTTTACCAGTGGCAGCACCATGGTGGATTTGTTTACCTACTGTATATGCACAGCTGTGATGAGTATAGCAGTATGTGGGAGAGTGAATGGGCCCTCAGATCATTTTACAGAAGAAGCTTATGAACATCTGCAAAGCCATCTTCACAAGGATCACTCCCTCCAACTCAACAAGCCCATCCCCACTGTGGCCAATTAACCAAATTGCCACAAAAAGAGCATTTTATTAGTATTTGTCTGTCGCTAGCAGTCCATCCTCATAAATTCTCCTTGAGGCGCAATGGAAAACAAATTGGCACATTAACTCGTGAATGGCTAAAGAGGCACTCCGGCTGCGCCTCCGGGGCTGCTGGGTATCAAAGTGTCTGCCGTTCGAAGCAATCTGTCTGCTTTATCATTCAGTGTGACACTGGAGCTGAGAGCGCCAGGCCTGCCGCAGGGGCTGTGCACCAGCGAGAGCATTAGCTCTCTTTCCCTTGGCAGGCCCAAGCTGTTTGCCATTGTAGCCCAAAGAGCCCTCTCTATTTATCTGTTATTACTTTAGAAATGGCAGTTCAAACGCAGGGGGCCCTTCTGCTATGGCGATTTTGGCTGTGGCATCTTGCCTTCTGTGTTTTTTTTTCTTTTCTGTCTATCTGTTTTCTCTTTTTTGCTGTCTTTTTTTTATATATGCGCTTCCCCCATCTTTTTTTCTCCTCCTTCCTCCCCTTGCCTCATCCAGCACCTGCCATTTTGCTCTTTCCAAAGCATCCCCCACTCCACACGCACACACACACACACACACACACACACACACACACACACACACATACACAAAATCCCTTGGTTCTTGCATGGTCTGCTCTCTCTTGGTCAGTGTGGCTGGTTGTGTTGTAGCTCTTGTATCTGTGCCCTATCCTTCAGGAGCTTTAAAGGGTGACATCAGGGAGAGCTCTCCAAATTTTCTTGAGGATTATCATGTTTGTGATTGCATGCGTGTCATGATAATCCTGTTAGTAATTAAGTAGAGCCATTTCCAAGAGCAGCAAGTAAGCCAGGCACATGTAACCCCTCACACGGTGTTGACAGCCAGGTCGCGGCATGAGATGTTATGCAGTTTCATTTGAGAAATTGATCGGACTCTTTCTGGATGCTGACCAGAAAGGTAGATTCGACACAATCACCACCATGTGTTATCTTTCACAGTTTTTTCTCCTCCTTTGATACCCTCTTCTCTCACTTTCTCTCTCCGTCTGTGGCCCTGACTAAAGAGTTTGTGTCAGCTCCCCTCAGCAGTATGGCTGCCTCTTATGCCAGCCCTGCCGGCCCATCAAAGAGTGATTTTCCACGCCGGCAAGCCGGGAGGCTCACTTCTTGGAGAGAAGGGCCTGTGCCATGGCCAGGGACAGGTGGGAGGCGGGAGGAGGGGGCCCAGGGCGCTGGACTGGCAGGATTTCTACTCAGCTCAGAGGAGGAAATTCTGGGCATGGGCCAGTCACTGAACTGAAAATAGTTCTGTCTTGACACTCTAACAGCACCCAGCTAGCCACAGAGCTCAGGTAGAGTAAGTTTTGTGAAACCAGAGCCAAGGGGGCTGACAGCAGCATGTTTAACGTTTTATTATACTTACCACAAAACAGCTCCCAATATAATGGTATAATATTTTGTACCAGAGTGCATAAGTATTGCAATGATGAGCAGCAAGCTGGCCCACTGGAGTCTGATTGCAAAGCTATGACTGTCCTTCTCTGAGAGGTCTCCCCTACACCTTTCATATATTTCAAACTTCCATGGCTGGCTCCTTTTATGCTCTAAATGAGATTCCACAAAATCTTTAATAAAGTGAAATAATTCCCCACGTCTGCAGTGATGTTGACCCTGGTGGGGTAGTTCCGGTTCACTGCCCCGGGTGGCTGCTGAAGGTTGCAGAGAGGGGTGGGATTTAAGGCTCTGGTCATGCTGGACCCCAGGTGCACCAAAGCAGGCAGTTAAATTTCATCATTACCCTTTCTTTGCCGTGTTAGCATTTTATAGGCGTTTTACTGTTGATGTGGATGGCATCTCACCCATCATAGCAGTGTGGCCAAAGAACAGGAGAAGAAGGAGACAAAGATGTAGAAACAGCAAAGGAGAGTGAAAGAGAGAAGGAAGAAGAAAGCAAGAGGACATCACTTGTCAAGTTGACTGCAAGATGATATAAAAACAGCGGCGAAGGCGGCGGATAAGCGGGATGATGAATGGGCCATGGAGGTTCATCCATCCAGCTGAAGGATTTGCAGAGCAGGAATTGTGTACAGACACCAAGATCTCTGGAAGAGGAAAAAAAGAGCATGGAGTTGAAGAGAATGGAGGGGGTAGTAGAGGAAAAAATGTGTGCTGTTGAGAAGAATGAACAGCTGTGATGTGAAGTGATAGGGAGAGAGATACGTACAATGAGATGCTTGCAGATCTGTAGTTGTATTTGGACAACAGCCAGAGAGAGTGCCATTCATTCACAATGACAGCATGATGGAACAGTCCTATTGCTGTGCCTATGCCATGACCTTAAAATTAAACAGAGACATTTTGTGCCAAGGCCTATATACACTGGGAGATTAATGCAATGTCACTATCTGTATCTGTTTAGTGCTCCAGATATTTCCGTCTGCCAAGAAGGTTATGTTTTTGGTGCAGTTTGTTTGTTTGTCTGTCAGCAGGATTACAGAAAACTTAATGAAACTTGGTGGAAGGGTGTAGCATGGACCAAGGATAGAACCAATTCAATTTTGGACCAGATTCTTGTCAGGGTGTGGGCATGGCATGTCCTATTCATATACTGTGAAGTACCATAAAAACTGGTACTATACAAAATACATAGCAACACCTACAGGGGTTAGACAATGAAACTGAAACACCTGTCATTTTAGTGTGGGAGGTTTCATGGCTAAATTGGACCA
>JAOUQY010000051.1:19897472-19909565 GCA_028566355.1 Doras micropoeus
CAGGTTTGTATGCAATATCTCAATCTTTTTAATAATAATAATACCTGTGCATTATTATCACTTTCCCTCTCATTTCTCAAGGCCAAACATAAACGTTCAAAGAACTCCTCTCTTTCTGTCCTGTCTGCCCTTGATTCCCACTGACCTAGGACATCCCTTTTTATTTTATAGTAATAGTGAACTAAACATTTTGCAATACTAAACTTGCTTTATTTCTATCTATTTATATCTACTGATATAAACAATATTCATGTAAATGGACACACATAATCCATTGCTTGGGAATCTTCCAGTAGCAACAGATGGATGGAATTTGACCAGGATAAAGGGTGCGTTCAGATGTGTCAGCTTTTGTTCGATTAAAATGACCTTTGTGTTTGTCTGTTTGTTGGTTGGTTGTTTGGTTTGTTTTTAATGAGGCTAAAATGATCTGAGCTTTCCTAGAATCACACTGCAGCCCAAAGATCATTTCTAAACAGTTGGGTGATCATGAAATTGCACACTCTTTCCAAAATCAGTTAAATTAGAGTTTTTAACTACATGCTTTTTTTTTTGGGGGGGGGGGATGAGCCCATGACTGGTTTTATATTAAAATAATTCAGTTGCATATTCATGATGCATGCCTGCATAATGCAGAAGTATACTCACCAGCACCTTTATTAAGAACACATGTACACCTCCATATTCGTGTACACACAATGCAGATGCACAACAAGAGATTCAGTTAATGTTCACATCAAACATCAGAATGGGGAAAGATTGTGATCTCTGTGACTTGAGCATGGCTGTAGAAACTGCTGATCTCCTGGGATTTTCACACACAAGAGTCTCTAGAGTTTAAACAGAATGGCTCAAAAAAATGAAAACAATAACAATTGTTTAAGTGACAATTCTGTGGGTGGAAATGTGTTGTTGATAAGAGAACTTGGAGGAAAATGGCCTGATTGGTGTGAGCTGCCATGAAGGATATAATAGCTCAAATAATCAGTCTTTACATCTGTGGTGTGCAGAAAAGCATCTCAGCATGCTCAGAACATCATAATATCATCTTAATATCATCATAATGTGTGTGTATGTGTGTATTAACTGTATTTATTCTGTATAGATAGATATAGATAGTGGACAGTGAGTGCATGATTTTCCATGTTTACTAGAGGAATTGCACCAAAGTTTCCCGTTGGAAAGTTTTTAGCATTGTTACAAAAATGACCCTCTTAAACGTGAATGGTTGGACATTTCCACTCTTCAGTTTTACAATATTAACTTAATCAGCTTGCATTGTTTTCCATGTAGGAGATAAGAAGCCTTGGGCTGGGGAAATTTTATGAAGCATGCGACTTTAAAACTGATCATTTGGACTACAAAAGAGTAAGACTTTATGGCAGGCTGTAACTTATATTGCAGTATTTAGTAAGATTATTGTGGCTGACAGTTTGTTAACCGTATGGCTCGTGCTACAACGTGGCCCTTTTTGCTAATTGCAAAAGTGTGTGATGCTTCTAAGGCTAGTATGTGAAAGCCTAAAGAGCAGGTTGAAGGTGGGGGTTGAGGAGGCAGCTAGCTGGCTGTCTAGCTCTTACCTGGGTGGCACAGCATTAGGGCCAGGCTAAGCCCTGCTCTTCTTGCCTGAGTGGCTGAGTGTGCCATGGTGCCTGCTGCCAGCTTGCCCACTGAACCATCTGACACACATTCACACCTTTCCCTGCTGGGCACCATGGGCCTGCACCACCCTGCCTCGGCACGTGTGCCTCTAAGCACACATAGCACAGCGTGAGCCTCTTTTTTGTGTGTCTCTCACACTGCTAAGCTGTCTGTGCATGGATGTGTGCAAATGCATGTTTGCTGAAACACACTTCGTTTCTTGTGTGTGTGTGTGTGTGGTGGTAATAGCTCCAGGCTGACATGTGCTCTTATTCCATGCTCAAGTTTACACACTGAAACGGAAGCTAATGAAAAGACCTGCTCTGCTCCATATGTGCCCGGGTTCCTGCTATGCCGCACCATGTGTGTATTTGTGTGTATTTGCATCTGACATATAGGTTAGATACGCAGCTTGGACAAGCGCTTCTCAGTGTCTCTCACTCATTTTTCCTCTCTCTCCCTCTACCAACTGGGAATCACCTACGCTTGCCAGCCAAATCACTGACGTAGCAACAGTCTCCAACAGTCTGCCTGCCCATATGCCCAAAGCCCGTCTTTAACATTCGATCTGACGCGGCCAATAGAATCCTATTTTAGACCATTTTTAGACTTAATAACAAATAGGACAAATATTTAGAAACATTTACATAACCCCCCCACCCTGTGCTGTGCATCTTGCATACTCTCTGTACCCTTGCATGTCTTTGTTATTGTTCAGGCAAGCCTCTGATTTAAGCTATGCTAAATGAGGTCTTGTTATCACATAAAATCATTCGGATTAAATGCTTTCTGGCATCCTAAATCCTCCTTGTGTTCTCATTCGTATCTCTCATTCTCTGTCGGCTCTTTCTCTCTACCACCCCCCTCATCTCTATCCCTCTCTTGTTCTGTGTGTCTCTCCCTCCCTTTCATCCACTCTCCTCTCCTCCGTCTCCTTCTCTATTTCTTCTTCCCTATCTGGCTGGCTTTTCTAATCTCTTGCGTTCGGGCAGTGTGACACACACTGGCCCCTCGTGGACCCACAGATGCCTCCTGTCTGCGGGGGCACTTCCTGCGCAGGTGGGCCATGGGGCAGAGACGGCGCAGGGCACCATGCGAGAGTGCCAGGCTGAGCCGGGGGCCGCCTAGCTCTGCCGCCGAAGCTCTCCCAGCACCACCCAAACAGTATCCAGCCAGATGCTGCCTCACATTACCATCCACGTCCAGCACGCCTCCGCTTTTTTCTGCTGACTTGATCGGATTTTGATAGTTGTACTTTTCCTCGTCGCTGGCATCTCTTAATCAATGTTAATTGGCCCCAATTAGCATATGTTAATTAATGATATTTACTTCAAATTAAAGGTATGAATGGTCCCAGAGGGTTTCCTGTTCATCTAATTAGAACCAATTAGCTGCAATTAACACGTGTAAATGAGATGCTATTGAGTCCAAAACAAACAGTGTGTAGCCTGCCCGATTCCCATGCAGTTTAACCTGGGCCGGGTGTGTGTGGTGGAGTGGCATGAGCCTCTGATGGCACACACACAGACACACACTAGCTGTTGAGGAGAGGGCAGGTTGGCAGCTCCATGGCCAGGATTTTGAGCTCTACCATCTGACACTTCTCAGCAGCTTGCCTTTGTTTTCATTGCATTTCAGAACGGATGGATCATGTAACACATCTATATGGGAAACACCCATGAAACATATCCACGGGTTCCTCTCAGGGTAGACGAGTTATTTTTTTTTTTCGTTCAAATAATACATTATTTTTATATAAGAAATCTTCAAGTGTCTCTAGCAAAGTAAATAAAAATGTAGATTATCCTAGAAAAAATACATTACAATTTGTAGGTGTTTATCTCATTATTTATTACATTCCTCCTTAATTCATGGCGATGGAAAGCATTTTATAATTCTGTCTCACAGAAAAATATTGCTTTCAAAGAACAAGTGCAGAATGTTCCTGTTCCTGAATATTAAAACTCCAGAGAAAAAAACCCAGTAAGCTTTAGAGGGACAGCGCCAAGGTAGCAGTTAATAATTTCAATACACCTTCTCTATTTCTGAATTGCTGCAGATTAATTCATTTGATTCCCCCAGCCTCCTCCATTTGACACTGAATGAGTGAGAAAGCCTTTTTTTGAAAACAGGTTAAGAGCAGCGGCTAATCTGAGTTTGCAGTTTTGGTGAGTGTTGACAGCAATCTGGGCCTGCGTGGTCTGGTAGTGGCGCATTAGTCTCCAGGTTTTACCATGGAAATAGAGAGCGCCTCAGATCCTCGCCATCGTAACAATCAGAGGGTTTCTGAGCTCTGCGGCAGGGGGAGAAGCCGCTTTGTTCGGTGATAAGAGAAGAGGGAAATACACGCAGAGAAAAGGCAATCTGAGGGGCTGAACAAATCTAGGAGCGGCATTATGGGATGGTAAACACGTCTACGGGTAAGAGGCAGCGGATTTGCCGTTGCTTATTTTGGGGACTCGTAGCATTTGAAGAGGAACACAAAAGGTGGAGGGGCACAAAAAAGGAGGCAGAGGGGAGGAGTGCAACATTGGGACAGAGCCAAAGGGGGGAATTAAAGTGCAAAACAGGAGGGAAGAGTGAAAGATTGTCTAAAAACTTCAGATGCTTTCAATCATGTATTGAATGAGTTTTTTTTTTTGCTTCTTTTGGCATGTAGAGGTATTGTCTTATTTTAAAAATGTGTGTGTGTGTGTGTGTGTGTGTAAGAGAGAGAGAGAGAGAGAGAGAGAGAGAGAGAGAGAGAGAGTCACAATCTTTCTCAAACTTTTTTTCATTTTATTTCAGTTAAGGAACAATGCATATGAAATATTTTGGCCAACTTTGGCTTTTTTTAAAATATTGTTAAAAAGAAAAAAAGTAAAAAAAAAAAAAAAAAACACGTCAAGTTCTTGATATTTTGATTTTTTTTAATGTTTTGATATTTTGCAAATATTTTGCACTTTCTCTTTCCTCGATCAAAGCTTTTCTTTATTTTTTCAGAGCAACTATGTCATTGCAGTTCCTGAACAATATGCTGCCAGGTGTATAATAATAATAATAATAATAATCTACAACTAAATATAGATAAAGGACACCAGTGATTTCCAAATGAAAGCATTTTATGAAGAAACATGGAGACAAAAAAATCTGTGTAAACATTTATTTATTGAGCGATTATGAAACACAAATTCTGAGTTACATTAGTATTGCAAATTTCCATATAGTAAACACAACTCTCCATAATTAACATTAAAAATAACAGTGCAAACATGTATACTATAACACTGGGGTACTGTCAGTTGCTTTTCTGCTGAATACAGAAATGAATCCAGCATTGTTTCAGATAAATCTTAACACAACCATTAAGACAGCACTGCGTACACAATGTATCTGTTTTATGTTCGCCTCATTTAGGTGTAGGTACTGCAGACCTCTGTGTGTGTGTGTGTGTGTGTGTGTGTGTGTGTCTGGGAACATAAAGCCTGACTCGTTCGCTAATGTTCTCTGTGTCTGAGCCTTAAGGAGACTGAACTCTCACCCGTCCCCCCTGCTGCAGAGCCGAGATAAAACTTTCCACTTCCTTTTTTTTCCAGCCGAGAATTACGTGAGGAAGTCGATAACAGCGACACAATCAGCTTTTACCCAGAGGATTGGGCTCAGGTGAATAGCGTGTCCCTTCTCTCTGAGCTGACACACAGACAGAGCTATACAGCACACCTGTGGGCCTGCAGAGAACCACTTCATCCTATTGTGAACATGGCCAATGAGGAAGAAATCAAATCAAAGAGGCTTTTGTCTGTGTAACGCTACATGTTGGAGAGCGCTATTTGTCTGCTTCTGTGATTGCTATGAAGCTATCGCAATTATATTGAAAAGGTAGTTCTCGGCTGTGCTATCAGTGATCAATCAATCACTCGGTTTAGATCTTGATGTCCTGTTCTTGGTCTTTGGTGTTACGTGTCTCAGGAATGACACTGACACACCCAGTCCTCTATATCCTCTCTTACACGGTGAGAGAAGAAGATTAAAACCAAGGCCCATCTTTTCAGTCAAACACAGCGACATTTTCTCTTGTCTCTGGCACCGTGATGCATAACAAATAGCACTATAAATATTTTAAAGAACAGTTGGAATAGTCAAGAATGTGTACCAGATGTCAGTCTGAGTCTTATCCGCCTCACTGTGTTCAACTGTTTCTTTTTTTTTTTTGGTTATGTTTTAAAATTGTAAGCTTTACGGGGATCTAATACATTCACACACCACCGATTTTCATAATCCATCCAGCTTCTCTACTCTTGGGTTTAAATCATATTGTCTAGGAATGACATTTCAGATTTAAAGCATCTAAAACCTGATTAATCTGTGTCTAATCGGGTTCTCCTGAAAGCTCCGGGATCTTTTTTTTTTTATTTATTCAGCACTGATACAGAACAACAAATTCTAAGCACAATGCATCTATTAAAATATCAAGTAACCAAGCCTTAGGAATATATTCCAAGTGATGGTTCCCATGAGTGTGACGTAGAACTTGATTCATGGAGCCCCTTAATATTTCTTGCCATCCGCTGCAAACTGTACACGTCCATCTATCTAAAAGACATATACAGTTATGTAGAAGTGTAAGTAATATTTATGCTGCAAACTAATGCATACACATGAGGGGAGGTGTAATGGCCAGCTGTGTGGAAGCAGGACTGTGTACGAGCAACCTGTATTGCGGTGAAAAGGGGATTCCTGAAGGCGTGATTAGTGTCATATTCGGGCTTCCAATAACAGGGATTGCAGATGATTTAGTACAGAGCTGGTTTTCTAGCAGGGTATGTGGTTAATTCCCACCAGCAGCCAGAAGAGACAGAACATATTGGTAGAGAATGCATTTGTATGTGCTTTAAGAGCTACTGTTTTTGGATGTTTTGGATGTCATTAATATGCTCTAATCTGTTTGATATCTAATTTTGCATAGACATTCATTTTCATTCGTTCGTTTATCTTCAGTACGCATTTCATTCTTATCAGAGCAGCATGCACACACGTATTCACCCAGTCATTGACATTTAGTGTAGCCAATCAGCTTACCAGCATGTTTGTGAGAGGTGGAAGGAATCCAAAGAGCTCTGAGGAAACACACATGGACATCCAGAGAACATGCACAGACAGTACCTGGGACCAGGGACCCTGTACCTGTCAGTTAGCTAGTTCAGGTTTCTAGACTTTGTCTTGGATCCATTTCAATGAAAGCTAACCCCTATTGAAGCGTTCCACATAGAACCGTTAATGGGAAGGACAAATGAAAGAACCAAAGTTTCTATTGCTTTTATTAAGCAATAAAATACCCTTCTTCACCTCGAAATAGTTAAGGGTTATCTTAAAGGTTTCTAAAGATGATCTACTTAGAAACTGCTCTAAAGGAAATCCTTTGATGTAAGGTTCTACATAAGAGCCTTTACTTTAAGAGCCTTGGGTTCTAGACTTTGCAAAAAAAACTGTTGCATATAGGATTAATGGTTTTGTATTTGGAATAATTCCTGAATTTATACTGAAAACATTTCTGTATAGTGGGTTTATTGGTTCCCCCAGAAAGACAAATGGAAGAACCCTTTAACCAAGCAAATGGAACTTCTTTTTCTAATGCCCTTTGCAATTATATTTATTAGGTGATGATCATATAGGAACGTTGTCTCTTGAAAGAAAGTTGTAAGATTCGATGAAATGAGGCTGATGTTGTTGATGTTGTATAAATAAAGTCAGTAAAAATGGGTTATTTGAGTGTTTTTTTGGATAGTGAAGGGTTCTTTCCTACCTTTCTACATGGAACTCTCATTGAAAAGGAAATGTGATATTTTAGGGTTCTCCATAGGACTTTTAAGGGTTCTGCCAGACAGACAAATGAAGCCTGTAGTTTGTATGTGATGAGCAATGTGATCTGTTATGAACTTGAAAACATGAGAACAAACTTGCTTTGTGTTTCTGAATATGGAGTGATGTTCCTGCATCAAATCTGGGAACGTTTTGTATAAAGGCAACTCTTTCATCATATGATTCTATGTAGAACCTTTAAGAGTTTCCTTCAAGGAACAAAAAGAAAGAAGATCTTTTCGTTGTTAGAGTGTACTATAGCCAGGTAATGCCTCTCATTATTATTATTATTATTATTATTATTATTATTATTATTATTATTATTATTATTATTCATCAGATTATATTCCATTTATTATTTATTGTCACTTCCTGTTCACACGATCTAATTGCTCACATGCCCAGACATGTCTCTAATTATATTCCATGTTGTTGCTTTTACCACATGATTACTGAAATATTGGCAGAATTGTAACTCATATTCTCTCATTACAGAGGGGTTAGAATTGCTTCTACTTTGCTATAAGCTTTCTGACATATACACTTCTTTAGGATTGGCATGTCTCGTTGAGTGCATAGTGTTTTGGAGTGGTATGGTTGTTCTTTTCAGGCCAAGGCCTGCTTCAGTGCTTTCTGCCATCTGGACCCAACAGAGCTAGAATGAGGTGAAGGTGTGTGCCATTCTCATGGCCCTGACTGCCTGTCAGCATGCCAGTGTACTAATTTATAGCCGGCAGCCTCAACCCTAGTCTGCTTTACTCGGCCAGAAACTCAAGGGTGTGAAGATGCCAGCAGCATGCTTCGCTGAAGACAAATCAGCCTCATTCCCTCGTAAAACACTTGGAGGTCGTGACCTGCTCACCTTTTCAACTCCTCACTACTGCAGAAAGACCTCCCCCTATTCTGAGCATGGCTTCCAGCAGCGTGTACCTGATGGCTCGCTCATGCACATGCTCACAGGGGGAAAAGAACGGAACGGTTGTCTTGATGGAACCTTCTGTACACATAAAACTATTTGCATGCCCACCTTCTGTTTCAGCTCTGCAAACACAGCAGGTGATCATATATGACTGTAGTCTATTAGCGCTTTTCCAGAGGACAATGCAGTACAGATCAGTACAGTTATTAACCCACATCCAGAAGGTTGAATACCTGTGTCTGTTTCTCATCACATAACATTACCTATTAATGTTTCCTATCACTTGTCTACCACATAGTGCTCACAGAACATGTGACATAGCCAGAAATTGTGTGCCAATACTTTAATCTGAGTGAAAAAAGTAGAAATGTAGAAATTTTCAGATTAAAATACAATTGATGTTCAATGAGTCACTCCTTTTGAGTGGCTGAATCTTAGATGGTTTATATTCCAATACTTGTCAGTGTCAGTTATAATTGACGCTGGAGGTGTGCACTATTTCCAGCTGGTTTGGTACTGTTGCTACCTGGACAAAAAGGAAAATAGATTGAATCATCAGCAGTTACATGCTTACAGATACTTAGTTATGAAAATATAACAAAATGTAGAAATGTATTTATCATACCATGCCATAGCATTCTGTCCAGCTAAAAACACATTATGAGTAATGCAGCCTAACAAAACATACAGTATAAAAGACTACAGAGTACTGTTCGTCTGTCTCTGGTGCTACGGGCGGTCAGAAGAACGTGGCGCATGTGAAATTTGGAAGACCCTACCCTCACCTTACGGGCTTTCCTGTCAAACATAATACAATTTTGCTTTGATACACATCTGTCCATTTTCTATACAAGTTTCTCATCTTATTCTTTATTTCTCTCTTCATTTTAGAGCTCAAAATCTATTCAGTCTTGGAATATTCAGTGTTCAGTCAGGGTGACTGCCCCTTTATTTAGTGGTCGGGGAAAGTCTTAACAGGGACAGCGATATCATTATGTGACAATCTCCCTCAGCCCTTAACACCAGGAATAGCCACTTCTCCTTGTAACATCTTAGAGCTCTGAGGAGCCGTGCATGACCGCAAATCCGTGCAGTTGGATTTGGCTGCTTCTTGTTGAAAATCCTGGAGCATGTGCAAAGATTATTATCCATTTTGATTTCTCAGTGTTTCATGGCCAAAGTCAATTCTACTGTGTCAATGGTTGGTTCACAGGCTATGTACATCAAGTAGAATATCTGTACAGAGAGGTGATTTAGGAGATGTGACATTCTCAAATGGGCTAGATACAATCATTTTTGATAATCGGCAAGATAATCGGTTAGCTAGATTAAAACATTGCTTAAATTGGATGAAATTAAAATGATCGAACCATGGATGATTTTGAATATGGAAGGGACTCAAGTAGCCTAGGTGACATGGTTTGTGTAAGATAACAGTAAACTGTAAGTCATACGTAGGCTTTCTAAGTAGAAAGGTTTAACTAGCCCTAGGTAATAAATAAAAAAATTAGGGACATTTAAAGAATTCTCTTCAGCACAGGTTGACAATGAACTTCTTTTGAGCACCAGCTGTACATTTCTGAAGGCCTTTCTACTGACAGTATAGTAGCAGTGTAGAGAAAGCCATGTTCCATATCTCATCAAGCTAAAGCTAAAATTATTTTAAAAATTGCATGCAATTCCTTGAGTGAGATTTACATGCTTAATAGAAAATAAAGAGTGTTTCAGAGGGCATGTCAGAGTACACCTGTGCTTGTCTGGTTTGAATTTTAACAAATTTTGTGAGGACGCTCCATGCATGCTATGGTTTGTGTAAAGTATTATTTGCAGTGCATAATAATGCATGCAGAGGATTTATTGGACCAAAATTGTCACCGAAGCCCCAAGTGAATTGTGTGCTTATTTATATGCAGTTATTCAGGTATGCAGTAAATTTTAAATGACTTCTTGAGATTTCTGTCTAACATTGGACCAGGAGAAGGTAGAGGGGTTGGGAGAATTGTGCAATCTATGCGCCAAAATGTGGTGGTGTGATGCTTTGAGTGTTTAGTGTATTAGCAGACGGGTTTGGACGCAGCTCCTGGGGGTGGGGGTGAGGGTAAGGGTGGGGTGGGGTGGGGGGGATCCCGCATTTCTCCTCGCGTGCTCTGCCCTAAATCCCGTTGCTTCTCCCCCTCAGACGTGCGCCATGCGCGTGTTGCCTATGCATTAGCCATCTATTCAGGCCGCCTGACACCTCACCGACATAAAACCGCACGGCGGAAGGTAAAATATCTCCCTCCAGGCGAAAATAAAGCTTTGTCCCTCTGCTAATCTATGGGATATAAAACAAAGCCGGGCTCTGGTGGTGGCTCTGCCTTGTGCGCAGATTTTTTTTCCTCCTTCGCGTTCACAAAAGTCGATGAAGATGAATGAGGCGGCGTTGCTGGACCCTCGTGTCCCGCGCTGTGTTACAGGATCTAGATCCCTCTCCCCATCTCCCCATCTCCCCATCGCGCCTGTGCTGTCTTACACTCCCCCTGAGAAGTTAGTCAGCCTTTATCATTGATCAACGGCAGTCAATTGTCTTTCGGGAATTGTGTCCGATCTGTTCGCGATTACATGTTGGATTAACGCAGTGAGCACCACCAGGACCGAAACACTATCGGGGATTTGAATCTCTGAAAACACTTATTTTGAAATATTTGCTCAATCAAAATATTACAGTTCATGCAGAATAGCCCACGTCGGGGCATGCTGAAATAGAACAGTAATCAATGATGGCTGCTGTGATGCCCCTCCATCACCGTGTTTTATTCCTTTTATACAACAACGATCATGACGGTTAGTCTAAAAATGAACTTGTCATACGTTTTTATCCATCCCGTGTTGAGGAAACGAAGCATAGCTTGTTACTGAGAAACAGGAAAGCACAAATGCTCTCCTGAAGAGTCTCCCCTGATGGAGAACATACTGACTGTTACAAATTACTGACACTGGAGGCTCCATTTATAAATGTTAAATAAACGTCTCCTTCCAGAAAGCCTCCCCATATAAACGATCAAGCCTAAATATTTTTCTTTCTTAAATAACAACAGGTTTTTAAAGCATCTGCCATACACGTCCCTGTGAACGAGCTGCTACTAGAAACGCAAAGACATCAGAGGAGCCTGATAGTATTAATCTGTGATATCATTCACAGCCGTTAGAGCTGAGGTTATATAAAATACACCAGCAGCTTTTGACCAGTCAGAACCGAGAATTCCAGTTCCCAGCAATTCCAGCATTCCAAACATTGGTCGGAATAAATCTGTTAAAATAAGTTTGAAGATGAGAGAAGAAGAAGAAGAAGAAGAAGAAGAAGAAGAAGAAGAAGACTTTAATTTCCCCCCAAACTAAATCTACTCAAGCTAAAATCATGGATAGCCCACATCTTGGTGCATGCTAGAAGATCATTTCATGATAGACCCTTACTAACCCAGCATGACGCACACTGTGGCTAACAAGAAAAAAAAATAGGGGAAAGATTGTACAGCTCAGCTCTCACAGCTGCTTTAATCCAACCCCAGGCTGTTGATATAAGCGACACATGGAGGTGATGTGTTGCGCTTTGCTTTTCGTTGGGTTTATATGCGCAGTGCGTCCCCTGAGTATGGCCCACCGTGCGATAACATCTCAAAGCGAGTGCTTATCGCCAACCATTATATTATAATCAT
>JAOUQY010000051.1:19914691-19928268 GCA_028566355.1 Doras micropoeus
AGCTGACACTATCGCAAAATTATATTGAGGTGACGTATTTGCCTATTTATAAAAGAAGCCATGAAGACAAATGCCTACCTTATGAAAATATTCTCCCCAGTCCTCTTTACCCAGTCGATTAAAGATCACTGGAGAATTAAAGAAAGGGAAGGAGAAAAAAAAGAAACGCACTGGCATACATCAAGGCTCTGCGTCTTTCTGGCTATCCCCAACATTTACTAAGATATGACACTTTCTGGAGGATTTTTTGACAATTGGTTTCTTCAGTTCCCTATAAATAGGACCGAGTGCAGCGGCAGAGCGGCGAGGAGACAGCTAATGGTCACTTGTACGGAAAGATGCTGATTGGTTTCGACCTGCCATGACGTCACGGGGCTGTGAATAAGTCTGGCTCGTGCGCTTTGCGGGAACATTCAGAACACTGAAGGCTGGGTGAGGAGCGTCAGTAACGCAACGACCTGTCACACACAAGCTATCCTTTGTAGCATCTTTCACCTCTTTTACCTCAGCAAGTAGGAAACACCCGATTGGAAGGAAACGCACTGCGAAGTGGCTTGATGGTTATCTTATCTTATTAGAGCGCGCGCCGGTGGACACATGGACGTGGTGAAGTGCGCTCCGCTCACGCTTTGACGTGATCTTCTCGTATGCTGGTTCCGGTTGCATTCTGCTCTGCCGACAGACACTTTTCCGTCATCGCTCTTTCTCCAGTGCTTAACCTTGACAGCAACCGCAACTTGCTGATGCGTGATGATGGTGTTCCCCGTGTACCCAACATCCGGCTGGTGATTTAACTTTACCCACGTGCGCTGGCTTTATTTGCATCACTGCAAATGTGTTTGTGTGGAAGAGGACCGAAACGACTGACAGCTGAGGCACTGACGGTCCCACGTGCATGAGAAGGCTCGTATTTGGTCGCTCGGGTTTTTTTTTTATTTTGGACAAAAACCAGAAGCGGTGCCGACACCTGAGTGCTTCTCATATAGCAACTGGTCACAAAGACTCATAAGAGACTTGGAGTAACCTTCAGAGCTTTTGTGGGTTTTTTGTGCGTGTGAGATAATACGAACAGGCTCTCAGGTTGTGGAGAAAAACGAGGCAGTGATTGTGGGAGAGCATCCAAAGACGATGGTCCACTGTGCAGGCTGCGAGAGGCCTATACTGGACAGGTTCCTGCTCAATGTGCTGGACAGAGCGTGGCACATCAAGTGTGTGCAGTGCTGCGAGTGCAAATGCAATCTGACCGAAAAATGCTTTTCTCGTGAAGGGAAACTCTATTGCAAAAATGACTTCTTTAGGTAAGTTGGAGATGGAGGTTATCTCTTTGACAGTCATAGCCATTGGTTTCGTTGGTGCTGAGCTGGAGCCTAAACACTGCTACAAATTAATTACTATTTGTATATAAATTGTTTATATGGTTGTGTCACTAGCTGCTTTAGCACCATCACTTACTTATAGGCCTTCCCAATATTGTTGATGGTAATTCAAAGCTGATTTTTTAAAGTGTTGATCATTCTATAATATAGTAAATTTTTATATCAAAATATAAAAAAGCAAATCTCGATGCCGATTTTAAGCTGCCGATTTTAAACTGTTTACGCTGTCACTGGATTAAACAACTAACTCTACACATAAATATAAACATATCCTATAAAAATCTGATATAAACATTTAAGTATGACCTAATTCCTGAATAAATATCTAGCCATGGTGCTTGTTATTTATTCTTCACTCTAGTTCTATTTTTAATAATAAGAATCATATTTGTATTATTAATAAGCATATTTATCTAACACTAAAAAAATATATATTATTCTGATCTAAATGCTACAGTTATTCGCTTCTAAGGAATGAACAGCAGAAATGAATCTCTTTTGATTTACAAACAAACACATTTAAACCATCCCAGTGTGTAGTGGGAAGGTAAGACTTGTCAAGAAGGTTAGTATATTGGTTTCTTTGATTAGCACAGCAGTTAATTAAAGGCTTGTTAATTTGTATTGTCATGCAAAAGAACGAGCAGCTCCACTAATGCTCTGTGTACTAGCTTACAGTGAGGTGTGTAAGGAAATCACACTTTGTGCAGGCCGATGAGCCACACGGAACAGTGGTCAAACCCGTGTGTGTGTGTGTGTGTGTGTGTGTGAGAGAGAGTGTGTGTTTGCGGGTCGAGCGTGCATGTGATAAGTGGATTTGAATAAAAAAACACGTACACTTTTGAGGTGGAAATCAGCAGGCATCACAATCATAGACTCGGAATCAACAAACACTGAACATCACAATACACACAGTTCAACCGAATGAATGTAGAAATAGGTAAAGTGTCCTGAGTATTTTCACTGAATAACGTTTTTCTGTTATTTCTTAAATTACATGTATAATCACATATATTGTGTGCTGTGTGGGGACATGCAAGGGGACATACATTTTTCTGTCTCGCATTTATTATTATTATTATTATTATTATTATTATTATTATTATTATTATTATTATTATAAGGAAATTTCCAGCAGTATTTTATGCGCATATGCCTTTGGTTGAATCAAAACAGTCCCACAAAAATCTGCTTGTTACTTTCAGTGAGAGCCATGCAAACTGCATTCTTCTCTTAAGCTTAGATATTATATTAAAAATGAAAATGTTTGAAATGTGTGGTACTTCGCAGGCGCTTTGGGACAAAGTGCGCAGGTTGCGCTCAGGGCATTTCGCCCAATGACCTGGTCCGCAGAGCGCGCAGTAAAGTGTTCCACCTCAACTGCTTCACATGCATGATGTGCAACAAACAGCTGTCCACGGGGGAGGAACTCTACATCATAGACGAGAACAAATTCGTGTGCAAAGACGACTACTTAAGTAACAGCACCGTGAAAGACACCAACCTTCTCTCGGGTAAGATAAAAGTCACTGGAAAATTAATGACACTTGTAACAGTTAAAACTATATTGAATAATGTAAGTTACTCAAGTGCACGCGCATGGGGATATATAATTTAATGATAGCTCACGCACTGTAAGTTTTTAACATATTTGGTGCAAGCTTTGGTGCAAGATCACTTTCTCTAAAATGTTTAAAAGAATTTGTCGGTTTTTTTTCATGGGGTGAACGGATCGCAGCACAAATGCAAGCCACGCTCTAAGATGTGAAGTGAAAAAACCAACACATTGCTGTAATACATTTTAGATAAAGGAAACAGTTCCTTTATCCTGCACTGAGCATTTAGTATAATAGTTTATGGTTATAATCTGTACTTAAAAAACAATATTGTGTATGTTAAAATAATAAATAGAATAAATATTGATAAAGGGAGCCTTTGGGTTCCTTATTGAAAGTAGGTTCTTTAAGGAATCTTTTGCAAGAACCTTCCTGGAGGTAAATGTAAGTGTTCTTCCAGAAACCTGTTTATTTTTAGGCAACAAACAAGAAAAAAACAACAACACAGCATTGACCTAAAGGCCTAATAAAGATTATTTTAATTGCTAATAAACATTAAGCTTATCAGGATCATTTTCAGTGATATTCTTTGCAATCGTATGAAATCTTTATTTTGCACGTGATTCATATTCAAACTCCTCAAAATTCGTTTTAGATTCTTGTTGTTTTCAGTTGTTTATTTATTTGTAGCCTATTTATTTTTCCAACGTGCTTTTCAGTAACAGCCTGCAGTGATCCGAGTTTATCACCCGATTCCCAAGACCCGCTCCAGGACGACGTGAAGGACTCAGAAATCGCCAACTTGTCGGACAAAGAAACGGTGAACAACGAGAACGACGACCAGAACCTGGGCGGGAAGCGGCGCGGCCCGCGCACCACCATCAAAGCCAAACAGCTCGAGACGCTGAAGGCGGCGTTCGCGGCCACGCCCAAGCCTACTCGTCACATCCGGGAACAGCTCGCGCAGGAAACCGGCCTCAACATGCGAGTCATCCAGGTAAAGTTTAAAAAAAATAATAATAATAATAACAAAAAGTTGCCTCGGATTGAAGATAGGGCAGTGGCTGGATTTACAGCACACGCCTTTAATTTAAATAATATAATCATAAATAATGAGACTGACAGCATGAAATTCTGTGAAATAAAACCTGGACTAATTCGTTTTAGAAATCGTTTGGTATCAACGCGCCGTCGATGAGCTCAAGACAAGAGCATTTGAATGGGAAAGGGAAAATATTTTTGCTGGCATCCGTGAATGTTCGGAAGTAGTATTTATACTGTTAGCCTATTTTTTTTAATTCTTGGCTCGGGTGATGGAGAGAGGTGCCAACTGGCGTTAGGCTGGCGGGAGCGGTGGGAAGCTTGGCAGCGCGGCGCCATCACGCTCTGCGCCCACATTTAACCATGCTGGGACGCTTCTCAGTCAAGTGGAAAGTCTGTAGCAAAACCACCCGATTCTGCTTAGGGGTTGTTGTTGTTGTTTTGGTTTTTTTGGTGCTCTAAAGACTATTGATCATTGTGTTTTTTGGAAGCGCTGGAGCCGTTATGAGACAAGGCGAGTGTTTGGAAAGACCCAGTGTGCTTCATGTCTCCTTCAGACTGTAGACGAACCCGCTAATTCAACCCGCTGTCAGCACGCAGAAACGCTCAATGAATGAGTATAAAATATTAAAGATAGGCCATAAATATCGTATTTGTCAGTAAAGGTCGTGTAAACAGGTGCTGTGGGAATAGCCTGATATATTAATGGGGCTGAACATCAGATCAGCGGGATTAGGCTACTGATTGTTTAAGTGCATCAGAGTAAATAGGTTAATTAGAGGAGAAAAAAATCGGAGTCGTGTTATAATTTGATAGAAACACCAACCCAAGTGAGACAGCTAATATTTGTAATAGCTTGCCTCTTATTAATTAGGTATTTGACGATCCTGCTGCCATCATCTTAGTCGGGTCGCAGTGAAAATCACATTAACACTTCTGACTTGAAAACCCAGGCCCAGGAATTGGAGAGTGTCAGCATCCTAGTGTACAGCTAGGATTTAGGACGTAAGCTCAAAAAAAAACACGCAGATAAATAATCACAACGCTGTGATAATAATTAGGTGAATAAAATAATTAGGTGAATAAAAACGCATTTAGGTTAACGCTGTTATTTTGGAATTTGTCTGGCTCTCATCTGCGAAACGGTGGACATTTGGATGGTGTTAGGGGCTACAAATAAAACTTGAGTTAAAAAAAAAATCCATTTCTATATGCGACAAAGGTTAATAAATATAAATATGTTATATAAATAAGCTCTAAATATAGGCTTTATATTTAGGTATGGCCAATAATGTGACAAATGTATAAAATGCTGTTGAAAGTGTTATAGTTTTTGGCTTGGTGTTCTGTTAGTGAAGTGTTGATGTGGGTTTGCCTGCTTGCGTTAGGTGTGGTTCCAAAACCGGCGCTCTAAAGAGCGGCGCATGAAGCAGCTGAGCGCGCTCGGCGCCCGGAGGCACGCGTTCTTCAGGAGTCCACGGAGGATGCGCACGCTGGTGGACCGCCTGGAGCCGGGAGAGCTCATCCCGAACGGCCCGTTCTCCTACTACGGAGGTAAGCCTGGCTTCCTTATCCTCGTCGCATCTCTGTCCTAACCGCTGAGCGCTTTGACACGCGTCTGTAAAGCGTCGTTTCCATTTGTGCCGCCGCCGCAGGAAGCCTTTGAAAGCTCGCGCTGCTCCTCAGACAGCTGGAAACAGGAGAGCTGCCCGAGAGCGAGCCTGATCGCTGATCGGATTGTGTGGTCTTAGAAAAACTATATTGGAAATGTAGCGACTGTTACCCAAAAAAAAAAATAATAATAATCCATTCATAGCCTTCTTAATGGCTTGTTCGACAGCACGGCTGGTTAAAGCCAGTGGCAGAATCACGACAATGCAGAAGGAAACATATTCATGGCGCGCGAAGAAGAGTATATGCTTTAAATGCAGGCTGGTAAGAAAATTCAAGGGTTAATTCTGCCTGGGCATTCTGCTGAACTCTTGCCTTTCGGGCAACAGTGCTTAGTGTTATTGCTGTTTTAGACTTGGCCGTTATCACCGACACATTTCCGCTTCCCTCTCCTCGTCTTCATTCAGGCGTGAGTCGTTAGCATAATTGAGGTCAGCTGGTTAGCCATTTCTATCAACAGATTTTTATTCCACTGGCATTTCTTTCCCTCTCATCTTTAGCACTCATAAGACTTTAATGTTTTGGCTATTTATTGGACTATTTTAACGTAAAAAAAAAACAGGAGCCTTCCTTGATCAATTTATATTTTTATTTATAAAAACTGTCACATATTACTATTAATGGCACTTTAATTTTTAAAGTGAATAGCCTGCATGTGTTAGTTTTTCTTAATTTTTTAAAGGAAAAAAAGGAAATATTTTTTTTAATTAATTTTGGAAAGAAATAAATTCTTGCTTTTATTATATTATTATTATATTAATAATATTATTAATATTATAGAATTATAAAAAAAAATAATGATTGCTATTTTTAAATTGTGTTAAATCTTTCCAGGTACATATGAGCAGAAGAGCTATACCATTGAATTGAATGTTAAATTATAGATGATCTAATTCATTTCTTACCACATTCATTTACTCTACATGTGATTTAAGTGTTACATGCTCTGTGACTTTTCTGGCACAGTACGTGAAAAAAACAAACCCATGCAATCATTTTTAAACATGTACTTTGAGATTTGTTTGTTGAAAAAAAAAATCTCTTTTATATGGCAGATTATCAGAGTGATTACTATGGACCTGGAGGGAACTATGACTTCTTTCCTCAAGGGCCACCATCCTCACAGGCCCAGACCCCAGTGGACCTTCCCTTTGTCCCATCATCGGGACCCACTGGCACGCCTTTAGGGGGCATGGACCATCCCATCCCTGGGCATCATCCATCCAGTGAAGTACAGCGCTTTTCAGACATCATGTCTCACCACCCAGGAGAGTCGCCCAGCCCGGAACCAGGGATCCCCGGACCTCTGCACAGTATGTCGTCCGATGTGTTCGGCCCTAGTCCCTCATTTACCTCACTCTCCCTCAATGGAAGCGGATACAACAACCACCTCTCCCATCCTCCTTCGGAAATGAATGAGGGCACAGTCTGGTAGCTCCGGAAGGCGTTTTTTTTCCAGAGAGAAATTAGGGACAACAGAAAAGAGAGGATGGCAGCAGGGACACTGGTCACTTTTTTGCCATTCATATTTATTATTTTTGACATTTTTTTCTTCATTATTTTGGTGATAATAAGAGAGTATAAACAGGTGCAACAGACAAAGAAGCCACAGACATTTACTTTGATATTGTGTTGCAGCTCAGTTACGTTGTTTTCTCCTCATCAAACTCAGAACTCGAGCACAGAAATGACTGATGGCTACTGTTGACCTAATCGCTGTATGGACGGAGCTGTGAGGCTTAGCACAGCAAACTCTTTCCCTCCACCCCCCATCCCTGAACCCCTCCATGCACCACTGGTTAAACCTTCACTCTCAAAACAATGATCGCAACATATTAACAGCATTAGGTCCTGTCGAAGACTTAGCTTTACAGAGAAACACCCATGGCGGCTTACTTAACGCTTACCTGCGATGTTGACTCCAGGAAAGACCTAAGCCGGCAGACTAATTTATTTATTTGAAAGCTCCTCAGACCTCTTTGCCTTTCAAGGCTTTGCCATATTGACACTTAAACAACCTTTTTGACACTAAATATGTTTCTGGAGGCAGGGAGGAAAAAAGGCTTTTCTTTTCTCTGTGTGGACATATCCCTTTGTTTTTCCTAGAGTTCCACCAAATCTGAAGTTGGCCTTCAAAAGGCAAACAGTAAATGTTGTATGGATTGTGAACCCTTTATTTAATGGAAGGCAACTTGAAATGTTGTTAAATGAAGTCTACCTTCTAAAATTATTTTAACAAGGGTCTGAAAGGGACTTAGAACAGTCAACTGTTTACGTAATATATTTAATTCAGGAGTTAAAAGTATCAACCATGTTTTAGAACCTCTTGATCCAGATAAAGAAGTTCCAAGCAACCAACCAAACTTTTGTATTGACTTTATTTATATTGTATGAAGAAAAATGAGTTTGCTGGGGTTGTGGTTCACTGTGCTAGTTTGTACAAGATGTTGTTTACAAAAAAAATATTTAAAAGGAAAAAAAAACACACAAGTAAGTAGACAGTTGCCAAATAAAACCATAGCACAAATACTGTAAAAGTGCTTTGCACCATTATCTTCAGAACGTGTTGAAACCAAGTGTAAGTGTTAAAAAACAAGAAGTATTTACTTCTTCATTTTTTTAGTCTGCTGAAAAAAACATTCAGAAATTGTTAATATTACATACTTAGACCTACAAGTTTTATTTTTGTGTCTTTAAAGGAAAATCCAAACTATTAAAATCGATGGTCAAATGCGCAGCGAGCAGCTGCAAATTTCTTTAAATATCAAATTCTCATGGTATGTCTTTTACTGTTCTAATAAACCTAAGCTTATGTGACCTCCAGTGCATATTAGACCATTCACTGTATAAATACAACATGTTGAACAAATTTGTGAGTTTTTAATAAAATTAGAAAATATGAAATTGGGATGCTTGGTTTAGTAAGTAATCTATTTTTCATGTATTATTCTCTGAGCGATTAATATTACACATCAGGTACACATAAATAGGGGTTTTCTATATTTCTCCTCTGACAGTGACACTTGGAGACTACATCCATATTTATCACCACCTTGCATCTCGTCCATTATATCTCAATTTACAGAATCTCCCTTTTGCACTTCTGAGACATAAAATTTCAGTAAAAATCTGCTCAGATTTGTGAGCATTAACTTTTCTACATTTAACCGGATGTCACATTTGTTAGAACGTCTGTGACTTCTGTGGTTCGAGTGTGAGTGATTTACCTGAAATGTTATATTAGATATAACGGGTCAGCATTAGTCTAAAGAGCATTTTACAGTGTGGATTTACAATGTACAGTATTGCGAGTATAGAATTTGAGATTTCAGCAATCATGCTGCTTTACGGTTATTAGCAGATTATATAAACCCTTTCTGATTGTTCCATTGAAAAGATCAATTTGCATTCCCAATTCATTATTGAAATCTTCAGTGAGAATCCTAAATCTAAAACTCTCATATACCAATGCGAAAATGCATTTTGTAGTTTGTTCCTGTGATGGCTGAAAACAGAAAGCGCAGTCTTTAGTAACTGTTAATATCTTGCATAAAGGATAGGATCATTTTTTTCAGCACGTCTCAGAGCCAGGATGAAAAATGTTAAAAAGCCTCATCAGACATGCAGAACAGGTCTCTTGTGTCTGAACAAACAAAAACAAAGTTATTGCAATTTTTGGAGTAGCAATTCTCACATTGATTCATAGACTGGAGGAAATAAAACAGCAAAATCAGATGCATCGAATGAAATCTCTCTGGTATGCATCAGAGAAAAAAAAAAAAAAACCTTCATAGGTGCAGAGGCAAGGAAAGTCGGGCATCAAATTGAGCTTGGTGTCTTGGGAGGCAGCGAGGCTTTATCTGTATGGTTTTAGTTTTGAAGGAGCCCAGCAGTGCCCCCACTGCACCCAGCACATAATCCACTATGAATTAATCATGGTCCTGGGAGTTAAACAGGCCTGCCAGGGCCCTCCTGAGCCTGGGGCTTAGCCACGCCGCTGACTCCGCGCTCTGTCACCCAGGAGGCCACAGCTCTTTAAATTCAAATCTCAGATTGATTGGACATTGGCTATTGGTTCTGCCTGACCTTGTAGACATGTTAAATATAAATGCACCTTAAGAGTATTGAATGTTTTTAAATGACATTTTAAAATCTTGATTGTGGGATCTCAATATAGCACGCCTCCTCCGGACATCAGATTTTTATTTGTCTGTGCAGGAGGCGAATATAAATGAGGATATGCACACTGTATATATACACTGAAGTACCAGAAAAACTGGTACTGGGTCTACACAAAATGCACAGCAACGCCACCTATGCACATCATCGGTTGTATCTGGCAATGCGTATATAAAATAGAGCAAAGTTTGGATTTTCATGTATGAGCATTTCAAGGGTGTACCGTGACTACAAGAATTCCTCAAACATATGACAGAATTATGAATAACTGTTTATAATTGTTTCACCTGATAGGCATGCACCACTGCTTCAAGTAACATTCAATGCCTCAACAAAAATCAGCCTTCCCTCCAAGATCACCAAGTTCTAACTGGTATACCAGTTTTTCTGGTACTTCAGTGTATATACTGTATGCTATATGTTCAAAGTGACCAGAGTCATTTTCCTAGTAATTCTGATTTATTAGCTATTTAACATCCATGCGCCAATACAATGCTGGATCATCTGAATATTAGTCACATACTGGCACTACTATTACTCCAGCTTGGGTTCTGATGAACATTAATATAAATGCTGATGCAGTATGGCATATATTATACAGCTACCTCTGCCTGGACCTCAAGTTCTATTGAGTGTGATATACCAACACAGGAAGCATTTGTGCATTATGAAAGGCATGATGAGTAACTTGCGTCGGTAGCTCTTGATTTCTTGGTTTCAAATGACAACATTTAAAATAACATGCCATGAATTCGGCAGTCTAGCCTAAACAGTGTGTAAATGTGAACACTTTTTTCAATTAGTACTGCTCCATGTTTGATTTGAAATGATCTCTAAGGATAATCTTACCTTTAATTTGGTATAACGACATATGAACCAAATTCATTTTGCACACAATAACTATCAGAGATGCTGGGCATCTTCTCTGATCATGCTCTGCCAGGGCTATGATGCAAACATTTTCACTTATTGCTTGTGCTAAGGTCTTTTTGCCTTCAGTCTTCAGGAATAAAATAAAACTCAGTAGAGTTCAACCGGGGCAACTGACTCATCCAGGCAAGAACATTTTCACTTTTTAAACCTGAAGAACTCCATAGTCATTACAGTAGAATATCTTTGGGTGATTGTCCTTCTGAAAGGAGAAGTTCTGAGACATCCGGTTGGATCCGAGCAGTTAATATGCTTCCCGACACTTCAGAATTCATCCCTCTGTTGCTGGCAGTCACATCAGTAAAGACAAGTGAGTCAGTCTGACTGGCAGCCATACAAACCCATGCCACTACGTTTCACACATGAGCTGACATGCTTTGGATCTTGAGCAGGTCCTTTCTTCTCCATGCTTTCCCCATTTCAGCATCATGGAACGGTTTACCCTCTTCAGTCCTGGCCAGGAAACAACCAAACTATTTAAACAGTGTGTGTGTGTATGAGAGAAACTTTACAATTAAGACTGTTTTCTTTAACCTCACAGTTACTTTTGTCCGTATTATCACTACACAATTTCTGAGTCAAAATTCAATTTTGATTTTTGGCTATTGTGAATGCAATAATAATTGTTGAAAGTAATTTATTCAATATCATGAAAATTATTTCAGAAAGGAAACAGATTTGTAACACCTGAATACCCAAACCCTCAAAAGTAACGTTTTATAGCTGATATTTATTTTTGAATTTGTCCTATTTTAGAATCTTAATGAAAGCATGGCCACTATAAAACAACTTGTGGCGTTATGCAGGGAACCAGGAAAAGTATTTAATATTTTTATATATATTAGAATATTTAGAACTGAAACTCTTTAGCAGTTTTCATTGCAGTTTTCCAGACCATAAGCTCTGCATACTCTCAGTATCTTCTCTGCTTCATGATGAACCTTCAGCCAGGAGGCTTTTCTCAATATTCCCAGACAGACCAAGCTCCTCACTGCTAATCACAAAAAAACCTACTTGTTATTGAAAACTGTTTACTTACCAAAATTTTGTTTTACATCTAAAATTATACACGGCCATTAGTTTAACCATTCACAATTGTCCTAGAAATAAATTCCAGCCATAAACCTTTTTCAAAAGGTCAATGAAAAATACCTGTCTCACAGCTTCCGGGTCCCTGCTTCTATCCTGTGCTTGTGTTACTGGTTTCCGTGTGGACTTCTGTATGTTCTCCCAATGTCTCCTTCATGTCCATAGATGGATTGGATATAAGATTACCCTTAGCTTGAACACCCCATCCGGGGTGTATTCCCACTCTGTGCCCAGTGTTCATGGCATACGTTCTGCATCCACCACAACCCTAACAATAAAAATCAATCATCTCCTCAAGCTGAATGGATTATTATAAAGTAAATAACACTGTATCTGTATGTCATGTAAATAAAGACATGCATGACTGCGTGACTGTAACAGGTTGTAACTAACCGGTTCTTTCATGCAATTACTCAATGAGCCAATCATGTGGCAGCAGTGCAAGTCATGCAGACACAGGTCAAGAGCTTCAGTTAATGTTCACATCAAACATCAGAATGAGATCACAGTGATGTTGCATGCTTTCCATGCCATAGTTGTCGGTGCCGAATTTGTTTGTTTCGTAGGCTTATTTCAAAAACTGCTGATCTCTTGCTGGTTTTCATCCACAACAATCTCTAGAGTTTAGCCTGAGCAGCAGTTCTGTGAGAGGTCAGAGTAGAATGACTTGACCAGTTTGAGCTTGCAGAAAGAATATAGTAATTCAAATAACCACTCTTTACAACCAGGGTGAGCAGAAAAGCATCTTAGAATACACAACACATCACATCTTGGGCAGATGGGCTACAACTGCAGAAGACAACACCAGGTTCCACTCCTGTCAGCTAAGAACAGGTATCTGGGGTTACAGTGGACTCAGGGTCACAATACTGGGCAGTTAACAATCACCTGGATCCTCTTTCTTTAGAAACGTGAAATTATTCTTTAGAAACTGTCACATTTTTTATACCTCTCAGGGACATATTACACACACATTTTATATTTAGATACTTTATATATACTGTATATCCCCAAACCAACTCACAGCACCAAAAGCATTTTTGTTTTTTTTAAGCTTTTCACACACATACATTGAATAACTCTGGAAGCCTTTACTATTTTTTTTTCAAAGCTATCACACCATAATTAAATTGGCTTCAGATAATACAGTCTCAGAGTCAAAGGACATTTTTACATTTCTTAAACAATTTCTCCTGCTAAGCTCGGTGCATTAAGGAATGCTGACTTTATTGCACCAGTTCTTTAATATATTAAATCAGAGTTATATGAATAAGAGTTATTGGATTTGTTGATGTACACAGTACAGTCTGTAGAGATTATAATCTGTAGGGTTTTAGCTGTTATACCCTTAGCACCTTTGTTTGGTCTTGTCATGATGTGATGTGAAATATATAACAATCATGTACATAAAATTTAGTTTGTATTAGAAACATGAATGTATAGGTATATAATGTATGATACAATAATGTATAGGTTTCATGAGGTGTATAGGTTTCTAGTACTGCATCTTTCTGATTGGTTATGCACAATAATAGCTTTGAGTTATGTATTGAATAATCAGGATGAACTGAAACCTTGATTTACATGCAATGCATTATGCAGTTCATTTGTTTTGAATGCCATAAGCTCAAAGGAATTACCAGAATTACAGAGTCTCATTTCTTTTGTTTAACAAAGTCTAGATAAGATAAAGATAAGATAAGATAAGATAAGATAAGATAAGATAAGATAAGAT
>JAOUQY010000051.1:19949609-19964576 GCA_028566355.1 Doras micropoeus
GGCCACCAGGCTGGTCCAATTTAGCCATGAAACCTCCCACACTAAAATGACAGGTGTTTCAGTTTCATTGTCTAACCTATACATATACATATATATATTCCTAATTAATATTAAGAATTAATATTAATTAATATTAGGTATTAATATTATTTAATATTATATTAATTATTAATATATATTTTATATATTTTTAATATTAATATATATTTATATTAATATATTAATCTAAAAAAAAATGTTTTTTTTTTTTAGAATATTTTTGAAGGAGTATCCAGTGTCAGGACTTTCTAAAAGTTAGAGGTAAAAGTTTTCTGACACAGGAAAAACTCCAGGATAAAAATAAGATGACAAGCTGCATTTTTTTTCTTTCATTTCAAGAGAGAAAAAAGACAAGCTGGTGTAGGGACAGCTGTTGCTATAATGCAAGCAGCAATATAAAATTAACTTGTTTCATGAACATTAAATGCAGCTATAACTCGACAAATGGTATTCTTTTCTTATAACAGCATACCTGTGGTGTTTTATTCCTTACTTAAAGCCAGCTTCACAAATACGTTCACCTGATAATGCCAAGAAAGCACTACATACCTGTAGTACCTGTTTTGCCAAAAATCAGGAATCAGCAACTGTCCTTAGACTTCCACTGTAAGCAAGTATCGAACATATGCTACAGATGCGCCGGATTCCTTTAAATAAATTCTGCCATTTGACTCTAGTCTCAGTGTGAAATTGATAAAAATCTCTTGATTTTGGAGTTTTGAAACGGATCAGCGCACTTCCATTTTAATGCTTTCTTTTCAGGTTTCAGTTTGGCAACTGTCAGCAGTGGCTCACTGTTTCCACAGGGAAATTTCACAATAAACATGATCTACTGAATACAAATTAGGCCAGTAATATATTCATAAATCATAGCACTTGACAGGTCTTTTAATCCACTTTGATTCATGATGATGCTCTGGAGAGAGTGTCTCCTTTTGTCTTGAATGGTCCTGGTTGTTTTCAGGGAAATTGTTGAAGAACACTACATTTAACACACACACTTACTCACACACTCACACACACACACACACACAGAGTTTTGTCTTGCTATTCTTGTTTTATTAATGCAGCTAATCAATGATAATCCTAACTTTAACCCTAACCTTAACCTCTGTAATGAAAAGGCAACTTTTTGGCCCTTTTTTGTTTAAAGTAAAATTTCTTTCTTAAGGGGAACCCCCAACACAACATGCACACATACTGTACATGCATACACACACACACACAGACAAATTCACAAATGAAAAACACCTAGGATCCGAGGACACACACACACGTACAAAATCACAAACAGGTCACATTGCACACTGATAAACAAAACTGGTAACAAAAAAAAAAAAGTGCAGAGACATCCCTCCCTAATGGAGGCTTTGAGCTGCCTCTCCACAAAACTGTAAGCATTTTCTCAAGTGGATTCCTCTCACTGCTCTTTTAGATCCATTCAAACCTGTGTTAGATGTAGGAGTCGCATTCAACCCACTCACTCCACTCCAGTATCTAAAGGATCTGTTGCTAATACACTGCATTTACAGGGAAAGCGTGGGCAGGCTGCATGGTTCAGAATTGTGAATGGAAATATAATAAGGGCCACACATAATTTTCTCTAGCTCATCAAGAAAAGTGACAGCTTGTCACCTTCTCACTGCTATAACTATGAGCGCCTATTAAGAGCATTAAGTGTGTGTGTGTGTGTGTGTGTGTGTGTGTGTGTGTGTGTGTGTGTGCATGTATGTGGCTGTGTACAGCGCTGCTCTATCACTCAGGGGCAAAGTGCCAGCTCATCATCTTAAAAGAAGAGTAATATTATAGTTAGCTGCAGAGTTTTATTGCCTCGTCATTAAGCTTTTCCATTAGTGTTTTATTGGAGGCAGGGTCAGTTTAGGCTGAGGTGAGTTGGAGTGTGTGTCTGAGATTTCATCGTCTTCTCCTAAACCATTTCAGCTCTAGATGTGTTAAATGCTACAGTAGTTATGTCATCAGTACAGCCATACAATTTTGCCAGGGTATGGGCGCACCTTAATTCTGTCAGTAATTCTCCCAATGCAATGTTAATTTATAAGAACAATTTTTTATGGCAAATCATAAATCATTGCAAAGTTACAATCCAATCTGGCATCCATTTAAACTGCAGCTAGATTACATTTTACAGGTTTTGTTCTAGAGTAGATTAATGTTGAGTCAGTGAGTGCTTCATTCAGATTTGGAAACAGCATTCACACAAGCACACAACAGTGAAATTTAATTTGAGAATTTGTTTTTACAAACAACTCATTTAAATGGAATGGGGACAGCTGGATAAGGCTGGTTGTCTGGTCTAACTTTAGTTCCTACTTGTGTCCAAAAATGTAAATAAAACTCAACCATTGTCTTTTCAATCATTACATTTTTTCTTTCAGCTGCTCCCATTCTTGTCTGCAATTTGATATGGCACAGGTTCTTAAGTTGCACAGTTGCACTTCTTGACGCAACCCTCCCATTAACTGGTCCTGGAACTTTCCCTGCAATTGCACTGCACCCTGCAGAGGCTGGGTTGAGCAGAGGGTTGAGAGCCCAGTGGTGTCAGGGCTTGAACCCCTGACCTTCTGATTAGCAACCTGGAGCACTAACCTACAGAGCCACTGCCCTGAAATTTTCATTACAATATTAAAATAAATTTGAAATCATTATGGCAAGTCATAAATCACATTTTCCGGAATCCCAGTGGCACCGAGAGTAGTATTGTGAGCTGTCAGGTGGAAGGTATGCAAGTACTGACTCTACAGAGATTCCTGTGTTTGTGTGGGTTCCTTCAAGGTACTCCTGTTTCCTCCCAAAAATAAACTGGCTTGCTTATTCTAACATGAGTGTTTTCCAGAATAGACTCTGGATTCACAGTTAGCCTGGCATGGACAAAGTAGTTCTTAATGCATGATTGAAAGTAACACACCCTACATTATATATTAGACATTTCTTTTTGGGACTATAAACATCTGGAGCACACCAGGGCTTCTCAATCTCAGTGGCATTTTTGTTCAAATAAGATACATTTTATTTATTTATTTATTTAGCAAGAAAACAATTTAGGGGCATATAGATTGAAGCCACTGGAATTAGATAACATGGAAATGCTTCTGCAGAGAGAATATTCTATAATTAAAAAAAATAAATCAGCAGCATGGTTTTAGCTTTATTGCTGTGAGATTCATTCAATAATGTGTTGGAGAGGAGACCCGGAGTGGTTCAGAGAGCCATGCCAGCACACATTCTCTCCCTCTGGCGAAACTCCACACCAGAGGTCAGGTTCATCTGCATCCAGATCGATGGACTACAGTAAAAAACTTTGATCTACTGCACGAACTTTAAAGTGACCACTGACCTGTATGGGGTAGAACAGGAGCAGCTGACCTGTGCTGAGGGAGTTGGAGGAACTCCAGTGAGGCAGGTCTGACCTCTCCATCTAGAAGCCTGCCTCACTGAGGATAAATAAGGAGAATGACATGGCCTGCTGACCCTGCGAATGCTAATGTTCGTCCAGAGGGTCTGGGGTCTTGGAACATGAGGAACCATGGTGCAGTCTCACCTGATCACAATGTCTATGCATACACTGGGGAGTTTAGATTAAAAATAGGAACTTATGGAACTCAGGGACTTTATTCAGCGTGTATTTCTAATTTGTGAAACATGGTCACAATGACAAAGGTCAAAGTGACCGTGTAATCATGTCAAAGTGGTGCTGTTGTTAAATTTAACACCGGACAAGTGCTTTGATTATAAGTAGCTGCAACACAATACAGTAACCGACCAAAAGTCTAATTGACAAAGGGGTTTTTGTCTCAAATAACAGCTTGCCTCCTGTATGTGTAGGCCATTGTAGCATTATAAAATGCAGAATCTAATTGCACAACAGCTGCTAGCAAAGACAACAAGATCAGCAATGCTTGTATTTCATTATTCATGTTGCATTCACCACTGGTAGTCAAGGCTGATGTCGTTTGATTTATTACAAAAAAGGGTCATGTGATAGGAGCATTATGAATCAGGGAAGTCATGACAGATAACATCTAATCATTAAGCGAATGTGGATGTCTTCGTCATCATGTCTGAACGTCTCCAGACAACAATGAAACTTTTATTTTAATTTCAGTGTTTTTAAAGCTAAAATTGGGCCAGTAGTGTTTCTCACAAACTCCGGATTAATACAGATGCCAAGTATAAGCATAGCAAAAAGTATTGGGTTTTACAACTAAAATGTATTAGTGTGTATGCAGCCTAATGGTGCATTTACTGCAGAAGTGGGAAGTCACACTCAGAATTACATAATTTTCGATCTATATGGGTTCAAGCTACACAGCAGGGAAAAGAGATATGGATGAATGAAGGTAAAAATCTACCACTTGTACACCTTTAGTCTCACAAGATGCCATGTGAACTTTTCTGGCAAGCTTTCTAAAAAAACAGTGCACCTCCTATTCATATTTCTATTTTGAACACTACTGTTCAATCTGAATAATTAATTTGTATCCAGTTACTTCCCTGCTACATAACCATGACTTTTAGATACATGGCAAATCCATGCCATGCTATAGGCATGAGACCTGAGCCAGCCCTCAGCTTTTGCACTGTTCTGACCAGACTGAGGACATGATGAAACTGGCACACTGGCTCAGAAGCTCAGAAACCCTCAGAAAGTTTCCTCTCACATCTCTCTTTCTCTTTTCATCCATCCTTCTTTGATGCTGCCCTCTTTAAACCTTCAACACCCCCCACCCCATCCCTCACTCAATATTCTGGAGGTGTCAGTATGAGATGCTCTGTTGGAATAAGAATGCATGCATTATTTGATAATCAGAGTTTATTGTAATCCTTGACCCTGGCTCTGCATTTCAAACAGGGATTGGGGATTAGAGCGATGCTCCGCTGTTCCTGACGGGCTCACTCCGGCCTCCTCCTGCGGGCGGGCACGTCTCCTGCTACTTTATTGGAGCAGCGGTAGCCTTGAAGCGCCGCGTTACACACTATCAGACTCATCCTCATTCACTCATGCTATAGTTTGAAGCTCAAATGTGCTGTAAAAATGGCATTAAATGTTTAAACACATATATATATTAGTCAAGGTTTTTATTACAAACTGCCATAAATTAGTTCAAACACCATAAACCAGTGATTTGCATTAGGATAATAGATGCATTTACACACACATACATATGCTTTCTCAGCAGGAGGCACATTCTCGGCTTTCACGCGTTGTATCTGACCATGACGTGACAGTCTATCTAAGTGTTAGTGTGGCGCTTATTTATTAAAGACTTTCCATTTGTGCCAGAAATAGGTTGCACAATATGTTGCTTTGTTTCTGTGAAAATGGAGAGTGTTTTGGGTGGGGGTGTTTGGGCTATAAGCCAAATACTGACTCAATAAACCTGATTTTATATCTCATTAAAAAGTTGAACTAATTACAATGAGCAAGAGAAGTGAGTCGGAATTGGTTTCTCTTTTAGATTCTTACAAATGAAAAATTGTAATCTAACACTTTATCACAACGTGACTACATATTCTGCATGCTCAACTTAACTATCTACAATTTTAGTGGCACAGCTTAACCACACAGCCTAGAAGAATGGGCGATGCATGCAAACAAAAAGAACACAACATGGGACTTAAGGACACTAACAAGGACCATGCGAGATGACAATTCATGATGGCTGACATCAATAACACATTGTACAAAGCAGTTAATAGCTGGTTAACCCGTTATGGCATTAACCCAGCTAACAATTTTTGGTTAGCAAAACATTTTTTCAGGATACAAGAATATTTCATGTTTGCACCTCCAATGCATCAGACATGAATAAAAAAACTTGAAGAAACTTGGAAAACTTGAGGATACCGTTCAAGATACTGCATTAAGCAACTCTCTATCTGGTTAACACTACTTTGTTAATATCCCTTCCATTACCATTCAGCTTTTTACTGTCTGATTTTATTTAATACTTTTCAATTTAATACATTTTGATATTATAGATCAATAGTAGGTAATGACCTAGCCAGCTACCTATTTTAGCTACCTGTTTAGCTTCTTCTCTGACAATCCTTCCATGTAATCCTACTTACTAGTATATAATACTTTATTTTATGATGTTAAAAATAGCTAATAATCTAGCTATTTATAAACAGCTAATGCATTTTATGGTGCTTTTTAACAAACCAGCTACTTGTCTTTAGCTACTTGAACCGTTTTGATGCTAGTTATTGTCATTCTTATCAAGTTAACCAGATAAGCAAGAAAATGTAACATTTTGTAATAATTATCATTTAAGTATCAAACTACAAAGGAATCAACTAAGACAGCAACACAGTGGCCACACAATGTAATGCTAGTTATATTTAATAGCTTCTTTTACAATAAGTATGCTAGTGATTCGTATTTAGCTAATGTATCTCTGTTGAAAAAAAAACAACTCCTGGGACAGTAAGTTGGTTTAACAACAAATCAAGGAGGTCTGATCTTAGACACTTTCAGGGTGGTTTTTCAGTCAGGCTTGATGGTTATAGATGGGATTTTATGGTGCTATTAGTAAGCTAGGTATTGATGTTTAGCTTATGTAATGGTTTCAGTGTTAGTTTTCTTATTTTCTTTATACTACAGCATTAGCAAAAGATATTCAATTTTATAATAATTATAGAGCCAACTATTTTAGTTTGACTAACGATTTATGGTCCTATTAGTAAATGATCTTTAGCTACTGTATCTTTGTGATGCTAGCTAGCTTATTTTTCTAGCAAGCTAATCAGCTGTTTTCCACCAACTGGACACATACATTAAGTAACAAGGCTATGAAATATCACCTGACCTCAACGAAGTTAAGAATGTGAATAATTTCAGCTAAGGTAGCTGAGGCCTGCCACCACAGTCACCACACAGGGCTGTGTTCAATGCAACCTGATGTCAGCTAGCTAATTTAATCAACAGTGTCTGGTGTGCTGTATGTTTTTAATTTTTATCATTACAGCCTGTACAAATTGTGTCCATGAACCCAAATATAGTATATGAATCATCTCATGTCACTACACTACATTTGTTCATACAGTATTTCTCAGTGCGAATGCATTACACAGTTTACTCAAAACCTGACTAAACTACGACATTATGCAATTTGGGACACAGCATATCTAGGTAGCTATTGTAGACTGATAGGTGCTATGTGGGTGCAGGGCCACTGAATTTCAGGCCTCGGTAGGCTGAATAGGGCAGAAAAGCCCTTGAGGTGACCTCCATCATGCACAGAGCCAGCCATAGACAATGCAGGAGGAACAAAGGCATAGAGCTACAGCAAGAGAGACAAAGAGCAAGAGAAAGAGATGTGGGACAGAAACATGCAGAAGGAGAATTTGGAGTGCTTCTGCATTTAGAAGAATACCAAGGTCTCCAATGTTAACATGCTATTGTAGTCCATACATGGCTCTCTGTTGACTAGGAACCAAAATGCACAGAGCGAGCGGTGCTGCTCCACTAAAGCCAAGCCAGACAAGAAAAATGGTGACTACATGCATATTGGCAGGCCAGAAACTCTAACAACATAGGCTGAATGATTGGCTTTTAATAAATGCCTGAAGTGCTTAATGAGAGGAGCAGTCACTGAAGGTGTCTTTTCACATTGCTCTCTGTCTCTCTCTCTCTCTCTCTCTCTCTCTCTCTCTCTCTCTCTCAGTACACTACTTTCTCACTGACATTAATTACCCACATTAAAAACAACAAAATTCCGGTAAACTGTCTCATTTTCTGCAGCGTACTCTAACAGCAGCGCAGCAGGATATAAATCAGTGTGAAAACAGCCTTCAAGCTAACCTGGTGCTAATTGAAGGAGACAGGAATATGCTTTAACAGGTAGGTCTCAGCTAAGCATTTTCAAGCAGGGGGTCATGAATCTATAGAGTGTCCGTGGGCTGGCTGCCACACGCAGAAATCCTAATGCTCACTAAAATTCAGATACAAACTGATCTTAAAATGAGGGTGTATTCCAGCCTCACTCACAGTATTCTTGGGATAGTCTCCAGATCCGCCACAAAGCTGAATTATTAAATGAATGAATGAGTCCTAATAATATATCTCACACTCTCTTTTTTTATTTTTCACTCCATTAAATTTTCACCCAGACCCCACAGCATATTTCCACACTGAGCCAGTTATGCTCTCTCAGACTCCCAGCCTTGTATGGCTATGGCATCAATCTCTTCACACTTTACCTCTGTGCCACTCATTAAGGAATACGGTGATCCGTCAGTGTCGCTTGAACGTTAAGGAGTTCCACATTTTATTTGATTGTTAATTTCATGTCCAGAAATTGCTATACATGCAATGGTGTTTCCACAATGCATTCTTCATATTTGTCAGTTTCCAGGTTAACCCAGTGGAATCAGCCAACAGATCTGATGTTGAAACGTGAAATGGTGGTGAATAACAAGTAAATCAGTAGCTGGGAGTTCCTTCTTTCCCCACTCTAAGTGTCACTGACCAGTCACACTTATGCACATGAGGTTACGATTTCAGCATGCATAACCTGAAGAGCTGTGCTCACACAAATGTGCCATACTGCCATCTAGTGGTTTGAGAACACTAAAACCTTTCTGTAAACAGAATTTAACCAAAGCCTAGGGCATTCATCATAATATAAATCCATGTTTGTTGATATCTCAGCTAATATACATGTGTTCCATGTGCTAGTGTGTTACAGTGTATAGTTTTGTCCTTAGTTTAATGGGTTTTTTTCCCCAAAGATGAACAGCCGTTGCACAGAGAGCAGGGCAATGAAGAAAGAGAGTGCAGATGGATGAAGATTAGAGCAGTGGTCCTACAGGAAGGCCTTGACACAGGATCACATGGCTGGACAAGCTGGAGACTTTCCACAGCCAATGTCATTAAGGTACAGTGGTCTAAAGAGTCTTAATTAAAATCGTTGGGCTTACAGATGACCCAACATAGCATTTTACCTGCTGCATGTGCGAGTGTGTGTTGGATTAATTAGAAAGAGTGGCTGAGTGACTGAACTTTGACTTGGCTAAATCAAGAGACAGAGAGAGAGAGAGAGAGAGAGAGAGAGAGAGAGAGAGAGAGAGAGAGAGAGAGAATAATCCTAAACTTTCAAGGCTATAAAGCAGGAATTTCCAATAGATATCAAATGATCATACACACTTCCCTCTTATCGGAGCCGCAGATGACATTATCCATTACACAATGCACATTTCTACATTCCTGGGTTTGTAAAGCGGATTTACAAATTAGAGAATGAGACAGAGCAATGGAGCCCAGGTCTCATGATCAAATGAGTGTGTTACTTTGACTGACAAGCATGTTCAGCTTCATTAATATGCACACACTTTACATGCTGCATGTTTTCTTTGCCACTGGCTTATTCCTGGCTGCGCATTTCTTGAATTCAGATTTTTTTAAAACCCCTAAATAAATTCAATTAATGCAATTAATTCCAACTCATGCCTTTTATAATTTCCCAAAATACAAAATTTATTAAAGCACTAAAATTATTGTAGTAGCAAATACACTGCTGCTGTGTTGCTGAAACCGAATATTTGGTAAGACGTGAATAATTATATTCATCAAATTTATCAAATAATCAAATTTAACCCCTTAAAGCTCCAGAAACCATCCAGACTTACATTCATTCCTCATGTGATTTTGTGCTTTTTGTTATTATTTGCAGGGCAATTACTGACTAATTCACAGTTATTAAATAATATTCTTTATGCTGAATGGCTGAAAATTTAAGGGGCTAAAATGTATTACATTAAATAAAGACTCAAAATTTCTCTTTACTTTAAATTTCTCACTAAAACTGTTTTAAAATAGTAATAATACAGGATTCTACTTGTAATATTTGAATGAAATAAGTATTAAAAAATGTAAAATATAAATGTGCTGGGTTTTTTTTTTTAACAATGCATGGACAGTGATTGAAATTCAGATGTTTGCAACTCTACACCACTCCACAGACTCAATACAGATATCAGAATTGTCAGTATGCCCATTCCATTCACATCCTCTCTCTCTCTCTCTCTCTCTTACTCTCTCTCTCTCTCTACACACACACACACACAACCACAGTGACACACACCTCAAATGGAAAACACACTGTCCTATCCCTGCTCATCTTCTCGGAAAATTTCTCCTTGGAAAATTTTCTCCCCTGCTGATTAAAATAACTTCTGTGACTGCTGGGAAGAGTGGAGGTATTTGGAAATAAATATTCCCCCAGGGAAATGATGTGCAGCTGGGGCTTGCTGATGTCTTATCTGCCTCCCCTATTTCCCTTCTCTTTATCGAGGCCTGACACTTGTGCAGCTCGGGTAATCAGAGCGCCCGGTCGCCATAAAGGAAGCCTGCATTCTAATCTCAACTGTTGCATATCTAATACTAATTGGAATCCTGCAACTGGGTCACTGTCATTGTTTTTCAAGTACTGTCAAGTCGGAGGAAACATACGAAACTGAAATTATACCCCAACGCACACCGCCTGATTGAACCCTCTCTCCACCACTGATGTGCTCTCATCCGTTCTATTTAAATATTCAATCTTCCATCCCCTGGTCTGAAGGGCTGAGCCGGGAAGGACAGACAAAGAGGCCTCGTCAAGCTCCCTTTTTCTTTCTCTCCTTCTCTGTTTCTGTTTCTACATTTTGCTGATCGGTTTAGAAAACCGCGCTGTCTTTCTGGACTCTGCGGCACTTGTTTTTAGGTATTAGTCATTGCTGGGTACAGACATTTTTGGGTTGTAATTTATGTTTATGTTGCAGCCTAATTCTCCCAAAGCAAAAAGATTACAAACTATCACGATGTCAGCACTGTATGTTAATACACACACACACACACACATGTTTGTCTTACTATCATTATAAGGACCTTAGAGTGGCATATTTATCAATGCTGGGAATTAATCCTATGCCTAAATCTAATGATAATAATCAAAAATAAACCTTTTGACTCTTTTAGTTGCTTTAAACAAAAGCTGCAGGTTTTCCTTTTGTGGAACCTCTAAATGCCCATAAGAACAAAATTGTCAATTATTCCTATCCTTTTGGGAAACACTTGGTCCCCACCAAGATATAAAAACACACCCATATAGTGCACATGTGTGCAGCTTTATTCTGAGTTGTTGGTTTAGCCTGGTTAATTTACTAAAGACATGAGCCGTCAGAGGCCATCAGCTCTGATCTGAAGGATGTATAAATATACAGCTTATGAAATGACAAGTCAATATGAAATTAATACCAGTTCAATCGAAGTGCAGTGATTTGATTTTGTCAAAGCTGTTCGCAGTGCTTTTTAATGCGGTCTCTGATGGGCCGAGGTGGGGATGTGACTGCTTGGCCAATTTGGCCACTAATTAACTGAAACTGTCAGCCAACGACTCTGGTGTCACACTGCGCTGCTGTCCCTCACTGATTTCAGATTAGACTTCAGAGGAATGGAGATAGATGCTGTGCTCTATTTTCTGATACAAATTTTTAACTGATACAAATTTCATAAATATGTCACATAGTTGGGGTTTTTTGTGCGCTGTTCCATTTTTCACCAAGGCTGCCATTAAGAAATATTCTAAAATGCATAATTGTTAATTGAATAATATTTGTCATTAAGCAAGCTAGCAAGCTGTCCACTTTGTGCTAATGTGCTACCATGTCACAAATCACCCTAGACATATTTTCTGGTAACAGTAATGGGGTTATTGTTCAATGTCCATTCTTCAATGAAAGGAAGAAAAGTGAGGGAGCAAGACAAACAGAGAGAGAGAGAGACAGAGAGAGAGAGAGAGAGAGAGAGAGAGCTGCTAAGGATGCCACTTTTGCCACTTTTAACCTTTTCAAGCACCGTGTCCACACTAATGGAGAGTCAATTTAAAGCTGTTTTTAAGAAAATGTAACATGTACATTACCTCTGAATCACTTGACAGCATTAATATAGTTTAACACAAATCATTATTCTGATCTTGGACTTCATCAATGTCGCTGGTAATACCTTTACCTTTCACTTTTTACACAAAATCCTAAATTATACTTAAGTAAACAAAACTGAGTTTTGAGCCTGCAGTAGCTTTTAAAATGAAATTATTTTTTATATCATGCAACATTCCTAAACTGTTTCATTTCATTTCCAGGATATTTTCCAGCAACATTAGATATGTTACACTTTTTTTTTTTATATATAAACACCTTGGAGTATTTTTTTAGATATAATGTTTTATGCTTATACTCCTTTTTTACTGCTTTATTCCTATTCATTCCTATAAAACACTTTTTAATGTAAGCAATATTTGTTTAAGGAAAAAAGCCAAACTTCATATAAAGTGCAATTCAAATAATAGTATATAGTATAATAATCGATACTTTTATTTTTATTTTTTTATTTAAGCTTGAAAGGGTTCATTGAAATTAATAACAAGATACAAAAACTACTACTACTACTACTACTACTACTACTACTTCTACTACTACCATTATTACTACTACTACTACTACTACTACTACTACTACTACTACTACTACTACTACTACTACTACTAATAATAATAATAATAATAATAATGGATGGGATAGTGGTGCGGTAGTAGAATGGCCACCCCAGAGGCCCTGTTAACAAAACTATGTGTAGAGATTGGTTGGTAGGTTCTCGCAAGTCAACATGGGTTTCCACAGGGTTCTCTGGTTTCCTCCCAAACAGGCTGGTAGGTGGAAAGGCTGTGCTAATTTCTCCCTAGGTGTGAATAAATTATTATTTATTATTTTGTATTATTATTTTTTATCTAAATATTATTATTATTATTATTATTATTATTATTATTATTATTATTATTATTATTATTACTACTATAAAAAATGACAAGAAGCTCATTGTTTACAGACTGCAACTGTATTCCATGCATAACATTAATCTCCAGATGCTAAATGCTGAATAAATACTTTCTGTGACAGCTGAACAATATTTATACAGTCGTTCTCATAATAATCTGGGAGGAATACATCAAGCCATTAAACCCATCGCAAATACCATTTTCTTCCATTCTGTTCTCATTACTCCAAAACATGCCCGAAACACATGATTCTCAGGTTTTTACACTCCTTTATCATTTTAATCAAACTTCTTCAGAACAGCTATCAGCTTAAAGCAGCCAGTGGCCTGACAGAAACATGTTCAAACCACCTCGGGTTATGGCTGTGATAATTTGTTCTTGTCACTACCGAATGCACTCGCAAAATTACAACAACAAATAAAAATGCATGAAAGACATGAACAAACATGACCACACACTTCCATCTCATTTTTTGTCTATCTCAGCATGGCCTCTGTTCTCCTCGATGCTGAAAATGGTATTTGGAGACAAACAACTTCATTCTGCGGTGCGTCTGTAATTAGCTGTGGAATTAGCAGAGCTGACGGGCCTCCATAGATCAGTGAGGCCCTCGAGGGAGGCTGCTGGGAGTGCGCAAGCCGCATTTCCAATTATTGTGTTGAACTGCTAATTTAGTTATTGTGCCGCGCGTAATTGTGATGGGTATTGGGTGTGCGATTCAATTTGTTTTAAATATTTGTGGGCTGGCGGATTGGTAATAGAGCTGACCTATCTAGCGGCCCAGTATGAAAGTAAGAGAGCAAAAACAAAGGACGAGACTACAAAGATGTTCTTCCTCTCTCACTCTGCGCTTTTCTTTCTCCCCTTCTCTCATCGTCTCAGTTTGATCTGCCTCATCCCTCTTAAGACGGTTGAAGTTAAAAAGCTTGAAATTCAGAAAATAGCACTTTGATCAGTGGCAGGAGGAAAGCATCAGGCATTAGAGGAGAGGGCACTGGTTTGATGATAAGCAGGGAATGTATGGCTCCCTAAATATTGCAGTAGAACTATAAGACAGGAGCGGGGCTTATATGAAGGTATATGCTTTAGAGAGTTCTAGGTACTGGAGCTACACACACACACACACACACACACACACACACACATACACGCACACACTCCTGATACACCATGTGCCCTAATTTCACGTTGGGGTCTGCTCCTTACTGCTGCTGTTCCACTTTTACACACAGTTATCAGACTAAATAACTCGCTCCTCATAAGCCCAGATTCTGCTGTAGAAATAAAATGATTTCCACTCTGGAGGATGTTATACTGTTTGTAATAAATATAGATCCAGCAACAAAATTATTTACGCAAACAGCAAACAGGGAAAAAAATTGCTCAGTGCAGCTTGTATGATGGACAAATCGGTTCGGGCCTTGGATTTGAAATGGATCAAATTATGCACTCGAATATGACAAGATATCAAATTAAAGCTGTTTAGCCACCTAACCAGCTGAGTGGTTAGCCCATTACTAATGAAGTGTTATAGCACACATTCATGCAAACTCTCCACGCATGCGTTTTACAACCCTCAGCTTATTTTTTTTAACATGAAAACACAGTATATAGCACCATTAATAATCAATATGACTATAACTACTATAAAGAAAACACGTGGATTTGTATTCCCAGACTGTTTATATTTATATTAGAAATTGTACAGTACATATTGTATGAGTCAAACACAAGATGAGAATTTGTTTGGCATTATTAATATGCATGAATACTGCATTCAGTTGTTTTACTCTTCGTTGTCTGCTGTTTAGAGTAAAAGTAAAAGTGTTTCCAGAATAAAAAAAAGACTAAATAACTCTCAGGATTGTTTGTATTTATTACAATTCCAAAAAGTACTGTTTAAAAAAATGACAATAATAGTGTGCATAAATGTCACATTTTAATAAAATATTTTTCCTGTTTTAAAAATATTGCTTACACTATATGCTAAAATGTTTTTGAGAAGTGGGAGGAAGCATGGAGCTGTAATATCTGCAACAAAATGGCACCCGTCTATACACACACACACACACACACACACATAAACACA
>JAOUQY010000051.1:20090679-20102212 GCA_028566355.1 Doras micropoeus
CTGTGGGGGTCCTGACCATTAGAGAACAGAGTAAAGGGTACTAACAAAGTGTGTAGAGAAACAGATGGACTACAGTCTGTAATTGTAGAACTACAAAGTGCAGCTATATTGTAAATGGAACTGAGAAAATGGACAACGAGTGTAGAGAAAAGGAGGTGGTCATAATGTTATGCCTGATCGGTATATAGACCATATTTTTTTATACTTTGTATGTGTCAGTGTCTCTTGTCTTAATTGAATGATGTTTCATAATGTTGATCAAGTAAAATGAATAGTAAATAATAAATAAATGTTTTGTATGATCTTGCTGTATTAATTAATTTAATACACTTTTGTTATGTAACAGAGAGTGAGACAGATGTGTAGATATGCTTACAGTTCAGTTAACCACAACCATGTTTTTACCACCTTTTTAAACACAAGAGGGCAGCATGGGACTATTAATAAATGAATGAATAAATAAATTAATAAATTAAATAAACAGTGGGGCAGTTCACTTCAGACAATTCCACCCCACCTCTTCAAACTATTTTAATTATGAAAAGTGCATAAAGTAGCCTAACAAGTAGTATAACAATCCATCATATTCTGCACAAGATGATGGCTGTTTATTATTTACTTCTTGCATAAATACTTATAATTTCCACACCTTATAGTAATGCTCTTGTTTCAGCATGAACTCTTCATGAGCCTGGGATTCAGGAAAGAAGCATCTGGATATGTTTGTGTGTGTGTGTGTGTGTGTGTTTGTGTTTGTGATGATCTCAGTGGGGTTTTTAAATCAATTTTAATCATGCAAATTCTCCATGGAATAAAATAACATTGAATTCTTTATATTGAAAATTAAATACCATTACATTCATAATATTGAAAACCACACAACAATATTTGTTTATTTTTTTTATTAACATCCTAGAAATTATTTTTCACTGTTCAGTGATTCAAACATACTACTATACACCCATCAGCCATAACATTTAAACCACCTCCTTGTATCTATACTCTATCAATTTTATCAGCTCCACTGACCATACAGGTATAGTTTTACAGATAGAGACTGTAGTCCATCTGTTTTCTGCAGACTTGGTTAGCCCCCTTTTATGCTGTTCTCCAGTGGTCAGGACCCCCCACAGAGCAGGTATTATTTGGGTGGTGGATGATTGTCAGCACTGCAATGACACTGACATGGTGGTGGTGTGTTAGTGTGTGTTGTGCTGGTACGATTGCATCAGACACTGCAGTCCTGCTGAAGTTTCTAAACACTGTGCTCACTCACTGTCCACTCTATTAGACACACCTACCTAGTTGCTCATTTTTTTAACTTGTTTTTTAATCACTGGATCTACTCAATGGATCTTGACTTTCAGTAGTGTGTGGCTTCTGCTTGGTTGGAACGAAAACCTGCACCCACACCGGCCCTTTGTGGATTTAGTTTGGCACCCCTGAACTAGAGGATGACTAACACAAACTGTGCAGCAACAGATGAGTTACTGTCTCTGACTTTACATCTACAAGGTGAAGCAACTAGGTGGGTGTGTCTAATAGAGTTGTAACAGGATGATACCCACAGGACACTGTTGGATGGATATTTTTGGTTGGGGGACTATTGTCAGTCCAGCAGTGACCGTGAGGGGTTTAAAAACTTCAGCAGCACTGCAGTGTCTGATCCAATGATACCAGCACAACACACAGTAACACACCACCGCCACATCAGGGTCACTGCAGTGCACCACCCAAATAGTACCTGCTCTGTGGTGATCCTGTGGGGGTCCTGTGCACTGAAGAACAGCATAAATGGGGGGTGTCTAACAGTGTCTATCTGTAAAACTATAGTGCACCTGTATGGTCAGTGAAGCTGATAAAATGGACAAAGAGTGTAGATACAAGGAGGTGGTTTAATGATATGGTGATATGATCGGTGTTTACACGCCATAATGTCAGTGGACGTGCGGTAATTATGGCCTTCCAGACGGTGCCAATGTGCAATGGGGCGGGCGGTGGCGCTCCACATTGTGTCTGGGACTATGTTCAATACCGCAAACTACCATACTACATAGTCACATAGCACGCCGCTCCGCATGGAGCACACTGTGTAGGGTGGTAGTGGGCGGAGCTAGCCTTGCATTTCGTCCAAGGCTCTTTCTCTCACGCGCCGCGTGTTGCCTTTAATATTAAGCGCGTTTTTAGACGACGGGCCTGTTTAATTTTCAGTGTTCGTGACTGTTTCCTTCGGATTACAACACTGTAAGCTTTAGGTAGATAGTGTAGGGTGTTTTTAAATATTTTTCACAGAAAGCTTTTTTCTGGGAAAGCAAGGACCATTGTTTATATATCAGATAAGACCAGCTGCCCAGACATCATCTTTGCAGGGCATGGAAAGCGAGAAGGAAAGCAGGTCTGATGGAGAATGCGAATCTGCTGAAGAGGAAGAAGTGGATCCCCGGGTTCAGGTACTGGGGCTCTTTTGCCGCAGTGTGCTCGTTTTGATATTTTATTAACCAAGATGCTTTAGTATCCAGTCTTATGAAGGTTACAAATACGTGACTCTTTTGAACACAGTGTCCAGCCCAGTTTCAGTATCAAATGAATGTGTTTGAATGGGCTCAGAAGAGTGGGTGCTTTTTGTTTTGTTTTGTCCAGGATCCCATCAGTGCATATCTCTGACCAAAAGGTTATTTCAGGTTAAAGCCAAATCTGCATGCAAACCCTGTAGCTTGAGAGTGTTGTGTCGTTTGACATTTGTTTCCCATTAGAGATACCACAGCATTTGGAGCAAAGCATTTCCACAGGCCATTGCTTCACTATCTTTTAATCTGCTGCCTTTTAATCAGACGTTGAGACTGTTGTCTTGGCTGGTCCCTTTTTGTAACTTCTTTTCCAAATTTTTTGATAACAGGGGGAACTGGAGAAGCTGAACCAGTCCACAGATGACATCAACCGATGTGAGACTGAACTAGAGGTACAGTGGATTTACATCTGTATAACGTTGATGTTTTGAAATTTGAAATATCTGATCCCCCCTCCCATCAAATTGTTTCATTTATTTCTTTGTGTCTGAATCTTGATGCTTCATGCAAAGCTAAGGTGACAGCATGGCTAATGACAATACATACTGATTGTTTAGGGAAGTCGTAAAGTCTGTCAGGTGACACCGTTGTATGTATGTGGTTCATGAAATGATTCAAGCATGAAATGTTTGAGCTTTGAACATCTGGAATGAATCAATGTCTTGTGTGGAGTGGAGTAACAAATGTTACTCATAAGGCCTAACTTCACTGCCTCATTTAATTTCCCTACAATTTCACCCACATCTCATTGCATAAAATAATACTGAAATGGCCCAGAATTTTTTCACGTTTTAATGGCATAAACGTACTTTGATGATTGACTTAAAAAAATCTAATAAAAATATAATTTCCATAGCTTGTGCAGGTTTTTCTGATCCAGTTAACAGAATATGTTTATTTAAATGAAGTTAGACTACCTGCTCCAGCTACCAGGCTGTACACGTTTAATGGGCTGATAAACTTTCTTGTCTATAACTGTAGTAGTCAGCAGTTGTAACCCAGTGAATATGTAATAATGTTCAGGTTTTAATGTCAGGCTCTGATCCTTTTCTTTTTTAAAACTTCATTTTCTTTCTGTTTCTCCACCTGCATCTGTCTGCTGTCTCTGCCAAAAATGGTAGAAAAGAAAATAATTAAGCAAAGCTGGCATCATTATGGCACAGGGCTGTATGAACACATCTGTAAAGCTTAGGGAGATTCCATAGGTGTAAATTCAGGAGCAGAACCATATGCGGTATTGCTTCTGTGCTTTATGATGGGAAATGAGTTCTTTAACTATCAGCATCATGCACTTCGGTCTCTGTCTGGGAAGTCTCTGTTAAAGGCACTTGGGGCATTTAAACATGGACCTCATTGGTGTTTCTTCACTCCACTGATCTCTGTTTATGCTAACATTACTGGAGAAATAAATATTTTCTGCTACCATAACCACCCAGAGTGTGTAAGAACTCTTCATTGTTTTGATAATGTGACGAGACCTGGTGTCTGACTACAAGCAAAATTCATAAGGCTTAAGTCCAATATTGATATGGCATGTAGCTATCTAAAGCATGATCAAGCCATGATAAATGACATCTGGACACATGTAAGCAGACTGACTGCATTAACCAGTGCTTTTGTTAAACTGGCTCCAAACCCAGTGATGAGGGCTGGAGTCACACTTAAGTTGCACACACAGTGACTTGAGACTTTTGAGTTGAGACTCAACTTGGACTCAAGATTTTATCTTTATCTTTATCTTGATCTTTATTTTGTTTATTGAATTTTTTATGGCACATTAAGAAACTGTCTCACAAGTATAATGTTATTCCTTCCCTTATTATCATTGTATAACTTTATGCCTACAGGTGGCCACCAATGACACAACCATAAAAGACTTGACTGGGTCTTGTGACCAGAGACTTGAGATTTGACTTGGACTTGTGACCAGAGACTTGAGATTTGACCAGGACTGGCAAAACCTGACCTGTGCGCATGTCTGTACGTACCTAATATGATGTTTGCAGGCAGAAAGCCATGTTAGAAAGCAGCCAAAATAAAGAAATGTTTTGGTAAAATAAGTGCAGACAGAGAAAGTAGAGATGTCCAAATATATTACTGGTCAAAATCAAATATGTGACTTGGCTTCAGGCTTGGTTTGCTCTGTCCACAGTGACTGAGTTTTGGTGAATTGTGGTGACTTGGTGCTAATATCCTTCCTAGTGCCTTTATTACAACACAATGGTGCTGAGTGTGTGTTCTGACGGTCTGGAATTTGTTAAATCATGTTCTTTGAACATTGCTGGGATTTATAAACCCATTTCCAGAAATGTTAGGATGCCTAAAATCTAAAAATGCAATAAAAACTCAAAACTGTAATTTATTAAATCATTTTTATTTAACTTATAAAAGTTAAATGTTTCACTGATAAACCTATTTGTATTTTGTAAATATAAAAAATAGAAAGTGACTCCTGCAACACAATCAAAGTTGTGACAAAGGCAAAATAAGACGAGTAATACAAGTAAAACTGTTCTGGAAGGTGCCACAATTAACAGGTGAGGTCATCAAGACTGAGTATAAAAGGAGCATCCACCCAAAGGCTTAGTCTTTGCAAACAAGGATGGGTTGTGGCTCACAACAATTGTGCCAAAAAAATTGGTGAGAGAATTGTCAGTCAGTTAAAATGCAATGTTTCTCAGCACAAGATTGCAAAGAATTGAGGTCTTCCACCATCTACAGTTCATAATATTGTTTAATATCATATATAAAGATTCAGGGAGTCAGGGAAAAACTTGGTAAATAAAGCCTGAGGGTGGAAACTGCTGCTGAATGTGCATGACCATCAAGCCCTCAGGCAGTACTGTATGCAGCAAGAACGGGCAAAAAATCCCATGCAAAACTGCAAAAATTAGTATCTTCAATTCCCAAATGATAAAATGTATAATTAAGAAAATGTGATGTGACCCAGTGGTAAACAATCCTCTCTTCCAACTTTATTTTTTTAGTGTGTTGCAGCCGTAAATTTCTAAAATTGTTTATATAGAATTAAGTTCAGAATTGAAAACACTGAATAACTTTTTTTTCTCCTGTTATCTGTAAAATAATATGAATTTTTTTTTCACATTACAGATTTCAGTTCTTATTGCATTTTTAGAAAGTGTCCCAACTTTTCTGGAAATTGGGTTTGTAAGATTTTCTCGGGACCTTTATATAAAATACAAAGGACATTGTGCTTGGAGACTTTTTGAAGGCCATGAGATATGGAGTCAGACAGCAATTAGACTTGTGTCTAAAAAGTGTGTAGTGCCCATCATAGGAGTACATTACTTTGGGTCTTATTTCCAAAAATCTAATTACCTTAACACATGTACATTTAATGTAAAAAATAATTGATCTTTTACTGAAATGGGTATTACTCCATGTAATCTGTTTAACATTTATAACTCATATTTTAGTGCTTTTCTAACATGGCCTAAAAATGCTTTTTTCTGAAAGAAATAATGGATAGCCACTTTGTGTATCTTTGAATGTAACACAAACAAGCAGTGTCTATTTCAGCGTCTATCTATTTTGGATAACCATTTTCCCCATTCAGGACAGTATATTAATTTAAAGTGGGAATGTTAATGCATGACAAACTGCTCTGAAACCCTGACCATCACATCATTCCAGTAGCACTGATTTTGATCTAAGTTTATTTGTGATATTTGGTGCTGTGCTTCCCAGGATGCAAGGCAGATGTTTCGCTCTGTGCTAGTGGAGGCCACGCTGAAATTGGATGAGCTGCTGAATAAGATTGGCAAGGCTGTAGAGGACTCAAAACCCTACTGGGAGGCACGGCGTGTGGCACGGCAGGTTAGTGACTCACTCTTGGCTCAGCTCAAAACGTGTCACTGTCAAACCCTCCCCACCCAGAGTGTTTAATGTTATGCCTCTCTGGGGAGCACTTAGTTGCTTTTAGTAGCTTCTGCACAACTCTCTCTCTCACGCATTTTAATCACTGCTTAACCTCTCCTGACTTCTATTATATGCCAAAGAAGTTTCTTAATTTAGTAGATGCTCTTTGCTAAGTTTCAGCCAAGTCATCCATTACAGACAAGAAATAGGTTGTGACATATAGGCACACATCCACATACCAGAGACATATTTTGTAAGTTTTTGAAATGAAGTTAAAAATGAAGTTAAATGTCCTTAGTCTTAAACTTTTGTAAATATTCATATTGCTAATAAAAGCCAGGTATATTAATTTCATTCAAATAAAATCATGTATGTCATATTAAATAGTAAACATGCTACATACACATATGGACAAAATTGTTGGTACTCTTCCATTAAAGAAAGTAAAGCCCATAATGATTACTGAAATAACTTTAAACTAAGAAAAGTAATAAATAAACATTTACTGAAAATCAACTAATGAAAATCAGACATTGCTTTTGAATTGTGGTTCAACTGAATAATTTTAAAAAACAAACTAATGAAACTGTCCTGGACAAAAATGATGGTACCCCTAGAAAAGATTGAAAATAATTTGACCATACAGACATCGCAGGTGTCCTTAAACTTGTAATTAATCAGTCAGTCTGCCTATTTAAAGGGTGAAAAGTAGTCACTGCACTGTCACTGCGCTGTTCGGTATCATGGTGTCTACCACACTGAACGTGGACCAAAGAAAGCTAAGGAGAGTGTTGTCTAAGGAGATTAGAAAGAAAATTATAGACAAACATGTTAAAGATAAAGGCTGTAAGACCATCTCCATGCAGCTTAATGTTCCTGTTACTACGGTTGCACATATTATTCAGAAGTTTAAGGTCTACGGGACTGTAGCCAACCTCCCTGGACGTGGCCAAAGAGGAAAATTGATAACAAATTGCAGAGACGGGTAATACGTCTGGTTACCAAAGAGATTAGAGGTGACCTCCAAGAGCAAGGTACATCAGTGTCCATCGCTGTCTTAGCCAAAGAGCTCTTAATGGAAGATGACCAAGGAGGAAACCACTGTAGCAAGACTGGAATTTGGCAAGTCACATCAGCTCTATGTTCACAGACACAAAAATGAAGCATACAAAGAAAAGAACATTGTACCTACTGTGAAACAGGGAGGAGTCTTGGTTAGGTTTTGGGGCTGCATTGCTGCATCTGGCGCAGGTTGTCTTGAATCTGTGTGGGGTATAATGAAATCTCAAGACTATCAAGGCATTCTGGAGCGAAATGTGCTGCCTAGTGTCAGAAAGCTTGGTCTCAGTCACGGGTCATGGGTCATTCAACAGGACAATGACCCAAAACACACAGCTAAAAACATCCAAAAATGGCTAAGAGCAAAGCATTGGAATATTCTGAAGTGGCCTTCTATGAGCCCTGATCTAAATCCTATTGAACATCTGTGGAAGGAGCTGAAACATTCTGGAGAAGGCACCCTTCAAACCTGAGACAGCTGGAGCAGTTTACTCTCGAGGAGTGGGCCAAATTACCTGTGCACAGGTGCAGAATTCTCTTTGAGAGTTACAGAAATCTTTTGATTGCAGTGATTGCCTCAAAGTTTTATGCAACAAAATATTAAGTTAATCATAATGTTTGTCCAGGCCAGTTTGTCCAGGCCAGTTTCAACAGTTTGTTTTTTTAAATGATTCCGTTGTACCACAATTCAAAAGCAATGTCTGATTGTGGGTTTTTCTTTCTTTAACAGAAGGGTACAAACACTTTTGTCCATGTGTGTACATCCTTGTTCAGCCATAACATTAAAACCTCCCTTGTAATATTGTGTAGAACCGCCCCTTGTGCTGCCAAAACAGCTCTGACCCCTCAAGGAGACTCAACAAGACCTCTGAAGGTGTGCTGTGGTATCTGGCACCAAAACGTTAGCAACAGATCCAGCCTTATAAATTGCTAGGTGGAGCCTCCATGGACGAGACTTTGTTTTTCCAGCACATCACACAGATGCTTGATCAGATTGAGATCTGGCAAATTTGGAGGCCAGGTCAACACCTAGGACTCTTTGTCATGTTCCTGAAACCATTCCTGAGCAATTTTTGTAGTGTGGCAAGGCACATTATCCCACTAAAAGTCTGCCTATTTTTCCTGCTTCTAATGCATCAGCTTTGAGAACTAACTGTTCACTTGCTGCCTAATAAGTTATATCCCACCCCCATGATGGGTACCATTGTAATGAGATAATCAGTGTTATTCACTTCATCTGTCAGTGGCTGATTGGTATGGCTGATCGGTATATAGTACATGCTTCATATATTATAATATGTGCTCAATATTTTTACTCATAAAAAGCATATGGTCAGTATATGAATGATGGTTAACCATTATGAACATTATAACCCTTATAGTATCCCATATATTGAATAAAATGGCAATAATCTCTATATTGCAAAATGCCCTTAAGGGATACACTTACAGTGCTTTAAATGAATGCCAGAAGTATTTTCCTGTAAGTGATCTGTAATTTTGAGTGGGATTTGGAAAATATTTTTGCTATTCCAGTTACTTCATAAACAGAGTATTAACATTTTGGGTCATTTATTCAGAGCAGAGTACACAGAAGACAATAATAATATACAAGGACTTTTTTTATTATTATTGTTGTTGTTGTTACACAAACATAGAAATACATTATGAATGCTGCTTTGTTTTAATGTTGGTTCTCTTTGTACACCAGGTTTTATAGAGATTTTAGGCTAGCAAATACAGTATGTCTTATGATAAGAGTAGAAATAATGCTACCTTGGAATCAGAAGCTTTACATTGTATGAGGTATTTGTGCATGTTGATTTTAATTTTAGTAGTGATGTAGTGAAAGGAGAAGATAGCTATGCAGCAAGAATATCACAGCAGATGGTAATAAAAGCCAGCAGCACTAACAGACTGAGTATTTACAGATTAGACGGCTCCACGAATGGTGACATGATTTTATCGAAGACCAGGACTTTATGTCCAACAGGCCATTATATCTTTGTCTGAAGCACTTGTGACAGAGGCTCTTCCCCTTATTCTCCATCTGTTATGTGACCAAGACATTGTAAAAATGAAACACTACTAACTATGATGTCTGCCTCCTCCTCTCTCTTGCTGTCTTCATCTTTCTCTCTCACCCACTTGTTTATGTCAGGTTGTAGCCACATCAGAGTGAACTGTACCTGATCCCAACCTTGCACAAATGAGTTTCCACACTGTGTGCCACATGCTTCGTCAGACAAGAGCATGTAATCAAACTGATTACAGATTGTGGCGCATGTTTTTGCACTGAATGCTGTGTATTCTTGTTTATATTGAAATGGAAATGTAACATCTATAGAGCATTAGGATTTTAATGAGAAAGACACACTAAAACGCAATGAGTGTTTCCAAAACAATAAGGCTGAACATATGAAGATTCTTTGCTATTCCCATACTTAAAGAGAGTTGATGTTGCTAAGTAACAATGTTGCTAACAATTATTTTTAAATTAAATAACAAAGTGTAATGATTTGTAACTGTTTATCATTAGATTTAGGTTTGTGGAACATTTGGTCAACAGATATTTTCTGTTATAACTTGCATTATAATAGTTATAAACTGCCGTTCCCTTGCTACCTTCACTTTTTCTCTCCTGAAGACACTAGGGCAAAAAATGTAGCTTGTTCTTGACACAACCCAAAGTATCGCATCTATCATACCTTGGGTAAGTTGTTACATTAGTAATGATTATCTTTAAATGGCCACATTAACTTGTGATCTGCCATGCAGCTGAAAAAGGTTGTCAGAGCTGCCTCAGCACTTTCTGACCAGGGAAAAGATATAATATTGCAGATGATTACCTATTGCAATGTAGCAAGGGTGTCTGTAAGATTTGTTCTGTTTTTGTTTTGGGGGGGCTGGGGAGGGGGTGTTGGACAAAATGTCCTCACCCACATCCACATTCTTTTTGGTCTCACTGTTTTGTTGACCATAGGTTACTAAATGTTCAGATAGATAAGGTCATAGTGCTGCTTGTTCACATATTTGCATATCACCATCCTGTAATGTTTCATTCATAATGATTCATCAGCATGTAGCATTCTCCTCAGATTATTTAGAAAAGTGAGATTTAGGCACTTGGGGTTCTTAAGTTAATACTTTTGTTTTTGAGCCTTTTAAATGTAAAGACTATTAAAGGCTGATGATTCTGGTTTAGGAATTAGCTTAATCAGTATACATTTTTTCAAATGAAGGGATTTGCGTTCGTTCATTCATTCATTCAGAAATTGTGTACCATGTTCCACTAAATGCAAATACTTGGCATTAAATGTGCTAGGAAATGCTGGATTATCTCTGCATTTTTATCATGCTCTTTCTTTTCTTCTCTGCATGGGCTCATAAACAGCGGCTTAACACAAAAATTAATTAATTTATGAAGGAGGCTAAATTATTAAAATTAATTATGCTTTGTAATGAACTCCATTCCTAAGACTTGTCTGAATGATCAAAGTGTCAGTGTCAGTGGCAAATCGCATTGATGGTTTATCGCTGAAAGATTACACGTGTCAGAGTCAAAACAGTTCTGTTTTCTGATGTAACTTAGAAACTCTTGCTTGTATTTTGTAAGAAACTGATAAGTACCCATAAAAAGTGTGGGTAAACATCCATTTGCCTAAAACCTGGCATAACTAACTATTTATCAGAACAGATAATGACTTTGTCACTAGCAAAATGTTGCAGCTATTAATAGTAACACAGGTATACGCAGTAGAATATGAACAGAAACCGGACATGAGGGACTAGTATGAAAATTAATCTCTACTTTGCATTTAGACTGACTTGTTAAAGACACAGTTTATAGCATTTTGTTGATTTATATCTGGCCGTTTTTGTTCTTTTTGTCATTTTGTTTAAATAGTGTAAAAGAAGAGAGTACAGGCAGGATGGAGTGGATGGAGAAGCGTGTCAGGAGTGCTGTGTGACAAAAGGGTGGCAGCAAAAGTGAAAGGAAAGATTTTTAAAAGAGTGGTGAGACCAGC
>JAOUQY010000051.1:20154243-20164944 GCA_028566355.1 Doras micropoeus
TGCAATTAATGAAGATTGGCCACCAGGCTGGTCCAATTTAGCCATGAAACCTCCCACACTAAAATGACAGGTGTTTCGGTTTCATTGTCTAACCCCTGTACATATCAGGAATTATTATTGCCAAAGTGTCTCTAAATATCAAAGCAGGTATACAGTACAGTGTGCATGCTGGCTGTGGAGGGAAAGAAAGTAATGCAATACTGACCTCTCGTGGAATAGCATGAGTTATTCTTTCGCTATTAATACGCTGTATTACCACCACAAGGGGCAGTATGGTCATTTCTTTAGAGCACCTCGAAAAGTCAACTCCTTAGAGATGTTGCTGTGGCCTCCGCTTTGCTCATGCAGGATCATAAAAACAAATGACTCATTAAGAATCCGGCTTGTAGGGTGTCCTTACCAAAAAAACAAAACAAAACAAAAAAATAGTGAAAAAAAGCACTTGGACAGGAAGACCTAATTTCATCATCTGCAGATGCTACTCTGTGATTTTATTTCTGTCCAGATTGACCATTGTGCATTTCTCGCTCCTCAATTACAGATCAGATTACAAACAAAGTTCAGCTGTGTGCTGCTCTGATTATTTTAATCCCATCCAGATAGACACCTGTAATTCTGCAGACAGATGCTGCCTCTTGATGGCTTATTCGCATGATATTTATTAGCCTCATGCATATATCCAATTGAAACAGTCCCTGTTATGAAATCAAAAGAGTGTGATCATGCAATCCTGATTACAAGGGCAATTATAATAACAGCAGGCATGAAACCTGCCTTCCCTAGAGACGAATGAATGAATAGCAGTTGTATTGCTACGAGTTCCTCATCTAACGTTAAATAAATGTAACTGTAAATAATCTTACTATATTGGTTTACTATATTCCATATAAAGCAACATAAAAAAACATACATTTGAGACAAACCCAGGGACATAGACACTCTTTTGTTCCATGCTAAATTGTCATCCAGAAACACTAAACCTTTCTCCAAAGGGTTAAGATCTAGTTTTAAAATATATATTTTAATACTAAATTTTGGTTTTAAACTATATCTTGAATCTTGAATGTCACGATGGTGCTATGATAATCATTTAAGCTTGCATCTTCGTTACTTTTTAAACCACATACGGTTGTCTATAGGGTGTTGGGTATAATTGCTTTGCTTTTATTCCCAGTTAAAATATTAGTGTCAGAAATGGTGTTTGAGCCTGTGATACTTCACACAGTTGGCTGTTTTTTCTACTCTTAGCCTGCATTGAAGACAGCAGGGTTCTGGACTAGTCCCTAACTTGTGTCTGCAGATTGGGGCCATGCAGGGACTCTTGCTCCTTCTGAGCCAACCGCTGATTGCTAATTGATTAAGGCTTTGGGTTTCCCGTCGGCCGAGCCAGAGTGTGAGGTAATTATGGATGGCATGAGGCCAGGAGCTGTTATCCATCCCCACCTCTTATCCCTCATACACCCTTATCCTTCAGACTACCCAGGGGAAATAACCATGAGAACAGAAAGGAACCAGAATAAGACAGGCTTTAGGACCCAGACCACGCATCCTTTGGTGTACTGAGAGCGCTTTAATGGCTATAGCGTGGTCTCAGAAGTCACTTTAATGCCTTCTGTTTTATATCAGAGGCCCTAACCAATGTTAGCTTGGGGAAAACAGAATCTTCATTGCTCAACGTTTATGCCAAAATCTTCTTATGTTCTTGGTCAGCGTGTGCTCCTTCACTGACTCAGATGTCAGATTGGTCAGTTGTTCTTTGTACACGGCTTTAATTTGTTCCACATTTCCATGTGACACGCATGTGTGAAGTGCAGTTTTTCTTGCTGTGGTCTTGGAAATCAGCAGGATTTGGTGAAAGAAGAGAACGAGTCTCGGTGTGAAGCCACAGCTTGCGATTAAGATTGATTAACCAGTTCCAAAAATGCTCTGCTGAAGGTTGATGGTTTCTGCCAATAGCGGTATCAAAATTTTCACAAAGAAATATTTTATTATAATTCAACAACAAGGCTTTGTGGTAACAAGAGCTCATTGACTCTGCCAATGTTCAAGGAACTGACTGCAAGTGTAGAAGTGTAATAGCTTGCATTAACAGAGCAAATCATTTATAAAATACATATATTTAAAGAAACCTCTACATTTAAGGAAATCATCCTTAGTATTATTGCAGTCACCTGCTGAGTAGAAACGTGTCAAAATCCTGTTCTGGCAATCTGATTCCCATGTTCTCACATTCCCCAGCTGTGTGGGGCTTTTTGTGAAATTCAGTGTGATAGCTGCTAATTGAGAACAGCTCTGAAGCAGACGCTGAGCTGCTCGCGATATTTATTCATGAGAGGCACTTCGGTCATTTTCTGACGTTAGAGCTGTGCCATGTAAAATGCATGGTGTGCTGTAGATGAAGTTCAGCTGAGGTTTTTACTCCCTGTGGACTGGTGTATTTGACTTTCAGCTGTTTGAATTCATTTGCGGATATATTTTGCAGGCACATAGCAAGTAAAGTAAAAGTATAGAGCTGGATTTGATACCAAGATCCATTATAAATACATGACATTATCATTACGCCTTAACATTGAGGTGAGGTCTCACAGCTCCAGGGTCCTGGGTTCTATCCTGAGCTCAGGTTACTGCCTGTGTGCGACTCAACTTCACATGCTCTTCCCATATCTCTGTGGGCTTCTTCCAGGTTCTGCGGTTTCCTTCCACCTCACAAAAATATGCCTAGGTGGACTTGTTACGCTAAATTGTCCTAGCTGTGAATGGCTGTGTGAACTGTGTCCCATCAAGCATATGTCCTTATGGGAAAGAAAGGTGCATAATTATATAACGTTGCAAGCATTATTAGATGTGTTATGCCTTGTCGTACATTTCTTAAATGTTTGATAGTATTTATGAGTAATATGTTATGCAACAGTTATTTCTAAGTGCTATATTTTTACCTTGTGAGTAATTATTATTATTAGTAAAGTAATTATTGCATTGGGGGATATGCACTTTAAAACCCAATATCTTAAAGCATGTAAAGGCAATTATTTGTCATAATCATCTGCCTTTTTAATAACAGCTACACACCGTACTGTAAAATATAAGAGTGTAAATACAGGCATCTACTCCTCGTTCCTGACACACACACATTCCTGCGTTTTCATAAATCTAAGCTTCATGGCACCGTCTTTGTCTGAAATCAAAAAATGCAGAGTGGCGCACATGTGGAACAAGAAGCCGCCGTGCCTGTGAGAGATGAGCCTCTGTGCAGAACATGACCATTTCTCTGTGCTTGGCAGCCTCCCACTATCCTGCTGGAATGATTTATGACCGTGAATCACTCACACTCACCACTTCCTCCGAGCAGAATCTGCAAAGACATCACTCACGGTACGCCGTATTCTCTGCACACATGCACATACAAATGCACACTTACCCTCTTTTGCTGTTTTGGCCCATATTTCAGCATACTGGATTTGAAAATGACTAGGTTAAAGTGCAGATTGTCAACTTGAATTTCAGGGCATGTACATCTTTATTGGACGAACCATGCAGGGATTATGGTTCCTTTCCATATATATTGCGTCACTTCAGGGTGTGTGTAAGTAATCGATTACTAGCTGCTCGGGTGTTTCTTTACCCGCTGTGTAGCTTCAGCACATGAACTGGCGAAACAGCAATACAGTGCATTCTAGATGTAGTATGTAATATTTTATGCAAGATGAGAAACAAAGAAGTTGATTTCAATTAAAAGACAAAAAAATTAAAGTTTTTCTAATTCACTTGTGTGACTCTATGTGTATATAACCTTTTTCATAACTTTAACATTGAAAAGATTTCCATAAAGTCGATGATTTTCCTAGAGTTGCACATGCTGATGTTTTATTCCTCTTATACGACAGCAATTTGCCAAAGTTTTTATTCATTAAAGAATGACTCATCATAGTTTTTATCCATGTTGTGGAGTGTCCATGAGACAAATTAGTAGCTATAAACTGTTTCCTGAAGTTATTGAGACAAAGCATTTTACAGAGAAGCCACCAAGCACAAACTCCTCTGTCCAGAAGACTCTCCTGTGAAAAAAAAGACTGACCTTTATACAACACAGGGACTGTAGACTCCTTCCATGAATGTATCTTTTATTTTGTTAAATACCACTTTATTATTGTGTATTATTAGTCTTGTGTCACATCCAGTCCAGATATTAAGACTCTCACACTCACCTGAATGCTAACCCGGTTCTGATTTGTGCCAATCTTTCAGTGTGTCTACACTTCTCTCAATGTCTTCATTGCGAGGTTTTGGTTCCGTGTTTGTGTCGTGTTTTTGTATTTCATGGTTTTTGACTCCTGCTGTGTTTTCCGTCTCTGTCCGGTTTTGTCTTCACTGTCTTCACCCTTGCATGTTTTGATTACGACTCAGCCTAACCACTTAGATTTGAATAAAAGTGTGGTTGGACATACATCTACCTATCTCCGCTATGTGACAATGTACAGCATCCACTGTACCAAACCCTGTGAATTACTATAGAAATGATAATGTGATAAAACAGCTGATAGCTGATATTATAGAAAATGCACCTTCTGACCAATGACATCTGAGAATTCAAAATCTATGGACTGACCTCAGACTGAATAACCTACACATGATTCATGGAATGATTTACATGTAATTCATAAAATCTTGTATAATACTGTATTAAATTATGCAAGATAGTGTTAGATTAGAGCATCTTGTTAGACCTTTAGGAAGGTTCTTCAAGTCAGTCATGATGTCATAATAATAAAACTCTCACCTGAGTTCTGCATTTGCGGTTGTATAAAATGTCTTGTATCTCATTTCCTTTTTCCTTTTCCTTTAAGACAATCAGAATTAGCAACACATGGCCAGTTTTCCTGTTCCCGAATCCCATTTTAATGCCTTTGAATCCCATTAGAAAACCATCATAGTGTATGTCTGAAATGAATTACTCCACATACATCTGCTTACACACTAATATGTAAACAAAGACGCATAGTATCATTGGTCAGCACCCTCTTGGGGAAGATTTCTGAGAGTGAGTGAGTGAGTTACAAGCCAGATCCATATAACTGAACAATAAATAACAGAATATGGTTCATATGGTTTAAATATGGTTTATTTTGAGCATACCTTACATTAAAAATTAAATTGTCCTTTAATTCTTACATAAAAATGAATTATAATAGAGGTGTACAGTACAAACATTTGCATTTGTACATAATGAAAATCTACTAACTGCTCAAATATACAGTCACCAGTAATTTCAATAGGAACCTGTACCTGTACCTCAGCTTATTCTTGCATTTAACCAATCAGCCAATCACGTGACAGCAGCACAATGCATAAAAAACATGCAGGTACAGGTGAAGCGCTTTATTAAATACTGTAGTAACACAGAATAACATGAAGAACAAAAATATCAATCGAATGGCAGTTCTGTAGATGAGACCTTGTTGCCTTGTTGATGAGAGAGATCAGAGGAGAATAACCAGACTGGTTCAAGCTGGCAGGAAGACTACAGTAACTCAAATAGCCACTCTTTACAACTGTGGTGAGCAGAAAAGCATCTCTGAATGAACAGCATGTTGAACCCTGAGACAGGTACAACAGCAGGGTCCTGGCTGGTGATCATCTCCAGAGGATGATCCTATCGCCTGTCACTACGCTGTTTTCTGTGATGATTGGAGAATGTCTCTATGGGCTCAAAAGCTAGTGATGTTTTTGAGACTACATTAATGCAGCAGTACATTATGCTGTATCTTCCTTACCCACTGTCAGAAACAGTGCATCCTAAGCAGCTGTTCTGGCCTTGACCTGGCCATAAAAGCTCTGCCCAGCTGTACCATTACCAACCACCATGCGCCCTAAATCCTGGTGAGGATTGGCAACATCATAGAAGTGGTTGTGTCAGCACACCATTGGGTGTAACAGACTCCTATGTGACCACCATTTAGGTCATATCCTCTCTTTAAGGCTCCATATTACAGCTCTGAGAAAGTCGGGCTTGCCCAGATCGGAGCCCGATGCAAAATGGAGAATCTCGGTAATCTAATTAGAGGCTGAGAATGGAAGGCCGCGCGGCCTGAGGCCCGGGTGAAGTTGGGAAACACAGGCTTTAAAAGTATGCACCGCAGTCTGGGATGTGGTAACGTCTGAGGGGCTAATTCTTCCGCGGGACAAAAAACAGGACCCTTGCCGGCTGGTGAGGATGGCCTCTTCTCCTTGTGTGATAATGCACAGAGTGAGAAAGAAAAAAGAGAAAGGGAATAGCGATAATAGTGTGAGATGGAGCAAAAACGACAGACAGAGAAAGAGAAAGGCTGAGAGCAAAACAGCGAGAGACAGGCATGATTTATGCCCTGTGATTGAGACACAAAAATAAATGCAGGCCCCTTGGAGAGGAAAGCACAGGCCATAAAACAAAGTACACACTCAGGCATTTTCTCTCGCTCAACCTCAAATGACTGCAATCCCTCTCCATGATGTCAAAGTCAATCATTTTGGCTTTTGTCACAAGGGCTTTTATGATAGCAAGGAGGGCATTGTTTTGCCTTTGACTCGAATATGGTACAGAGTGAGTAATTACAGATTTGGGGAGCTCTGCAGAGCTTTATCAGAACTACAATAAAAGTAAAAGAAAGCTCATTGAAACTGTGCCTACTTGCCATCATTCTTCATTAAAGGGTCTGGTTGTTTTTAGTTCCTCACTGTAAGCTTTTGCAGTCCAGAATTGTGTACCAGAATGATGCTGAGCTGTTGGAATATTAGTGCTGCGTTTGGATGATGAGGTCTTTTCAGTTGTAGTAATCATAGAGAAGGTCCATCAGTCTTTAAGTAAACACGGTGGATGGGCAGGACACAGTCCATTTAGCAGGAAACTAACACATCAAGGCTGTTTGATCAATGTTATTTATACAACTCACCACAAGTGTGGCATCAGGAGTTTTCCAGGCTTTCATGTGCTGGCAGACCTTAAACACACACGCATACACATGTAGTCAAACACACGCTCAACATTCCGCTTTCTCACTTTTAAAGTGTTTATTTATCACGGAAGGAAATGTAGCAATGTCCTGATTACACACTAACAGGCTCGACATCATTTTTCTTTCTTTAATGTCGTGAATGTGGAAGTCTGAAGGAATTTGGTAAATGAAGCCATGCCTGGAAACGAGTGACAGTCCGCACACCTTCAAAGTGCAACGTAAAATTCCACACGAAAAACTTGTCAAGTGATTCTGCTTCATTTTGTATACAGTCATGTGCAGAAGTTTGCATAATCTTGGCAGAGGAAAAAGAAGAGAAAGAAATGCATTTTACAGTGAGATGGAATAGTGTGTTTCACAGATGTTGCATCGTTAACACAAGTTACAAATATGGTCAAATTATGAATTGTAGATGTAGTAAAGTGAAAGTGGATATCCTTTGCCTTTATACCTGATTACAGCCTCTTGCTGATCCTCTGAACAGCTTTTGGATGCTCTCAGTTGTAATAATAACCTGATATCTCTGTACTGATTGTTTGGCTACTCCTTGCCCTCGAAGATGATCATCGATAAACTACTGCTATTTTAAACCTTCTTTCTTTTTGCAATCTGTTTTGAATTGTTAAGGAGTGAATTTCAATTGTTAATGAACCATATTATATTCTAAAAGGTGTGAATATGCAAATACATAAAACATCATTTAAAAATGGTTTAAGCCCTCAGCGTAATTGTAATTTGTGGCTGAGAAAATTGTGTGGAAAAAAAATACATTATGGCCTCTTGTCAGCTGTAGAACCTTATCAGTTCTTCTTCACTCTGTCCCACTTCTCAGTCTGAAATCTGCAAGTCCCCAGTGCAGCCGAATAATTCTCCTGTGAGTAAAAGACAACACTGCTTTTAAATCTTAATGACAAGAAAAGTACTGACACTCAACACTCTTGACCATTCACGGAAATCTGTATGAGCTGAATGCCACATGTTTATTGTGTTGTAATTGGACTTTCATGGAGATGAATGGCCTATTGTGTATCTTAAAATGAGCGTAAATGCCCAAAACCTTATAACCAAGAAAAGCAGGACAACAAAGGCACTCTTGACTATTCTTATCAATTGCGTAAAAGTCATGACAGTCCTTGTTAACTCTAACTCTAGTTAGCATGCTAACTCTAATCACCATATGTTCTGGGGGTGGAGCGTTGAATATATGGGTAGGAGTAGGAGTGAGCTCAAAGAGTAAAAATTAAATCATTAAAATCTTATTTAACTCCACCTACAGTACTTAACCATCCGAGATCCAATCTTGACAAATTTTAATATACCTTGCCTAATCAGAAGAACTTTTAAAAAGATTATTTATGTTTCAAAACATAACTCAAACTCATTTCTAAAAATGTTTTGGGTTGTTGCAGGATTCAATCAAAATTTATTTGTAACATTTATTTAAATAACGCTGGTATAAGTAACAAATCATGCAATTTATTATATAATATACTATATTATATAACATTATTTACTGCATTATCTAACATTATTATACTATAGTGTTAGATAATGCTGTAAATAATGTTAGTTTAAAGCCTCCTAATAATGTTAACATGTGCAATATCATAAAATAATAAAATCCCATGTGACCAAGAGTTTGCAGCCTTTGGAGGCATCTTGTATTTCATGCTCTTTCATTCTTCCTTTTCTTTCAGCACAATCAGTGTTGGCAACATGTCCATTTGTCCTGTACCCAAAAATGTGTTTGAATCTTGTCAGAAAATAGCAAACCTCTAGAATGAGTTGCATGTCACTGGTTAAAGCTTTTGCATCTACTATATTTTTTGCATTATGTTTTGAATTGTTGTTGTGTTGCACCGTATAGTGCCATTTTTCGTTTTCAACATATTTTTTATGAATAAATCTCAATATAGAGTTAGATTTTCCCCTTTTCGTCCTCAAATCATAGGAAACCGAATGCGCTCAACTCTATATACCACATTCAATATTTTAAAGGGATCATTTAGTTTAATATGAGCTAAATATGACCAACATGAATCCTGACATTTAGAGTAGTCTATAAAGAGTAGCTATTCAGCAGAGGACTCTGTTTCAGACTGTAATAACAGGCTAATAATTACAGAGGCTTAAACAAGCCTGGTTTCTATCAGTATATATACTGTTTGATTGTAAAAGCAAAGTTAAATAGAATCAATTAGTCTCAATTATAGGTATTATAACAGAGTCTGGAAATAATCTAAAAGTGGCACAGAAGGGAATTGAAGGTGATTTGCTTTCACCAGTTGAACTGGTCAGGGTCTGTACAGCATAGTGTTAACATTATCTCTGCTATTAGACTGTTACTGTACTGTACAGCACGCTTATCACTCCACCATCTCTGATAACTGATGCGCTCAGATACTTTTGGGAAATCAAGTGGGAAATCTGGTGCATGATTTTGTACAGTAGAATGATTTGAATTTGAACAGCTTCCCTTTGCCCTACAGAGCACCCCCCCCTCCCTCCCTCCCTCTCACTCTTTTTCTCTCTGAGCTTGTTTCCACCCCCATAATTCAATGCACAGTGGCTTGCATAAGTCTTCACACTTGTACTGGTGCAAATGCTTCTACTATACATTCATTTATACTTTAATTAAAAAAATAGAAAAATAAAACTAAAAAAAACAAAGCTATAAATTATATTATTACTAAAAAACCTAGGTGAAAAGTAGCATTTTAGAAATATTTTCAGAATTTTGTAGTACATCTAGTACATCATTTGTAGAATTTTCGGTACATCTCCCTTTTGATTTTATGACAGCGGACTCCATAAGTTTGTGTAAAGCCCGATGAACCATGTTACATCAAATGTTGTCTGAACACATGAACACATGAACACATGTAACAAGTGAAATCACTGGAATAATACTGCCCCTCCGTCTGAATACTCCATTTACTGCATGAGTATCTCCACCTACGGTTTGAGAATCACATTTGCGGAGGGGAACCATTTGTTTTTATTTCTCCTGAAGCCATTGGGTGTGTTTCAGCATTATGTCAAACCTAAGGAAACACTCTTGTCGATTGTACAGACCAGCACATATCAATATCTAGGCTCCCAGCCTCAGAGGACAAGAGCTGAGAGGATACATTTTATTTTTTGAAGACAAAGTCTCAGCTACAGTCAGCAAATATCTGCTATGAGTGCTAACCACTTTCAGCCTGATTGCTTCTCCAACCTGGTCGATACAACACAGGACTGACAAAGAGACTTTACCAAAAAGACTATTACCAACTGTCCATCACAAAACTGCAGACAAGGGAAATACAAGTATTTAAAAAATAATTGTGCTATGTGTTCCTTTTGCTGTGTAGCACTAGATAATGTTAGCAGCTGATTTCATATATTAGATGTAATATTCTAGAAAGTTATTGCCATTACTTGCTGCAGGATCCACAATACTGTTAGTGCTATTCATTTGTTAGATAAATGTCTGTAGGAAGAATTTAATCTTATTAACATGCTTAAGTAACATGAGAGTAAAATGAACTCTTGAACTGTACATGCAGGCCTCGAAACCTGAAAGATTAGCAAGTAGCTGGTTGTTTAGATATGTTCTCAAACAAACTCAGGGGCTTTCCAGTAACAGTTGTATTTACAGGGGTTAGACAATGAAACTGAAACACCTGTCATTTTAGTGTGGGAGGTTTCATGGCTAAATTGGACCAGC
>JAOUQY010000051.1:20271106-20284969 GCA_028566355.1 Doras micropoeus
AAAACATCCGCATCATGAAACTGGCATACAATTAAAAACATAAAACTATTTGGAGAAATTGCTTCATAGCAGCAAATTTCTTTGAAGAGACATGTCATTCAAAGTATGTATTAGGTACAGATCTTATATGACTTAACTACTATCCATCCACTAACAAGAGGTAAAGATCAGCAAAACCACAAGCAATGTTAATTGCAGTAGCAGGCCCTAAATACACGACTTAAATACTGAGAATATAGACTGGTACAGTGTGCATCTGGTCTGTAGTTGCATTCATGTTTAATAACCTAGATGACTGAATTTTTAGGACAATGTAACATTTGACAGTGGTAAAATTAGTTTCTCAATTTCATTTTTATTTATTTTCACACCAGACAGTATTAACCAATCCACAACACCCCCAGACAGAGGATAAAGGGATATTGGTAAAACCCCAACAAAACGGAATAAACCGAAAGTGGCAGTATTAGCCAAAATAAAAATCTTTTTTTTATAGAATGAGTAACAATCATATATAATCAAATTCACTATCTGCCTTATACAATGCTAGCTAGCTTTCTTTCTTCTTGATCACTAACCTCCATCAAATCTGCTTCTCCAGTCCAATGAAGGTCAGCCTCCTTCCTCTTTTTTCCTCCCTCTCCTTCCCTGCCTTTAGTAACAAGTATTTTTTTAATCAAATTCTAGTTAAACTTTGTGTAAATGTATTTGTTTTATTTAATCTGTAAAATTCCTCTCACCTGACTGGCCTTTGGAGGAGCTGCTGCCTTTACAAAAAAGTTTCCTATATCCATCTACAGATAGAATAATAATATTGAGTTATGATCAACTATTAACTTATTATAAACAGGTATCTGTAAAATATACAGTCATAAAATCAAGAGAGAACAAGCCATCTATTCATGACTGCCCTAATACTGCAATGTTTAATTGGCTTTTTCAGTAGGTTTATATAACTTTATATTCATTAATCATCACGTTTCCTCGCTAGCATAATGCAGTTACAACTGGTGCATCAATGAGTTTTCATTTTGGTTAATTAATGTTCAATGACATTCAAATAACGTATTTTCTTTATTTTTGTGTTGAAATTACACTCGAGTTCAGACAGCCTTCTCCCTCCACTCACACAGAGCCCTACTCCCTCACACACAGTGTGTTCAGTATTTTAGTAAAGCGGTGCAGAGTGATAGGTGCTCACACACCAAACTGGTTTCAGGTACGTTATTGGGCAGTGGCACCTTCCCCAGGTCCTAGTGCCTCAAAATTCATTACAACCTGAATATGGGGACAGATAGCACAGTTGAATAAGAGAGAAGAAATAAGAAACACTATTGACGATTTAAACTAATGACGCATGTATATTTGTGGAGAGGCTAGAGAACATTTAGGGGTTTCTATAGCCAACTTAAAACAGGTCTAGCAACGTCAGTGCTTATGATTATGCAAATGTACAGCACATTGTTTGTCTTACTCTTTATCCTCTGTTACTTTGCTTCTCTCACTACAGCCCTCATTCCTGATTACTGCTGATTGCTCTTTTGGTCTCAATAGTATCTTCCTTTGGGATTGTGGACTGTGTTTGGCTTTTGTTTAATGAATGTTTGCACATATATAATACAGTAGATGCAGTAACATGCATATTTTGTCATAGCATAGTAAAAAGGCAGTCACACATTCAAACAATAACACCTAAGTTGCAAGTTGCTGGATTATATTTGAATATCATGACAACTGCCTTTCTGGCTCAGTGTGTCCTGGTATGACAGAGTCACATAAGGGTGATGATGTGATGCAGATTTCTTATTGTAAATTATATGTAAAAAATGTAATGTTGTAAAAATGTTTTACTTACTCTAACAGCTTCTAAAATATGCTCTGGATTCTCTTGTGAACTCAGCATTCGGTGGAATCATGAACACCGCAACATAGTGAAAACTTTTTATTTATTTATTTGTTCATTTATTTTATTTTTTTATTATTTTGGGGACCAACACCACCACCTCTTTGGAGACTTTATTTAAATTAAGACTTTATTTACAGTTATCTAGTTTGCACACTTGACCACATGAAGAGGGAGGACACCTCCAAACAGATTTTAACAGTGACTCATTACAGTGTAACGAGTTATCATCAATATATTGTTTTTAATTTAGACTTTAAATAAAGTGTGGTTAAAATGCTTGTAACAATGTGATTACACTGCCTAATTCAATTTAACCCAGATATAAAACATTCCAGATGTATTTGCAACACAACGGTATGTCTCTATGTCATTCGACTTGAGTTTTATATAAAATTTACAGAAGCGGTTTCTATGACATCAGATACCTATTAGAATAAACCTTTATATACATTTACATAGGTTTATGTCTGTGGCAATGTAGGGCTCATGGAGGTGTCATGTTTTACCTAAAACTAGGTTATTAAGTTATAATGAAAACAGAACTGATGTAAGTAGTACATTAATAAGTTGTTTATTGTGATAGGATTCATCGTCTATTCGCACTGACCATTAGCTATATACAACTTAACCTAGCTAATACCATATAGCATTTTAACATCTTAAACATCACGACCTGTCAGTTTGGGTTTCATAATTACACACAATACTTTCCTTTCAGATTTACTTAAAAATTCATAGTAATGCATAATATGCTGTTAAGATAAATGAATAATGACACTGAATAATAAGATAAGATTTAAAGGTATCAGCTGGAATCATATTTTCAAGAATACACACTGAGCACTTTTTAATCACAAGTTCTTTGAAGAAACCTTCACACAAGTCACAAGATTTACAATGAAAATGCAGATTAGAACAGAACAGAAATACCTACATATTTCTTGTCTTTTTCATAGAGCACTTTGCATTTGCAGTAATTGCATGCTTCGTTCATGGGGTCCATGATCAAGCTCTCTCTTTTGTTACCTTGTCTTGATGCAGAGCCTCAGGTAATTATGTGTGAATGACCTGCTGGGTGTGATATTGAGTGATAATGAAGATGGGCCTTCAACCATCCATCTCTGCCTCTTCCTCTTGTCTGATAGCTCTACATATTCCAGACCTCCATTACTTACAGGCTGGGAGCTTGCAGGACTCTGGCTGTGAGCAGACAATTCATATGACCTTTCTGACCTCTGGAGCTTAGTTTACATTAGCTGGTGCTCAAAGATCAACGTCATTCACTGAAGCTCATTTATCACTTGGAGGAAATCAGACTTTGGTGGCATATAAAAGTGTGGTCAGAGGTTGTACATTATCCTGACTTGGGCTATTTGTTCATTTATGTAGTCATATCATGTTTGTCTATTAATATATCTGCACAGTCATTTGGTTTTTAATGACTTCTATAGTAAATCAGTTATGACAACTGAGCAATTTATAATACAGTCACTCATGAAAGTGAGTACACCCCTCACATTTCTGCAAATATGTTATTATATCTTTTCATGGGACAACACTATAGAAATGAAACTTGGATATAACTTAGAGTAGTCAGTGTACAGCTCGTATAGAAGTATAGATTTACTGTCTTCTGAAAATAACTCAACACACAGCCATTAATGTCCAAACAGCTGGCAACACAAGTGAGTACACCTCACAGTGAACATGCCCAAATTGTGCCCATAGTGTCAATATTTTGTGCGACCACCATTATTATCTAGCACTGCCTTAACCCTCTTGGGCATGGAATTCACCAGAGCTGCACAGGTTTCTACTGGATGATATCATGGAGCCGGTGGATGTTAGAAACCTTCGCCTTCCGCTTGAGGATACCCCTCAGGTGCTCAATCGGGTTTAGGTCTGGAGACATACTTGGCCAGTCCATCACCTTTAACTTCAGCTTCCTCAGCAAAGCAGTTGTCATCTTGGAGGAGTGTTTGGAGTCATTATCATATTGGAAAACTGCCATGCGGCCCAGTTTCCAAAGGGATGGGATCATGCTCTGCTTCAGAATGTACATGTTGAAATTCATGTTTTCCTCAATGAATCAGAGCTCCCCAGTGCCGACAGTGCTCATGCAGCCCCAGACCATGATGCTACCACCACCATGCTTGAGTGTACGCAAGACATAGTTATCTTGGTACTTCTCACCAGGGCGCCACCACACATGCTGGTCACCATCTGAGCCAAACAAGTTTATCTTGGTCTCGTCAGACCACAGGACATGGTGCCAGGAATTCATGCTCTTGGACTGGATGTCTTCAACAAACTGTTTGTAGGCTTTTTTTGTGCATCAGCTTCAAAAGACACTTCCTTCTGGGACAATGGCCATGCAGACCGAGTTGATGCAGTGTGTGGCATATGGTCTGAGCACTGACAGGCTGACCTCCCACTTCTTCAACTGCTGGCAGCACTAATGTGTCTCTTTTTTGAAGCCAACCTCTGGATATGACGCTAAACACATGGACTCAACTTCTTTGGTCGACTCTGGCAAGGCCGGTTTCTAGTGGAACCCATCCTGGAAAACTGCTGTATGACCATTTCCACTGTGCTGTAGCTCAGTTTCAGGGTGTTAACAATCTTCTTATAGCCTAGGCCATATTTGTGGAGAGCAACAATTCTATTTCTCACAGTGGCCAGTATGTGAGAATAGTACCCAACGCACCAAATTTAGCAGCCCTGCTCCCCTTTCACACCTGGAACCGTGTAACTCTAATGAGTCACATGACACCAGGGAGGGATAACAACACAATTGGGCACAATGTTCACTGTGAGGTGTACTCACTTGTGTTGCCAGCTGTTTGGACATTAATGGCTGTGTGTTGAGTTATTTTCAAAAGACAGTAAATCTATACTGCTATACAAGCTGTACACTGACTACTCTAAGTTACATCCAAGTTTCATTTCTATAGTGTTGTCCCATGAAAAGATATAATAAAATATGTGCAGAAATGTGAGGGGTGTACTCACTTTCGTGAGTGACTGTATATTAGACTGAGGCATATTAGAATTTTCTCCGGAATATAATAAAATAATAGTTACCCATGCTAATGAGGGTGGTAAGTGGTTCATTGCGATTTTTGAATACTTTATGCTTATAAAGTGTGATAACATCTGTACTAAATTCAGATCTGTTGCATTAGAAGACTAAAGACTGATGTTCAGAATGAAATATTTTGGGTAAAGAATGAATACAATATTTAGAAAATAATAATTTGCAGTTTTATTTCTCAGTAGTAGATTCCTAGGGGAAAATTCAACCTGATTTCATGAGGAATTAATACAGATTCAAAGAAGCAAGCGTGTCATTGGTTTGGGATATTGTAAGTAAAGGTACAAATTGTAACCTTGCCCCAAAGTCTAACCATTAAGCCAAGGCAAAGGAAGGCAAGTTTAATTATAGAGCACCTTTCATAGTATTTTAAACTGAGCTATAAGCCTGCTCAAACAAGAATGTTTTAAGTCTTGATTTAAAAGTGTCTAAAAACATGTCTAAAAAATGTAAAGTGTAGGCTCTTCTAATGTTCTCAGTCAGCTGGTTCAATTAAGAGTGGCATAGTAGCTAAACGCCACTTCTCCATGTTTAGTTTTCACCTGAGGCAGGACTAACTGACTAGTTCCTAAAGATCTGAGAGTTCTGCTTGGCTCATATCCCTGTAGCAGATCAGATAAATATGCAGGTCCTACACCATGAAGACAGTAACAACACCTTAATGTCTATTCTGTAACAGACTCGTATCCTGTGTAAGGATTTAAGAATGGGTGTGATGCGATCTCTTCTTTTACTCCTAGTGAGAACTCTAGCAGCTGCATTTTGAATCAGCTCAAGCTGTTTAATGGTCTTTTTTGTCCAGTTAAGAGACCTTTACAATAATCAATCCTGCTAGAAATGAAAGCATGGATAAGTTTCTCCAGGTCTAGTTTAGTCAGATAATCTCTAATCTTACTGATGTTCTTAACATGGTAAAATGCTGATCTAGTAACTGCTTTAATATGTCTAGTAAAACTGAGATCTGAGTCCATTTGTACACCAAGGTTTTGAGCTAGTTCTTTAGATTTGAGGGTTCTTGAGTCCAGATACGTAGCCAGTCTGTATCTCTCATTGCTGTTCCCACATAGAATAATCTCTGTTTTATCTTTACTCAACTGCAGAAAGTTGTCTTCCATCCAGTTAATGATGTGTTCAAGGCACTTACACAATGAGTCAACTGGACCAGAGTCATTTGGGGACAGGGCCAAGTAAATCTGAGTATCGTATGCAGAGCTGTGGTAGGACAGCCCATAGTCTTGTAAAGTCTAGCCAAGAGGAAGCATATATAGATTAAATAAGAGTGGACCAAGAGTAGAACCCTGGGGGACACCACAGGTCACTGACACATTTTCAGAAATATTATTTTCTCTTTCTACAAAGTAGTTCCTGCCTTGCAGGTATGAACCGAACCACTTTAGGACTGTTCCTGAGAGTCCAACCCAGTAGAATGTTATGGTTAATGGTATCAAAGTCAGCACTAAGAACATGAAGTAAAAAAAACAGATACTTTAGAAGCCTCTGTATTTAAGCAAATGTCATTAATGACCTTAATTAGAGCTGTCTCAGTGCTGTGATTAGCTGTGAAAAATAAAGAAAGAAAGAAAGAAAGAAAGAAAGAGACAAAAATACTTTCTCTAACATTACATATAGTCATTTGGATGTAGCTTCATCAGGGTCTTAATATGGGTGGAATCACTTTTGTAATCTATATTTTTCTAAAAGGCTCTCACACGATGCACATCTGTAAGAATGGCCTATTAATATGTGACTTATTAAACCACAGTTATGTGGTTCAGTGAGTTGTGATGCTAAAGCAATGTTTTTTCCCCTGTTCTTGATTAACTGAAGCAACTTCGAGGTAACTTTTCTTGCATGATTAATATTTTACAAGTGCCATGTTGAATCAAGGTGTGGGGCTTTAGTTTGGGATGTGGCGACCAGCTTCATGTCACTGTTTGGCATTGTCACTCACATTTTAATGATCTGTACAGACACTTGTGTCTTACAGGCTGCTAACAACTTACACAGTGTGACTTCCTCAGATGTAAGTCTCCATGTGTGCTTAAATTACAGTTCCGCAGAAACAACCTGATTAGTGAAATATTTCTCATTGAAATTTGAATGGGTCTTATTTATCAAGCTGGATACAAATGAATTTATTTGCTCATAGGAACAGTTCATTGGAGCATTTACATAAGAAATTTGGAAATAAAAATTTTTTTGCATCCTACTAATGCTTCTGAGAGTACAGTATGTACAGTATTCACATGTAAGAAGGCTGTAAACCTCAGCTTGATCAACTCCAAGTCATATAATTTCTGGAAATTTCTGTATTTTTATATGTTGATTATCCTGTCGAGGTTAAATTGCTTATTTTTTATTATGCTGACATTTAACAGATACCCTCATGCAGAGCAACTTATAGAAGGGCTTTGGATTATTATTATTATTATTATTATTATTATTATTATTATTATTATTATTATTATTGAAACTAAAATAATTTGTAAATAAATTGATAATAAAATAATATGTAATAATATTACAAAAAGGCACATCTTCATGCTAGCTCACTAGGTCAGGGAATAATAATGGTATCAGAAACATTCTGTGACAGGCAACAATTTTTTTTATTACTTGCATTATTGAAAGAATATGAAACATAAAGAAAGTGAGCCAACACAATCCCAAAAATCAAGACAAAAAATAATTAAATATGACAAAAGAAAAGTTCAGATTAGCTTATAAAAAACATTTACACAGAACTAAAAAAAAAAAAGCCTAAAATGTTGATAAATGAGGCCCATTATTCGTATAACCGCTTATGCAAATAATGTGGTATTAAAAAAATTCAGTTTGGAAAATTGTTTGTATCCTACAAGAGCTCCTTCAAAATTTAGTCACTTCTCTACCATTTAGCTGTCATCAATGGAGTTTTGTAAGCATCACTAAATGTGTGTGTTATGTGTGTGTAATAATTTACTGGTGCTTGTCATTTATCAACATGCCAGCACAAAAAAAATCAGTTTTACCAAAACTTTTCTAACATGAGTTTTCTAAAACTGCTTGGGGTGGCATATGAAAATATTTACAACTTGCAACTTGATAAATGCGGGCCATTATCTTAAATGACATTATATCTAATTTATTGGTGTGTGTTATATTTATTTTATCTGCAATCATTAGATCATTACATTTACAGCTACAGCATTTCGCAAGCACCCTTATCCAGAGTAACTTATATTCATCTCATTTATTCAGCTAAGTGGATGAGGGCTAAGGGCCTTGCTCAAGGGCCCGACATTGGCGCCATGGTGGTGCAGGGATTTGAACTCATGACCTTCCTTCCAATCAACAGTTCAATGTCTTAACCACTGAACTACCCAGATCATCGTATCCAGTGCTTTCAAATTGTGTCTAGTATCATTTACATAGTTTGAAGGCACTTATTATAAAATATGAGCACACTATTGGCCTTCTATAACTTATGAACACACACCACAATGTAGACAGATGTTAACAAGCAAGAATGGGAAGAATCGCTAGTTGCCATATTTCTTGAACCTAAATCTGTCAAACATCAGCTTTCTCATCTTACCTCTATTGTTCTGTTCGCCTTGTTTAACCAAGTCTTTGAGTATTACCAGAGGATGACTGCAAACATGTCCATTTGTTTTCAGGAGACATCAGAGCAGCTTTGAGGGTTTGTTTTGGTTCACAGGAACACTTCAGGAATGTATCAGGGGAACACCTTTACTGACAATATCACACTGGAATGGGAGGCAAGAATGAGCCAAGTTCAGTTCTTCAGAACATCAGCAGCAGGCTCCCTCAGAAGAAATCACCCACTTTAAATGGTCTGCCAGAGAGCACTTTAGAAGTGAAAGAATTGTATTTTAGAGTAAATAGTTTTACTGTGTTGTTTTCCCAAACTCTAAGGATCTTATTCTATTATTTGGGCTCATGATTTCATGAGAAATTTATATGAGGACAAATATTGTTAGATTTCATTCAAATTCAACAAAAGAAGTAATCATTTCCCAAATGTGAGATTAAGTTGAAAATAATACATCTGGTCCTTTCACAAATAATTGAAAATACTGACCTTGCACTGCTGAATTATCTACAGCGCTCAGTCACGCAGTATATTTACCTCAGTACACATATCCACATGATCATTTGTAGAGTGCATCATGATCAATACAATACAGGTTCCAACTTCTTAGTAACCCATTCATTAATTCCACTCCACTGTTCTCCTTACTTTAAAAGTATCAAATCCATCATTCTCTGACTTCTGTACACTACAGTTCCTGGGCAATGCTGCAGGTCACCCAGCCCCTCACCTCAGCACTCTTTAATTCCAGTCAATACAAGTCAGGTGCTGATGAATGCCCCCATTTGTATCATGCATGTTCACTCTAATACCCTGCTGCACCCTCCATCTCTCTGCCATATCACTTACAGTGAATAAGCTACAGCAAAACAAACATAATCGGGATAACCTATGTCCAAACTGCAAACCCTGAAAAAGTTCAGGATAAATCAAAGAGTAGCTTTTTGATCTCCTTTCCCTGCATTTGTCCTGGAGGAATGAAAATTGGATCAATTGATTTGGCAAGAAAATGTAAAATACAACTCGATGATCAGGCACTTAAGCAGTGAAAGCGTCGCTTTGTGAAGGTGCCTTCAAGGTGAGTGGCTTGGCCTCAGAGGAGAGTGTATTAGCGAGTGTTAAAGCAGGAGTACATTAGTCTCAGAGGCTCTACTCTCATCCAGGGGAGAGCCTGACCTTTCAGGAGATGCTGAGTGGCCCCACTGGTGACGCCAGGAGACAGATTTCCTCAGGTGGAAGGGAATGGCGGCGCATTTGAATTATTCAACATGGATGCCAAGCATGCCGGGGAGACTGATGTCCCCTGACACTCTTGTCCCTCTTTCTGCTTCGGCACAACATCACATACCTTCTAGACCACTGCTCTGGTTGTGTCTAAAGCAGAATGGGCCACTTCAATAATCACCTCAGTGCTGCTCTAGCCACTGAAAGACAGGAATGGTGATATTTAGAGAAGGAGAGAGTCTCTGATTTGAAATGTCTCTGATTTGTGTTTTTTTTAACACCTTTATGTTTTTTATATAGTATAATTATTGTTAGTACTACTTATCAAACACAATGTACAATTAAATATGAAAATACGTAGCAAATTTTCTACTAAAAATCTAGATTATTGTGTAATAATTGTTCCTATTATATTTCAATAATTTAACTAATATTACCAAATAAAATCTCTCACTGCATTTGCTGATGATTTTCCCCCCAAGGCTTTATATCTTAATAGAAGCAAAAATGCTGTGCCAGTTGTGTAAGACAATTGATAATTTTACTTAACATTAGTAAAAATGTCTAGAATTTGGTTAAATGACCTCATAATTTGGAGAGAAAGATTTGCTATTTAACATCATGCTGCTTAAAGTATAATGTTTTGCAGTATAATTTTTGTATTTAAGATTTTATTAAATGGCATGTTTTTCCATCTTAATCATATTCTAAAGATTCTCTCATCAGCATTTTAAGGATGATGTTCCATTTTTAATATGAACAAAGTAATAAAAAACTGTAACCTTTACCATTGTATCATTAAATCATATGAACAGTTATGAATTTGCAATGAGCCCATTGCCTGATGTTCAACCAAAATTGAACTGCAAATTTTGGCTGTGTATGCGAATAAATCTCTGGTATGTGATGTAGAAAAGTGTGGAATGCCCTTAACATTTCTTGACATTGCCTTACCACTGTCAGCACTAAATGCAGGAGCTCTTAGCACTTATGTTACAGGGCCTTCAAGCCTGACCCCTGGAAGATCTAGGGTTCAGAAATGACACAACTGTGTACACACACTCTCAAAAGCCAGCAAGGCCTCTATTTAAAACCTGTCTCTATAACGACAGGACATTTCATAGGTTATGTTGTTGTTGCCTGGAGTTGCTAGGCAGCAGTAACAAGAGCCACTTGAATTGTAGTATATAAACCAGATTCAGGTGGTATCAAAGAACTACTTGTATGAACAAATACAGGAAAATGCCAAATATTCTAAAGATAAACACTTGTTTAATGATGCATATAATAGACTACTAAATTGGCACACATTGACAATGTCAAAAATACAGGCAGTAGGATCAGAAATTATAACAAATTAGATGAAATGACACAGATGAATGTCAATCCCAAGGGCAAAATAAAATAAAATAAAATAAACAAACTAGTCTCTGAGCAAGGCTTAGCTGGTGGATGTGGTTTCAGAGGTGCTTGGTTGTAATTGGCTAAGATCAGAGAGGTGGGCTTGGTGGTGAATAAGGTATATGCAGTTCCTGGAGTCAGGAGTGCTTGTGACAGTAATGAAATAAAATGATCTTGCTGCGTTGGTGGATCATTTATACTCATTTTAAGCCTTTATTTATTGATAAACACAAAATTATTGTGGTGGGTGGTGTGTACCAACAGGGTGGTGTGTATCAGCCCAGCAGTTTATTTTGCCAATTATCACAATGCATTTGCAATTATATAATATATCCAATTTTCAAATGTATTCATTAACAACACATTGTACAATTAATAATTTATAGTTACTGTTAACGATGTGGAACGTCCACGGCACATGTTAGTTCCAGTCATCAAAAGAAAAAAGGTTTTAAGACATTTAAAAGATGACAAGAATGAATGAAATGATAACATATTTGAACATTAATATAAGCCTGTGATTTGCCTGTCTGAGCTGCTGTCATAGAAAACTACACACTTTCTGACCAGTCAGATTCGACAATGCTACAATACTGTGGTATAATACAATTTTATGTGGCAAGTCTACTATAAATAGATTAAAACAGATACAGTAAGGAAAGCAGGTGATATCTGAGAGAACACGTTTAATGTACATTGTGTGTAACAGCAAGGCTATTGTGTAAATAATAAAAACTGAAATCAGTCTACATATATACCAATTTAACATCAATAACATAACATATGTTGAGTACTAATAACAGATACCTTCTCATTGGATCAGTTGGCCCTAATGATTTCTAAGCAAGTCCTATTGACTTTTAACAAAACAGCACAGGTAAGATAATCACATGGATAGCAACAGTGAAATCTCTATCCCTCTTTAGTGTCTATTTCTGGTGTTTATTTGTGTTTGTCATATTTGTGACTGTTGCTTGGCTGTGGATAGTGGATGAGGTGTGTTGTGCATGCATGTGTGTGTGTGTGTGTCTGTGTGTGCAAGGAGGAGTGGAAGACTCAGAGGAGCTGTACAGAACAGATGGTCCCAGTGCGACACTGGACCTCCGACAGGGGAAAAATCAATGCTCATAACTTCAAAACAAAAAAGAAATTAATAATTATATGGGAACACAAGATTGCTTTGCAGCAGTGTCGCAATCTAATTAATAGGTGTTTTGTTTGTGGCTTGTTGGTGTTTCTTCCCCCTCCCCTTCTTTTCTCCAACGGTGACAATTTATGGTTTTTAAGAGCGGAAGGCAGACTGTGAATGTTCCAAATCAGGGCTGTCTGAGTTTTTTCCTTCTTCTTCCACACTTTTCTGCCTCTACACGTCTACTGTCTGCTCTTCCTCACCCTACTAGTTGGAGTTTACCATCATGCTTGCTTCATTGCTAAAGTTTGATTCTAGTGAAATTTATATAGCTGTGTACCAAACTCTAAAGGCACATACTGGATAATGATTAATGAGAGGTAATGTGATAAAGCCCAGCAGGAAGAAAAATTTGTGTTCCAATACCAAAAGTGAGTATTGTACAGAATGTCCCAAAATGTTGTATTCCTCTTATACAACAATAATTGCAATTTCTGAAATGTATTGATAAATGCCAACATACATATATTTTATGATATTGAATGACCTCAAAACAAATGTGATCACTTATAGCCACTGTGCTGGCACTGCAGACTCCTTTTAAAAATGCTAAATGAATGAACACCTGCCCATATTAAACATCATTTCTTTAATAACAGCATGCTTTTAATTTAACAGTGATTAGTCTTAAAGCATCTGTCATACAAGTCCTTGTGAGTGATCCTTATAATACGAATCCCAAGTCGCATTTAAATCCCAATCCCATTTAAAAATGCGATAAAACAGAAATCTCTCATTTGATTATTCACTTGAAGCTTTATTTAACAAACTAAAGGATAAAGAAAGATTTTCAGTATTTTCAATGACAAACTTAATTGTATTTGTTAAATATGAACAAATTTAGAAATTGATGCCTGCTACACACTCCAGAAAAGTTGGGACAGAGGCATGTTTACCACTGGGTCACATCACCTTTTCTTTTAATTATACTTTTTTTTAATAGGTTGGGAGTTGAATATACTAATTGGATTGTGTTAAGTGACAAGTACTCCTGAGCCCATGTGGTTATGGCCATCATGGTAGCATGACGGTTTCTCAAACACTACCACCTGATGGCTCAATAGGCATGCATATTCACGCACTGAGATTTCCCCTGACTCCCTGAATCCTTTCATGATAGTATGAACTGTAGATGATGAAAGACAAAGTGGTAAACCATGACCCATCCTTGCTTGCAAGGACTAAGGATAAAGACTAAGCCTTTGGTGGATGCTCCTTTTATACTTGATCTTGATGACCTCACCTGTTACCAGTTAATCTGCTTCACTTCAGTCTTATTTTGGCTCTGTCCCAACTTTTTTTTAATGTGTTGTACGCGTCACAGTCTATTGCTTTTACAAAAATACTTTATTTTGAACACAAAAAGCATGATCCTGATTCTGATTAGAAAATATTATCTGCAAACTTCTATTATCTGCTATTATTATTATGTTTGCAAAAATGATCTGCAAACA
>JAOUQY010000051.1:20299007-20313154 GCA_028566355.1 Doras micropoeus
CCAGTAAGTACTTGCTTGTAATTGCTTGTTTCAACAACAAAAAGTTAATTAAAAATGTTAATTCTGGACCTGGTTCAATGTGTTAATGCAATGCTATTATTGAATTACAGGAAAAGTGTATGATATGCAAGGTTTAGCCTATATGAGACTGAGGGTATATGACCCCGTCTGGGTTAATGCTACTATGTTGGCATTACTATGATTGTTGAATAAGTCTTTAGCCTCCTTTAGGACACCATCATTTCTGACCTATAAGGAACATAATAAACATATTCAATATTTAAATATGTATGCTTCAGATCTAATGGTTAAAGATTGGCCTATATTTTAAAGGGATGTAAGATGTACCCTTGATGGTGCCATCTCATCTCAGTGATTTTGTTTGTTCAAGGCTTACCCAGAAAACTAAAAAAACCTCCAAGCAGAAATCATAACCAAAAACCGGTGATCATGACAGCTCTTTTATTCTGCTTGTACATCTGTGTAAATTCTGCCCTGGTCGTGTTGGAGGAGTGTAAACAGGACTGTGGAGGGCAGAAGGGGAGCTCCGGTGTTTGGCGGCGCGGCGCTCGGGACCAATGAGAAGGCGCAGCGGCGGCGCGGCTTTGAAGGCAGGCCGAGTTTCTCGCGGACCTGTTCGCCGAAATTTGTGAGAGCGCGCGCGGGGATTGAGCGCCTTTCTTTGGTTCAGCGCGTGGATACAACACGGTGCGTTTCATAAAGGCAAGCGCGACATTTTCTCTACTACCGGTGAGTTTGGAAAGTCTGATGCGTCGCGTAAAATCTCGAATGTTACATAAACAGCTGCGCTCATCATAACCGCAAACCTGAGAGGTTTAGTCAATGTTCCAAGAGTTCATTCAAACCTGAACGTGCTAATTCAACTGTAATGTTTCAGTGTTACTTTGTCCTACTTGCTTCACATACCTGTTGTATGAAACGAATCGGACAGATGAGATATTATAGCCGCGCTGACGCTGAGCGACGCACCGCCGCGGAGCGCAGAACGCCACATTACACGCTTCTGCGCGTTTTAGTGAATGGAGCGTCTGAAAGCGGACCTTCTCTGCGGGTTCGAGCACTTCATTCATGCTTTTTTCCCTCCCTCTCCACTAAAGCAGCATCAAGCCATCCTCTCAGAGCAGCTCAGGCGCTGATCGGACGGCGCACTGAACGCACAGCTCCAGTTAACACGCAGCTCCACTCAGATCTCCCAGAATCAGAGTTCAAACTGCTGCAGAATGGACACACTTTACGACCAGCGAGTGCCTTTCCTTCATGCACATGTAAGTATCCTGCAAGTTTGCATGTTGCCTGGTCTGCATTACAGATACACACAAAAGTAGGCTATTCATAGTGTATTTTATTAAACAGCTTACACATTAAAATGGTGTGATAGATCTTTAAAGCGAATATCTTAAAAACAAACAAAACATTTCTGTCACTTCTATTCAAAATTAACACCACAGCCCCAGGACCCTGGGATAATCATCTGGGATAAATGGATTTGTTTGTCTGTTTCTCAAATCCACAGGGAAAGGCATGCAATAACAGACTGGCAAGAGACAAGAAAAGGAAATTCATTAACTCTGACCTGGCTTTGGACACTGAGGGTAAGCACAGAACATGTAGAGGGGGGTGGCTGAAAGAGGCAATCTTCATTTCACGGCTTCTTAACATTTCACAAAATGCAATTTGCTTGTTTCCACCTGCACTCTGTGCTGTAAAATCTCAATTACAAACCACATGCCTCTGAAGAAGCTTCACAACATGCCCCTCCAGCTCTCTGATCCAGACTGAGGTGTGTGTTGTTGAACAAAAATGGTAAAAACTGAAGTCTGAAGTACAATAAGCGCAGATTGTCGCTGCAGCCGTTTTTCTGATTGCATGCCCGTCCTTTGTCACAGAGCTTTTCCAAGATCTCAGCCAACTTCAGGAGACCTGGCTGGCAGAAGGTAAGCGTTTTTTTTTGTGTGTTGTGTTAAAAGCTTGGCCTTGTTGAAGTCATCTATAGTTGGCTGGATGATCAACAAGCACTTTTGTGTTAAAGACATAGAAAGAGAGGAGAGAGAGAGAGATAAGGTGGGGGAGGGGGAAGCAATATGCCTCAAGTTACAATGCCTAATATGCAGTCCAATTAATGCGTGTGTGGCGAAGGCACCTCATGTGTCATGCATACATTAAAGAGGCAGAGGAGTCTAGAGGGAGACCGAGGAGCTTCTACTGCGAGTGTCATCACAAATTACCAGGAGAACTTGCGATCGCACTCACTCTCTTCTCCCCCGCTTTTGGCAAACGCTAAGGCAGCCGAGCCACCACCACCACTACCACCTCTTTCTCTCTCTCTCTCTCTCTCTCTCTCTCTCTCTCTCTCTCCCTCTCTCTCTTTCTCTCTCTCTCTCACTCACACACACACACACACTCTCTGCTTCTGTCTTTCTCTCCCTTACATCCTCTTATAGTGTCTATATATGAATCTTTCTAAAGATCTACAGCTGTCATTGCTGCATGTTAAGAGTTTTTTCACTTTTTGGACAAATGGACAACTTTTGAAAATGCTCAGAAGGGTTGCAGTCTGAGCCGCAGCCTCTACAGTTTATTTTTTTTCTTTTTACTTTTCTGAATCGATTGAGTTTTTTTCTGATGGAAAGACATGCTTGTTATGGTGTAACGGGATGCTTCAGGACCTGAGCGCCAGCGTCTTGTTTCCTTCTTGCTTGCAGCACCGGCCTTTAGGTTAGTAGTGTATGTTTTGTCCTGTGATATTTCTGACACATTAACAAATTTGGTGCTATATGTCCTTGAAAAAATTGAGTATATAATTCAGAAAAATCTTAAGATGTAAAATTTCCAAGCTGTTGGATCTATAGTAGTATACTGTTCATTACTATAGTAGTATAGTAATAAGAGCAGCTAATCTTAAATATGTATAATTGGAAGGTTTGCATTTATTATCGGTTGACTAAAAGATTCTTACACTCCTTTGAGAATGCTTTTTTTGCGAAAACTTATATTTTGCTTGATCTGGGCACAAAATTGTTTAACAAAATTCATTCCAGACTAAAAAAGTTAGATGGCTGATCTACACCATTCTTTACAAACATTTAAATAGAATAAAAAAAAAGATTTTAAAGGCTTTATTATAAATTTAGACTTTGTAAGAATTCAATAACTTAAATTTGTAACGTTTATTCACAGTTATGTTCTATGCAACGCCTTATTTCTTATAGTATTATTTTCGAGTACTGCATTAAATATTTCTGAGTAGTTTCTAATGTATGAATATGAATCAAAACCTGCAAGAAGTTATTGTTGGGATTTCTAATATTTTTCCAAGCAGTTTGACCCAGAAGGTCAAGCTCATCTTTTATGTGCATATTTTAAATAAACAAAATAGATTGTCACATTAAAATTATGCAAAGTAGTTTTGTAAAACTAGTACCAGTGCTTTGCATTAGGGACGCATTTCCACAGTCTACGTCTTTGCTGCTTAGGATCTCTGCTGTACACGAAATAAGCAGTTAACTTAATGTTCTTATTGGTGTTTATGATTTAATTTTTTAGCCATCAAGAATCAGAATTGCACATTTAATAATTAAGTCGTGACATTTAGGGAAAAAAAATCGTTCTCATGTATTATTAACGTTTATTATTAACTTGGTGAATTACAGTAATAGACTCTACAGTTATTGTGCGCTTCACAAATGGTCAATGTAATAAAATGTGTATAAAGACATTAACATTACCATCAAACGAACTAAAATATGACTCCATGCAGGTGTGAAAGAATCTCAATATTTGATAACCTTAGACCATCGTCATGTATTCTTTAACACGTTTAAAAAATCCTCACAGTCCTGCTAAAGAATCTTCGACTGAGAAGCCCGCTTAGGAATAGATTTGAGGATACTTTACTTTCCTCAGTGCCAGTGTGATTATAGCGATTCCACCTCAGGGCCTTTAAAAGAATAAGACATCATTTAAATATTTTAGTGCCTCAGGAAGGAAGATGGGGATTTAAAAAAAAAAAGAAAGAAGAAATGTCCACTGCTTTAGAGATTATAGTGACAAACCCAATTCAGTCTGTCTTACATCAGTCAGCCACGGTGGCCAGAGGTTGTAGGCAAATTTTAGATAGATTTAATTGACGACTTCCTGTCCATTAGAACCAAAACGAAGAACTACTGGAATCATTTCGGAGATTTATCGTCTCAGGTAATTGGAAAAGAAGAGGAAGACGTATGAGAGACAGACTGTATTTCCGACACGAGAGACGAAAGAGGTGACTGGGCGGTCATTTGACATGCGTGTGTCATTTTTGCCAGGGCAGCCAGCTATAAGTCTCTTTAGGAAATAAAGGCACCTTTGTAAGAAGGTATTTTTAAGCAAGTCATTCAGGGACACATCTTCTGAAATGGTAATAATGATAAATAAATAAAAATAAATAATTAATTTATCACGTCAAGACAGTTTGGTTGTAGGTTCATGTCGTAAAGTATTAGTCCCGTGTCACTTTAACATGTATTGTACAGAGAAGTTGTAATAGTGTGTTTGTAGCACTGTGCATTTGTGTGTAATGGTTGAGGCCTGCGTTTTCACTGCGTGCCTTGTTTTGTTTTTTTTTTTCCCTGTGAATGACGGCAGTGCTCCAACTCCCAGGCCGTCCTCAGTAGTGCTGCCTGGATCAGCTGTCTCATTCACAGGCTCTCTCATTCACCCTGCTGAGTCCTGCAGCTTTCTTCCTTCTCCCTGTCTCTTTTTGTCCCTCTCATTTGCATTAACCTGTACTCCGTCTTTCGTGCCTCCTTTCTTTCTTATTTCATTCTTAGATAAGAGCTAAATGGTAGACGTGACCGTTATCAGCTCGTTTTTCATTGTAAATTTGGACTGATCTGTCAGATGGGTGGCAATTTCGTAATGGCGATGTTGCTGTGCATACTTGAAGTGCTGTTTGAGCTTTTAAACACCTTTATTACCACACAGGCTTGTACCATAAAGATAAGTCATCTGTCAACTACTTTGCCTGCAATATGTGTTAGAGTAGACACGAGTGCATGCATGGGTGTGTGTTAAGAAAAAAAAAAAACTTATTGACCTCATTAAACCAAATTAAAGTGCAGTGAATGTTTTTTTTTTTTATTTGTGTGCCCTGACATGTTATTGTTGGTGTGAAAATGGAAATCCATATTTATCACTCCAAAATGAACGTGCTAATAGCCTTGCGCTCAGAGGTCTCCTATAGCTTTTTGCCTCGCTGGCTTTTACACCAGATCGGGCTTGTGGGAAACAGACACACACTCAAAGTGTAAAATGCGTGCAACATAAACATGAACGAGAATGATTCCAGCCTGTATTGAAGGATTCATTATTTTAGCATTAGGCAGCAGTGGAGAAGAGATGCTTGGTTTGGAGGAGAGCCGGCGCGGCAGGTACAGGTGCATTCACCAGTGGGGACGTGTCCCAATTAGACGGTGTGAACAATGGGTGTTTTCTTGGGTGCATGGCTGTCCCCGTGTATTTTCCACAAAATGAAAAAAACAGGAGAGTAGAAAACACTTCCTTCAAAAAGGAAGATTTAGTGTTGCGAGTATTTTGGTATTTGGTATTTTGGCTCAAAAATGTAATACGTCTTTTGATGTGCTGATTTTAACCCACACGCAACGGATTCTGTCTCAGAACACGGCTGACAAAAATTTAGGATGTGTTTCACACACAGGACCCCGTTCTGTCCAGCAAATGAAGTCTAAATTAGATTATTGACATAATTAGAGGATATGTCTCCTTTGTTATAAATGAATAAATGTCCTCATGATTAGGATTACGATTTTTGATTCATTACTGTTTAAATCATTGGAGCTTAATAGAGGAAATGAGTTAAATACAGATTGTGTTAACTCTTCGAGTTAGCCACAGGCAAGGAGGAAAGAAACTAATCTGGCCCTGTTCTTGTCTTTTTTTCTTTCTTTTCTCTGTTCAGCTCAAGTTCCGGACAACGATGAGCAGTTCGTTCCTGACTTCCAGGGTGAAAACTGTAAGTGTGATCAATTTTTATTTATCTTTTCCTACCAGGCCTTTCGAAAATTAGTCAAGGTGTTACATGATTTGACAGTGAAGTTAGTCAGTGTTTTACATTGAACAAAAGATATTTTAAATATTTGCATATTAAATTAGTTTTTGTAATAAAACTGTAGGAGCTATGTATTGCATTGTTTAGTCAAATATTTCATGGAAGTTTATTGGTAACTCTGTATGTAGATTGTAAGACTGATTTATAGGTTGTGTGGTGCATGCGTGTAGCTAGCTCCGGTACTACTTTAAATGGCCATAGGAAGTAGACTTGGCTCAGGGAGATCAGCGGAGTCAGTGCCAGTGTCGGAAGTGGCATGGACTGAGTGTAGCACAGTGGGGTATGAGGCCAGCTTATGTCTTAAAGAGAAGCCAAAACACACAGCTGAAAAAAAAACAGAGGGCTTTGTCTTGTGACAGAAATCCACCATGCGTCAAACAATACTGTTGCTTATGAGACTATTGTAACCTGCTGTATTTCTCCTGATGAGTTAAATCAGGATTTCTTGCCCCTATGTTTGTGTGTAAAGTGTGAAACAGTTAGGACAATAACAGCATTTGTAACAGCCAGGGATTCATTGTGTGACCTCACTTCAGTATAAAATACTGCTTCACATTTTATAAACCTGCACAATGGAGTATACTGTGCATTTACTGTACTGAACCAGCTGGTGGTTGGTGTATTTTTAAATACACGTCCCCTTTGCGTCCCCGTGCACTGTAGTGCACTGTCATTCAGCCGGCTCAGCGTTGTTAGCTGGCATTTGTGGATGCAGGCGAGGGAAGAGCAGAGCATGAGAGGAGGGACGGGCAGATGGTGGGAGGGCGAGGGCGCGGTTGTGGCGCTCCTGAACAGGCAGCCTAGCATGCAGCCCTCCCATATGTGTCTGCGCTGGCACAGCCCCTCTCGCTCACTTTGCCTCAGCACACAACCACACAAAGCACAGAGCCAAAATAAACTAGAGGGAATTGAGAGAAACTAAAACTAAATGCTGGGAATTGTTGATGTTTCGGTTTGTAGGGAAAAAAAAATAGTCCGATATGCAGCCTTGAGGTTCACAGTATACACTGTGGTATTGTCTTTAATAAGGGAAGCTCTAAGAACTTAACAATTGACCTTTCATTATCTATATCATTATCTGTGAATTTATTTCATAACATGGTTTTTAATAAATGTGAGATTTGCCTCAATATAACTTCATTATTATGAAAAATATTAAGCGGCCCTTAAGCAGTAGTGATGGATAAAGTTCTCAACATGTACAATGTTTTTCTGACTACTCTGTTCTAATATCATAAGTAAGACACCCATGTTAGGAGATCAAAGTGCAAATGAATAATTAATCATTTGTTATATACCCACATATGCTTAAACATTGTCTTCTTCTTCTTCTTCTTCTTCTTCTTCTACTTATTATTATTATTATTATTATTATTATTATTATTATTATTATTGTTGATTATTTTTTTTATTGTTCTTATTATATATCATACATTGTGACTATAGCTTATTTTATTTTACAAAACAATGGGAAATGGGAAATGTGAATGGGAAATCTCTTAGTCTTTACAGTTCTTAAAACGATCATCCAAATTTTAAGGAAATGAATAATACCAGCAAATGCCACAGACAAATCCTTCATAATGCCGTCCATTAAGAGAAATCAATGTGTCTGTAATTGCTGCAATCTTGAAAGAGTTGCACGCATGACGTCTCCCCGCTGAAAATAGCGTTTAGCTGCGCCGAAGAGCAAATACATTTTGTATTGATTCATATACTTTTGTTCCTCAGACTAAAATCTATAATGATGTATTTTCCTGTACTTTAAGTGGTTCGTGTTTTTGGCCCATACAAAATAATCTGCAAATATTATTGTAATGAAAATGGCATTGGATTTTTGAATGGTTTGTTCTTTTCCAGTTGCAATAAATTGATTAGTGGTTTGATATACTGATATTACAGTAGGTAACACTCCAGATGGTACTGATCATGACAGTAAAAATATGACCGTAGTTTTTAAATGCGTTGATTTTTTTTTTCCTTTGGCAATGCATTTTATATATCCTTTAATTGTGTTAGACAGTTTGTTGCACAATAATATGTTTGCTCAGAAAAAGGAAAAGGAGACGTAATGTAAATAGCTAGTGAAATTGAAATCTTGTGGCTGGTCAAGTCAGAATCCATCATCATCAGCTGTAATAATGCATCTCCACCCTCATTACACCCTCATAATTATGGCCATGGAGCCACTGCTTAACGAGTGTTACTCTGTTCAACATGGTCAGAGGTCTTTATCTTGTGCTTTTTTAACCTCCAATCAATGATCGTAAAAGGTCAATTCTCTCAGGGGGTTGGGAATTAGCCTCCATGATTTTCCGCTATGGTAAGGACAGCTGCTAGAGGAATTTTTTACAGACTCTAGCAGCTTTATTTATCCATTACAGAATGGATGGATAGATAGATGTCTAGGTGGTTTGATAACTGATGAAAATATTTTCCAGATGTACCTCAGTCCATCCTTAGTTAGTGACAGCAGCAGTGCCGCGTTACTTCGCGACACTGTACAGACTGATGAAGAGCTAATATGCTAGTCTTACTGACTTAGTGTTGATCTTTTCTCAGACGGACAGGAGATTTAACAGCAGTCATTCAGCTCTTAACAGCGCTTTAAGGCATGAGAAATGGGAGTGGTGTGGGAACATGAAGGGAGAAAGAGAAAGAGAGAGAGTGCCACGTGATTAATGATATCCTTCTTGTCTGGGCAATATCTGCATACAGCTAAAAGGGAGTATACAATTTCAGTGGGTCGCGCTCATACCAGGAAATGCCATGTGTCTTAGACACAATGAGATATATTCAATTACATTTCATCTTGGGTTAACTGACCCTATTAAGTTTAATATGTTGTTAAGGCATCACTACATGTGCTTTAACAACTTATTAAATTGTTTTTTGCAGGGTCTTTGTATAGCTCCCATTGGTGAATTTTTCATTTTGTCACTGTTTTCAGTGCTTCATTCTGTCATTCTGTCTATCACACTTTCACAGTGGCATTCCACGGGCTGCAGTTGAGGATAAAGCGTGAGCCCCACAGCCCCTGTGCTAATCTGGGATCAGCCTGCAGCCAGGAGAGACCCTTCAAGCTCCACTATGGAGAGAAATGCATGTACAACATCAGGTATGGCCAATTCAAATACGATTCAGAATGAAGACTGTTTGGTGTTTTCTGAGAGAGAAAAAAAGTAGGTTAAAGAACAATAGGTTTTCATTAGATTGTAGACCTCCTTTAAACCCATTATACTACCTTAGATATGTCACATAGTAGATTACTACATACACTTCCTATTAGTTTCACTGTAATTGATAATGCTTTAAGAGACAGAATTTATAAATATCTCATCATCCTCACAATATGTAACTGCAAGATTAAAGAAGCTTCTACTCATTTTTCCTGTTTAATCTTCCTGCTGGTTTTCCTCGCTGTGGTTAATTTTTTCCTGATTAATTTCTTCAGCAGCCATAGAAACCCACAGTCCAAGTCTGCATGGTCCTGTAATCTATTGCTGTGTGTGTGTGTGTCACGCATGTCACACATTTGTCTCCTAATATTTTCTTCATATATATTGCACAGTACATGGGTGCAGTCATATGTTATTCATATCTGAGATCCTTGTTCTTCAAGTTTTCAGTCTGAGTGAGGCTCTGTTTTCAAAAACTAGTGGTGAAATATTCATAATTTACACCAGCCACCTCCCTCCGTACCCCCAAACCCCAATTATTCATTCAGAAGAAATTGTGCTGTGTGAAACAAAACAGCAGGTGCATCTAAAACCGAAAAGGCAAAAAAAAAGTGCAATTACTATATCACAATACATGTACCTAATTTTCTCTCCACATGGACAACCATCTACATGAAACCTGGTTGCCTGGTTACAGTCATCTTTCCATTGATTTGATGATACACTTATGACATTCTGTGTCATAAAGGGTGTAAATTGGACTGAAACGAACACAGTGCTGAAAAATATGACTAGCTCGATGACACCTGAGCTAAACTAGCGAGCTCAGTGCAAACGATGCTCTCTTTTGAGCTGAAGGATGAAACAGTAGAGATGTGCGTGTTATGTTTAAATGAGCCTGAATGGCATGTAATTGCATTTGCAAAGTCAAACTTGAAGTGTTGATGTCAGCTGCAGATCTCATGTGCAAGGTAGTTAAACAAAGTTCTCCAGCTAATGTACACAGTTACATATATTACCATCAGTTTATCCTGATAGCACTTCTTTCCTGTGAATCCTTATGGCTCTAAACAATCTCCTCTCTTTTCCTGATGATTGTAGTGCCTACGAGCAAAAACATGCAGGAATGAAGGGCTCCAGTCCTGCGACTACGCCCTGTAGCACACCCGTATCCCCCCATCAGCACCATGTGTCTCCCAGTGCTGGCCTCACCCCCAAACCAGACAGAACATACCCCCACCTCAACGGCCCACAGCCCCTCCCCGACACCACCTACAACATTGACCACAGGTATTTATGCAAATACTGAGCCAAAACAGGCTCAAGCTAATTATACATAAAGATCGTATCAGATCACCTGTACCTGGTACATAGAGTGTTTAAATCCGTATGATGGTTAAATGCCATTGCAGACAGTCAATATTCGAGATTTAGTGATACTTCTAAAAATACCAGAGATATGTGCTTGATCCCAGGATTGCAATTATAGTCAGTTTTATATCAGAATTTCTGGAAACCACAATCAGCAATGATCCCTGTTTATGAATACAGCCCTCATTTTTATGCTATATAAACCAAACCAAGGTCCAGCACTATCCTCTAAGCATGTTATCACTTATCGCTGAAGATCTGAAAGCAATTCTTAGAGTATTAGCCAAGAGGTTGGAGGATGGAGTCAGTCATACCTTGCATTAAATACATTCACACCAAAACAAAGTCACATTAATTATAATATTGGTTTAAGTCAGAGCAATGATCATGAATACCGAATGAATACAGCGTACCCTTACTAGCCACGAGAACACAACAGTTAGGGATGGAAGAAATCAGTGTCAGAAAAGTGTAGCAGCAAGATTTTTTCTTGAAGCAGAGAACATATTTGAACAGAAAACTGGGGCTTTCAAAAGAATTGAAATTTTTGGAAAAACAAATGTTTACAGGATAACGGTACTATGCAAAATACTGATAGCAGAAGGTTGTCATTAAGTATTTAATACCAACAATGTGGAAAGACAGTAAGAAAAAATATTGTCCTAAATAAGTGGGATGGTGGGAACAGTGTTTTTGTTTGTTTGTTTGTTTTTTTTTCTTTCATTTTTGCATGACAGGATCAGTGGGTTTGATATGGCTCTGTGTGTGTGCAATTTAACAATAAAGCACAGGACAACAGGAAAACATTAAAATGGCAAGTTAAATAATAACTAATGTGATACAAGAGATCTAGGTGTATAGCTTAATAATAACTCTATAACATAAGCAAGTCTGATATATATATATATATATTCAATTCATGGCAGAAAAACATTTTTCTATTCCAAACTGAAATAGTATTCAGCAATGAGTTGAGCTTGCTAGTAGCTGAGGCGTAGACATTTATGTTTTCTGCCCTAAGGATGTGGCAAACATAGGGGTTATGCCAGATGAATATGATCCTTAATGTATTTGACTTTCACTGGGAAAAGTTTATACGGAACATATGCTGTACCCATGCTATATAACCAGTCGAGAGAATGAACAGCAACATTCACATAAGTGTTAAAATTTCAATTTTAATTTCCAGTTTCGATGCTGACGATGCTGTTCTAACGACTTTCCTCAGGTTCCGGCGTCAGCTATCAGAGCCGTGCCATTCGTTCCCTTCTCCGGCTCCGGCTTCGATGGGACAAGACAGGCGTCCCTTGTACCACAGACAAATGTCTGAACCCAGCATTCCCTTCCAGTCCCAGGGGTTTAAGCAGGAATACTCGGATCCACTGTTTGAGCATCCGCTCATGGTGGGAGCCCCCCTGCCTCAATCTTATGCCCCTTCTATGATGATAAAGCAAGAGCCGCGAGATTTCACCTATGACTCAGGTGATTTAAATTAACACAAAAATGCACTTACTAATATGTTTCATGTTAAGGAATAAGATTGCTCTACAGAAAGTATTATGACCCAAATCCTCCTAGTCTCAGTGTGTGTGTGTGTGTGTGTGTGTGGGTTTGTGTAACAGAGCACATTTCAGCTTATCTTCTCTTCTGGTGTACATTTTTACAAATGAATTAATTATACAGAGCGCACAGATGTTTAGCATTTGGTTAGCGGGAACAGTCAGCCTAAATTTGCTAATAAACTCCCCTCAGCCGAGTACTAACCTCCCCACTAGTATGACAGGAAAGAGTCTGAGACTGTTCCGGTAAATGCTGGGGTTTTTTTTTTCTAAAGGCAGATCATGACTGTGTGAGGGATGGGGTGACTGATAGAATTAGTGCATTAGTAGAGAAAAGGGGCTCTGGTCTCATTTCCTGAGGGCCTGGCTGGAGCAGGGAGGAGAGACGGGCCCCTATAATCTCTCCCATGGGGCTCCAAGGCTATTGGCCCAGCTCGGGCATGAATGAAGTGGCGTTTGCTGTTCATTCATAAAAAAAAAAAAAAATTGTAGAAGTCCACTGGAGCAGCCTGTCAGGAAGGAATGTAGCGTCTGCGCCTCAGCTGCTTCCTGTAGTGGTTATGTGAATCTGGACACATGCCGTAATCCCCTCTCCTGAGAAACAGACAAAATCTATTATTTGATTACGTTTTATTGAAATATTTATATTTTCTAATTTGCATGTGTATATACTCAAAATTTCATAGTCAATACAAAGCCAAACCTATAAAATAAAAATGAATTTTAACTTTGCCGTGTTTTGTGAGTCTTCTTCACCATGTCCTTGTGAAGAATTTGAAAAAGAGCGTGTTTGTTGTGTGTTATAGAGAGGATGGGAGGGCAGTGGCTAATTTAATTAACAGTAATTTCCTTGACAGTGCCATTACTTGGATGAGGCCTTGAAAGATCTTTACAGGCTCAAATGAACAGGGTTAGCTGTTTTATTGAGCATTCACTTACAAACTGCACCTTTGCTTTGATTGAATTACAGGACAGTATACAATACATATTGAAAAATATACTTATAAATGCTTATAGGTTTTTTTATATCCTTTTCATGTGCCTGTGTTTTACTGTAATTTATGGGAATGGAAATATTTATTTCCTTTTTTATGTTCTGCAGAAGTGCCTAGCTGCCACTCGGTTTACCTGAGACAGGAGGGTTATTTGGCTCATGCAAACAGAACTGAAGGTATTGTTTAAAGCTTCACATTGACATTTTTTATATCTAAAAGTCAAGCAGGTGTGTGTGTTTCATCTGTGTTACTGTAACTTCTGTACATAATAATAAGACATGTTTTGTTGCTGCAGGTTGCATGTTTGATAAAGGTGCCAGGCATTTCTATGATGACACATGTGTAGTACCAGAAAAGGCTGAAGGTAAGATTTATTTAGAAATGTAATCATCACTGTAGACATTGCTTAGTAAGATCTGAGCCAATATCCATTTCTAAATATGTCAGAAATTTTTATCAGAAGTTTTATTCAACAGTACAAAACTTTATGTACTGAAGGATTTCAAAGTGAATGAGAAATGAGAAAATCATTGTGTGTAACTGAAAACTGTCTTTCACACACCATTTGCATGTGTTATAACAGCACATATTTTATCTAAATATACACTACAGCACTAATTGCTGCAATCACTTCGTGCCTAACACCTGATATTGACAATATCGGATCTTCAGTTTCTTGCCGTCTGTACTGATTAGCCACACCCATGCAAACTAGTGCAACCATGACGTCAGGGTGCGTGTGTGCATATGGGTTCTGGCATGTTGTGCTTTTATCAATGAAGAGATTCAGGACTAATTCAATTAAAAATCAGCGTCCAAAACAATCTCTGATACTGGGTATTACTATAGGTACTGATACAATGTCATGCACAGTTGCTGGGTTTCAGTTTTACACAGGAAGTAAAGTCTCGGAAAT
>JAOUQY010000051.1:20320073-20331639 GCA_028566355.1 Doras micropoeus
ACCCACGTGGACATGGGGAGGACATGCAGACTCCACACAGAAAGGACCCAGACCGCCCCACCCGGGGATCGAACCCGAGGCGACAGTGCTACCCACCGAGCCACCGTGTCGTGGGTTGCAGGCATCAGTTTCTAAAGTTGTTTATATTTAACAAATAGAATAAAGTTCATCACTGAAAATCTTTTCTTTGTCCTTTTGTCTGTTAAATAAAGGTTCAAGGGAATTTCAGTTTTTAGTGCATTTTTAGAAAGTGTTACAAATTTTCTGGAAATGGTGTTTGTACAATAAAGATTATTTTTAATTTGAAAATGTATTGTATTTTTTTAAATGTATTGACATCTTTTCTTCTGAATGCATCAATCTTTCCACTGCAGTCGCTTTAGACCCTTGCTCAGGTTTGCTACGGGGGTCATAAAGTCAAATCCCTTCCAAATGGTGTTTCCTTACCAGAATGAAACACTGCTCTCTGGTCACTGCAATGCCACCGTGCCTATTTTGTCTGAGCAACTGAATTTTTTTCCTGTGTTTATTGTAGCAAAATATAGGCTATAAATTTTTAAAAATCAATCGTTTGTACATCTAACATTGATGAAACTCTATCAACAGCTGAGTGCATAATCAATTCACCCAATCTCTTAAAATGTGTATTTAACAAACACTTTGACCATATGTTTTACTGGGCTGACAGTAATTCTGCCATTCTCCCCCATTCTACAGCGAGCAAACGCCTGCTCGCTCTGTCAGCTCCATTAGCAGAGTGGCTGGTGTTAAGCCATTTAGCCCGGCACGGCATGCCCATCCATTCACCTCTGTGTTTGCCGAGGCTTGCGTTGTCTCACTCTGCTTTACAGCATGCCATGTTTGCTCATAGGAAATGGTTTGTGTCCCAGTTGGCTGTGTTTGACAAGTGTAATGAAACCAAATGGGCCTTAGTGTAACCAAATGTGTTTGGAGCACCTCAACAAGTTCTAATGCACGTAAGAAAACCTGAGAAAAAGCATTTACTGCACATCAATAGCCAGCCATTGACAGAAAAAATACATAAATCATTCACTGGGTAATCCAAAGTGCAAAGTAAAATTATTTAGGTCAACTGAAGAAGCTTTGCCTAAGCTATACAACATAGAGATTAGTGTTAAAAAATATCTTAAAAGCATGAACACTGTGTAAATATATTATTCAGCTAGACCACATTTACAAACCTAATCATCTCCACTTCAGCTTTCACGCCTGTCCTGGACACACTATGCTTTTTGTTGTGAATGTACCTCACACAGTTACATGAAGGTACAAATGAAGGTCTTGCTTTTTTTAATAAACCCAACATTATTGCTGTGAAGGCCACCCCGGTGCATCCGTTGCTTGCTCAATCTTACATTTTGATCTCATATCGGATTTACACTCCAAGGCTTCGGTTGATAATTGCTCTCAGCAAGCCGATCAAAGACAGCAGAGTTGTTGCTGACTCCAGAGATCATCGTGGTGCTGGAGCAGTAATTGACGGGTGAGCAGAGACTGATTCTAGGCATTGCCACTGGTTGACACTCATTACATTGCTGCCCGTTGCTCACTTGGCGGCTTTACGGCAGACGAAACCCCACAGGGTTGGGGCTTTATGGAGACATTCATGACACTGATGAATAGCTCTTGATGTGTGCTCATATAGTGGTGAAATTGGGTGTAGTGCATCTCTGTAGCCAAGGGTCACACGCACCCAGAGAAGCATCTCATGATTGTGATTTGCAAGGATATGAAAAAACAAAATCCATGTAACGCACATGAGTTCACCGAAACTGTTTACTAAAGCACCAGTGGCCTTTTAAGTTTAAATTTAATGCTAAGTACGTACTTCGGTTTCGTTTTTTATTTTATTTTATGTTTGAATACGTTTTCGGTTATTTTGACAAAAAGATGACAAGAATTTAAAGAACTTCGTTTAATTTTACATTCAAATATAATTTAGAATTTACAGAATTACAGAAGTACAGAAGGAATTAAAAATATATATAATAATTTTTTAAAAACAGGGAATCAGTTGATCTGTCATTTATACCACAGCGCTCAGTGTGGTCAAGCGGCTGTGCTGCCTGCAAGGCAAATCACAGGTCTATATTAATGCACTAGTTCTAATGCTTTGTTGTTTCTATAGTAACACAGGAACGTGTATTACAGATGCCGCACATAAACTAATGATAATATTAAATGTTTTTTCCAATAACAGACAAAACATTCTTTGTTGATATGGTGACGTTTTCTGTGAGTAGACATTTATTTAATATTTATGGAAGGAATCAGCAATTTTCCAGCATGGGAAAGCAGGAGTCTTCAGGAAAGAGGACTTTTCGATTTCTTCTTAACGTGCCAAGGTGTGTTTTTTGTTTGGTGGTTATTTTGTTGTATTACCTTCAAGAGAGTGAGAGAATAAAGAGGGGCTGGTGAGGGAAATGCTGTCTGTATCTTCTATAACGGAAGTGATGACAGGAACTAATATGTTTCCTGGACATTCCACAACAATAAATGTAATTATAAAATGATAAATAACATGTAACATTAATAATATTAATAAAAAAAAAAAAGAATTGTATGTAAAAAGAATCATGCTGTAGTATGGGGGGGGGGGACACTTCAGGATGTGATTATAATAAAAAAAATATTTTTTACATAAAAACCTATTTCTTACATACTATAAGCATATGGTATGAGTTATATAATTGGGTATCTAGGCCATGTTAAGATTACATGTTCTTGTATAAATTGTTGTATAGTTAATGGGTTAATAGTTAATAGGAAAAAATGAACAGTATAATGCAAAACTCCTTAACTGTTCAACTCAAGTGGAGGAAAGTAGTTTGTTAGAAAGATTAACATCACAGAGTGGTGATTTAGCACGCAGGACAAACAGCACCTTATCAGTCATATGCTCACTGCCAGCTGCCTGTGCCATCGTTTTGTACACAAAACAGGGTCTCGCACTTTTTGAATCCATCCCAGCCAGTCAGGCTGCCACTGGCCCCCTTTGCCTCGCATCACACAGTGATGTTGGCGAGCGAAAACTCTCTTCACCTTCCACAATGTCGTCTGATCTGTGCCATCCTGTCAGGCGTACACAGGTCTGCCTAAGACCATCCTCTGAGAGGTGGGCCAACCCATCTGTCACTCGAGAGAAAGAAAAAGGGAAAGAGAAAATGGGTTAGAGGTGGTTGAGGAGGAGGAGGGGGGGGTGATCGGACAAGGTCTGGAAATATGATACCTAAACGTCTCTGTATGACAAGATTGAGTACTTGAAGACAAGCTTCATAAATTGCTTCAGATTTTCCCCAGGTATGAACCTTGGAACCGAAAATCCACGTCAGCTGAAAAGTTAATGATCTCTTGCTTATAAAAAGTTAAAACACTACAATTCATGTGCTTTGCCAGTGTAATTTCCACAGATGAAGTGTGGTCATCTAAGAGCTTGGAAAATACACTAATAGGAGTAGCGTTGAGACTAATGTAACCGAGGTAAATTTAGGAAGGGACATTTATAACCAGCTCCTGAAATAGCCTTTAAAAATAACTTAGAAACAGGTTCCTGTAATGATGACATTTCGTTCTCTCCTTTGCTTAGTTTCTTACACAGAAATTGGATCTCTCTGTTAGCACATGGCCTCTGGGTCAAATCTGATAAATAATGCATTTATTACAATGCAACTTAACTCTTAATGACAAAAATGAATGTGTCTTACCCCTAAAGGCAACAGGATTGTAGTTGTAAAAATTGAAGACAGACACAATTCACACCTGCATCTGTAAATGAGCACATCATGCTCAATCCTCCTCAGGTTGATAAAGTAAATAAGTTAATAAATAAATAAAAACAGTCTCAAAATAAACTCAAACATGATTACAACTTACTAACATGGATTATGATGGCTGGATCACCACGGCCTTATATTACTGAAAAGAATCAATTTATGTCATGTTTTATATATATATGTACCATGGATAAAGCAATGTTTCTATTCTGTTTGGTGATTTATATCAAAAATAATTATAAACACTAAGGAGAGCAGGATTCCTCACTCTTGTAATTGTATACCTCCCTATTAGTGTCACTGAATAACTGAATAATAATTTGGAACTTTAATGTGTTACAACTTGAACGCTGGAGGAAAGTGAAACCAAAGACAAAGACAATGACAGATCTCTAATTGTTAAAGTGATTAAATAGCGTTAATAATTTCATCTTAGATGCCTTTTGCGACTAGCTTCAAAATAAAGTCCAATAACTTGCAGTATAATTTAGTTTTATGAAACTTGACCTTATTATCCATTTACACTGATATTGATCAGACACAAAATCATCCATAATATAATGAAATAAGGCACAATACAGTCCAAGCATATAGTAAAGCGGAGTTCTGTCAGTCTTATTGTTAATGCAGAACTATAAGAGCTTTGCTGATTTAATACAGGCATCCTTAGCGCCACACGTTGAGGCATCATAGACATAGAGAAAGATCATGTTAACAAGCCTGGCCAAGTCAATTACGATAAAGCGTCTGGAAATGCTAATCCAAGCAAAACAACACACACACACACACACACACACATACATAGCACTCCAGATTCGAGCGAACCACTACCGGCTGATGTAGAGCCATGTCAGAACAAACCCCCATAAATTACAGCTCGCTGTTATGCAGCTTTAGAAAGAGGACACGTGATGTGGTGTTAGGAGGGACATTTATTTCATTATTTATTTTGCCTTAAAAACAGATGGTTCGTTGTGTGTGGAGCGGAAGTGTCTGTTAACTCGGTTGGCTCGTGATTGGTGGCAGGGGTCCAAACGACGATGCGCCGATCAAGGAGGGGTGTGAGCAACAGTGCTGTTTGCCATCTTCAGATGTGCTGTGAACAGAACAGAAGGAAGTCAGGTGGCGCCGGTGCTCCTGCTCTCCAACTCTGCCACCGGCCTCTGCTCAGGCGCGAGCTCGGGGTCTTGTGGATGTAGACATATGTAACTGTATAAACAGAGCAAGAAAGTGCTGATCTCGACTCCTCCTTATGAAAGTTAGCCAACACGCTTGTGATTAAACCTGCTGGGCAGCTAATGGGTTATTTGTTCAGCTTCTGCTCAGCTTCATTGGTGTATGGAGAGTGACAGCAAGCGGCAGAGGCTAATGCTTAAGCCATTGCTAAAGACCCAAGCTGCTGAAAAGAGACCAGTCGCACATTCTGCTGGCTCTGAATTCAGCCTTATGTTTCCGAGACAAGCCTCCACTGATTCAGTCAGCTGCACCCGATGTTACAGTAAAACTTTAACATATTTAACATGAAGGCCTGCTTTTCAATTTTATATATAAGCAAACCCTAGTGTTTTTAATTTAAATTCCTAAAAATCTATCTACCACATTCAAAGAATGTGTGTGATACAGATGCTGAATATGAATGCATTGTCTGGAATGAACAAATAATGTGCTCTGAATAGATACTAATACAGACAGAAATAGAAAGCATACTTATTTATTTGTTTAGTTGTTTATTAGAGAGCTTGCCAGAAAATTGGCATCTGGTTGAGAATAGACAAAAAGGGTTTCTACTTTCATGTGGGTTAGTGTTTGATATGAAGCTCGTGGGACCAAGAAATACAATGATGTTCACGATGATTGTTAATGCAGACAAGAACCATGCATTTATGAGCACAATGCTTTTACAGTGTTTTTTCATTCAGCTTGGACAGAGTCATTGTGCTTTAAATAATTTACAGGCTAATGATTTGTTTATATTTTGGGGAAATTAAATAGAAAATGACACAGACAGGTACAAACAGAAATAATAACTGCACAAGCTGGATTTTAAGAAGAACAGATCTGAACGTCTCTATTACAAAAGGCAAAGAAAAAAAAAACTTCCGGGTTATTTAATTATATTTCATTTCAAATACAGATATTTTGAGCACTAAACAGATACAGATGCATATACAGGTACAGACTTTGAGATCTGTGTGTTACACCTATAGAATTTTAACCTGATTTGGACGGATCTCACAAGGATACAACCTCTTCTGGAAAGAGAAAGCATTTTATTGTTTGTTGTTCTGTTTATTTATTGTATTGTGTTCAAAAGTTTAATAAAAGAATAGAAATTAATAACACATTCCCTCATGACTGTCTCAGTCTGTCGTAGTTTTCAATTTTGCATTTGCATACAGTGATGAATTATAAATATTTACTGATGGAATTCAAGAACTGCCCTTAAGACTTCTATTATAAGTCAGTTTTGAGAGCTGCTATGTTCTCACTACTCAGGAAATGTGTTAATCACTCAAATGCTATTTGATGATAAAAAAAGAGATTATTTAAAAAAAAAACCTAATAGTGGCTTTCCTCAGGCGTGATTGTTTTGCAAATATTACAGTGTAGTATTACTCCGAATGAAGTACTGCTGTTTAAAGAACTCACTTTATGCATTCCTAATTAACTCAATAAAACTGTTTTTCACTTTCAAATCATGATTAGTATTGTGACACAGAAATCCAAGCCAAAAAATAGCGATTCAGATATTCATGAAGTCCTAACCTTGCACTTTGGTTTCGAGAGCTGACCTTCTCTCTCTCTCCAGTCTCCCACTAAAGTATTTCATTCATTGTCTGGGAACAAGCAGTCCATCATGCATCCTTATGATATGGTGTTGTGTAATTAGTGCACTATCCAGCACTTTCATCACAGTGATATCAGGAGCATTTTGTGTTGAGCTGCACAGCATTAAAGACGAAATATCCACAGTGGTATTACAGCTTCAAAGCCAATTTAACCATTTAACACAGGGTCAACAGAGAAATCAAAATTCTGATGCAGCATGAATCTATTCCAAATCACAACGAGTTATTTATAGCTACTGTAGATAGTATTTAACTCTCTTCCAGTCTCCAAAGAAACACTTCAAGTTGGAATCCCAGCACACACTCCCTCCTCCATATGGTTTTATTTGTGTGCATCTGGCTCAGCAAGAGGCATACAGTTACAAACCTATATTTCCAGCTTTATTCTCACCTCGCCAAACGTGAAAATTGAAGGCAGAAGGATCGTGTGACGGGATTAATTAGACAAGGCCAAGTGAAGTCACACTCTTCATGGCAACACACTTGAACCTTCAATTACGCACTGCACAGAGCAATTAAAAGCCTCCGTCTCCTGCACTGTCCTACAGAGTCTACCTGTTACTGGGGGCTCACTCACTCTGTGGGGTCCCTCCAGGGACAGCAGACAGACTGCAGGGTCAATCCGCAGGTCGGTAATTACAATTGATCAATTGTTGTCAGGAGGTGAAATGACTTGGTTGTTTTAGCCGGGGCTCAATTTGAGAGGTCCATTTTAAGGTCTTATTTATATGTCAGGTGGTTAAGAAAAGAGAGAGAGAGAGAAAGAGAGAGAGAAAGAGAGAGGCGGGGGGTCTGAGCTTCTAACCATGATGATTCTGGGCCTTTTTTGTTTGTTTCTTTGTTCCTCTTGGACTGAATTTAGAAGGAGAATTGAGTAATTCTGCAGCTGAGCCTATTCCATTTCCTGCCTTTTGTCTATTATCTGTTACATAAATTTTCCATTTTTCCAAGCGGGTGCAAGAATTTTCCAATAAAAATTTTAATCATTATGTCGTGAGCAAGCAGATACAGGATATACACAGATTTGTCACTAATTACATCAACCTTTTTAATGTAAACTTTAAAATTCACAATCCGTATAAGAATGATGCTGGAAATATTTGAGACTTTGAACGGCTTATTATAATATCAGAATAATGCAGCCATTTTGCTAAAGTGCCCTTCCGGCTCACTTGATATATACATTGTGCACATTACAATACATTCTTTGATAGTACATAGTCAGTCTTGTAATGAGCTGGCAGTGGTAAATGATTCTCAGCCTGGGTTTCATTTTGACATACACAGAAGGTTCATTCACGTGGATGCGATGTACTCGACTCTGCCCATTCTGCACCAGGCTCAGCGATGGCACCTCTAGCACCGACTGCATCCATACAGCAGACATACTCGATTGATTTATGCTCCACTCTCTGCCACAGATCACAGATCCTTCCCAACCAGGATGTTGAACTGAGCAGATGGTGTTGACTCCACTACCAATAACTGTTTAATTTGATATAAAAAGTGAATAACAATCAAATTAGATTTTCAACGGTCATGTGAAAATAAAACACCCCCCCCCAAAAAAAGTCTAATATACTGCTATACAGTATGATGTGCATGTTCTAAAAGTCAGTAGTGAAAATACATTAGGTACTTTAGTAGTAGGAATAGCGCTGGAATAGAAATTCTCAAACTTTTGGCAACAATAGCAAAATAACTGAAAAGTTTTTCAGTTATTGACCTTTGTTCCGATGAGATTAAACCCATTAGAGTGAAGTGACCAGACAAACAGGCTCATGTAATAAAAAACTCAGTAATAAATACAATAACATAATACTAAAAATATAAGAGCTGTGATGCACTGGCAACCTGTCCCGGGTGTTTCTCTGCCTTCTGCCTAACGAGCTTTAAGAGCACTCCCTGTGACCCAGTAGTAGTGGCTCAGGTAGTGAATGATTGAATGAATATAAGAAGACTTGTTTATTTATTTGTACAATGTACGTTTCCTAGCTGCTACGTAGAGGTTATCGCTCAATGCTTGTGTCCTGAGCAATACAGTTCTTGCATTACAATACAGGTTGTTATAGGCTCACATCAGATGTTGTCAGACATCACTGGGTGTTCTCAGGGACCTTACTATAGGCCCACACTAATATGTTTTCATTATAAAGCTGCATTTTAAAATAAAAGCATCCTCCATCTCCATCCATATCAGAAGTAAACTCCATCCCTACTAAGGCACCTGAAAACACACGATGATTCACGTACACTGGCCATGCATGTGCCGGTGTAAACAGGAGACCGCTGGACATGGGAATTGTTACAGATCCGTCAAATAATAGCTGGCCTCATGCACGTGAAGGCAGTTACAGCATTATAAAAGGCAGACTTTAAGTGCACAACAGCTGCCAGCAAAGACAACAAGGTCAGTAAAGCTTGTAATCTCTTATCCACATTGCATTTACTGCTGATTGAGGCAGATGCTGTTTGTTTACTTCCGGAAAAGGGTGTGAATTCCAGAAGAGCGTGACGAATTAATAAAGGAACGTTGTGACTGATAAGATCAGGAAGTGAACGTATGTGTCTGCTTCGTCGGATCCAAAAGCCCCTTGTTTCTGCCCGTCCACACTGTAACGCAACCCTGGAGTTTTAAATCTGAAATGTGGCGGCATATCTACACATCTCTGTTAAGTACTGCTGAGTAGTATGGATGCTATACGTAAACATAGCAAACGTGATGCATTTTTAAACTAAAATGTATTAGTATGGATGTAGCCTATATGGTTCCTTCATATATTTAAAAGATGAAGCTGGAATAATGTTGTAAAATTGTATAATGAGACTATGAAAGAAATAAGTATAGCTGAAACCTAAGAAGACGATTAATCAAAGCAAGTAAGAGAAACTATGAAAGACAGTATAACAGCAGGAAAAATATAACATCTATGAAATGAACAAATCACCATAAAGAGAGAAACTGCAGAGAACTAGAGAAAGAAAAAGATAACATCTATGAAGTATAATAATTAATCACCCAAGAAAGAGCATGAAGCTATGAAGCAGTCAAATGACATCTCATAATAATAATTCATATACTTATATTTCTCCTTCAGTCAAATATCATGTTGCCACTGACATGTTTGTCCATCTCCAGCACAATCAGCACAACGGATCACCGTAACACTGTTTGTTTCAAATATTAGATTATGTAAATGGTTTATATATACACATAACTTCTCCTGTCATGTTTGGCCTTATAGAGGACATGTGCTGATTTCAGGCTGTTTTCTGAGTTTTTTCCTAATTCAGACTAATCACCTAGTCGTTTACAAAATGGCAGTTTAAACGTCAGAGGAATCATTCGCTACCAACATCCCTACCATCAAGCCAGACTAGATGTGTGAATCTGTCATTTTCTAGGCAATGCAAAGTTTAATAATTGTAGCAGGTTATAGTAGCTCAGTAAACAGCTGAGCTAGTAGATATTTGGGACAGTTTTGTTTCAACACAATGTTAATTTACTCCCAGTCTACACACAATCAACCCCGCTGTCCCCTACTAGCTGTGAGGAAAATAGCATATTAAAGTTTCTGACAAAGCTGTGTGATTCTAACTTTACTTCTTTACTATGTGTTTCTTTTTAATGCTCACTTTTGGGGTAATTTTTTAATCTGTGTTCTGAGGAAAATAAGGATTTTCTTAGCAAAATATAAGCTAATTTTATATTTTGCTGACATAAGATTATCGTACATATATACTGTATATTATATACATATTGGGGAACAAGAAGAAATCGCATGGAGCCACATCAGGGCTATAGAGTGGATGTGGAAGAACTGGAATGTTTTTTTCAGCCAAAATTCTCTCATAGCCAGCGGAGTGTGATGATGGAGGATCCATGAAAAGGTGATCTGACAGCGCACATGCAAAACCCTTTCCAAAGCTCCAAGGTAAAATGTTCCATTTACCATTTGGCTTTCTGGTATGAATTCTTTATGGATGATGACTTGATAATCAAAAAATGTTTGTTTTTTTTGTTTGTTTTTTCGCTGATGCAAGCTTTCTTGGGTGAGGTGATGTTGCTGTGTGCCATTGAGCACTTTGTCTTTTTGTCTCAGGATCGTACATGAGCACCCATGATTTATCTCCTGTGATCACTCTGTTCAGGAACTTGAGCTCTTGTTAAACAATCGGACAACAGTAGGGTAACTTGTCCCTAACCCTTCTGAAACATTTAAAGAGTTTTCGATACACTTACCGATTTTCACACAGCCTTTGATTGTGTATCGTTGCACCAAACTTGCTCCAGTGAGGAGGCACTTCAACAGGGTTTCACAAAATCAAACATCTGGGCACTGTGAAAGCCCGAATGCAACTGAAAGGCATGTTTACCTCTAAGACACATCACATTTTCTTTTAATTATACTTTTTAATTGTTTGGGAATTGAAGATACTAATTGTTGCAGTTTTGCAAGTGGAATTTTTGTCCATTCTTGCTGCATACAAAACTTAAGCTGCTCAGCAGTCTGTGGTCCCTGCTGTCTGATTCTCTTCTTCATGATGTGCCATACATTTTCAATAGGAGGCAGATCTGGACTGCAGACAGGCCAGTCAAACACCCACACCCTATTTCTATGAAGCCACGCTGTTGTAACTCATGCAGAATGAGGCCTGGCATTGTCCTGCTGAAATAGACACAGAGTTCCTGGGAAAAGACGTCTTGATGGCAACACATGTCTCTCCAAAATACCAATATAAGCCTCTGCAGCTTCACATATGTAACTTCAGATATATATACATATGCAGATCACCCATGCCGTGGGCACAAATGCACCCCATTCCAGATGCTGAGTTTTGCACATTTTGTTGGTGACAATCTGGATAGTCTTTTTCATCTTTGGCACATTAAAATTTAACATCCATTTTTTTAAAAAACAA
>JAOUQY010000051.1:20489599-20502900 GCA_028566355.1 Doras micropoeus
CGCCCCACCCGGGGATCGAACCCGGGACCTTCTTGCTGTGAGGCGACAGTGCTACCCACCGAGCCACCGTGTCGCCCTGTTATCATTGTTTAAAATGAAAAATAATGTGGTGATCTGATTATTATAAAATATTTTCAATAGTGAATAGCCTATATATTCAAGCATATTCCACTCATTAGTGTAGTGTAAAGTTAGGATCTATCAGTTGTTGATGGGACACTTATTATTCACCACACCAATAATAACACCTCAATTCAACCAGGAAATGCAGGAAAATGTAATGTTGACATCAAGACCTCATTTTGCACTGAAACTGAAACTGAAACTTTTGCACTTGATATGAAAAAACAATCATTTTTGTGTAAACAGGCCAATTTGCTAGTTCTGATCAAACAAGCATCAATAATTCTGGCTATTTTAAGCTTAGTTAAAAGTTGAAATATTAATTAGCTATACAATCAGATTCACCCAGTGACCAACATTGGAGCTCACTGGCATATTCAACTACCATTATGTCTTTATTATAGTATATCTGTCAGAATGCCCATGTGGATTTAAGTGTAGGCAGTTTTATTAAAGTCAGCTTTCATTCATAGTTTGTGTCATCAGGAGAAACACCCACTGTTTGCTGATAATAGTTTTTTTATGTTCACTCTGGTACATTCAGAGCAAAGACAGAGAGGGTGAGAGAGAGAATGAGGAAAAATAAATAAAAGGTTTGTCCCATATGTTAGTCAATTTGTAAAACTTTTTGAATAGCAGAAAATCAGTTTTCCTAGGGGCAACCACAAACCCTCTGGACTTTTTGGTCCCCCTTCATATTGACTGCATGGTAACGTCCTTGCACAAATATATGTACTGAATGGCAATAACTGTGACAGAAAACTGTAATAATATATAATCTTTTACTAGTAATATTTTAGAGTGCACCATGTAACACTGTATTATTAACATTCTCAAACGGCTATATAAAATCAGTTATACCCTTACCTTCACATGCCTAGAATAATTCCAATATCTCCAATAACTGTTTCTAGTTTATTATAATACCTTTTATACATTTTTCCAATAATAACTTCAAAGAAGAGGTTGTTCTAACCTGGAAATTTGGCTCCAAATTGATCTATTTAAAAAGAAAAAAGTACAGATTTATTTTACTATGAATAACATTTCTACATTTATATTTCTTAATGCAAATGATTTTCAGTAATCAATCAATAATTAATAAATAAAACAATTAATTAATTGATTAATTCTTGCCTTCTTTCAGTTCTTGGTTGATCACTAGTTTTCCTGTAATTGTAGGGTCAATATTCCAATATGAAAAAGTAATTTCACTACTTCAATATCAGAAAAATATTTTTGAAAAGAACATGACAATATGAATCTAAAAACATACTTTTGGGCTCTTCTCCTATAAATTATTATTCCAGCGGCAATGCAAAAAAGCAGTAATAAAAACAAAGGCAGGATTATATATAGTCCTGTGGTGTGCATTTGCAGTCTTTCAAATCCTAAAAAAGTAAACACAGGTCATATAGTAACCGATGGCAACATGGATTTAGACAAATAAACCTACCCTGAAATTTGTTTTCCCATACTCACGTTTCACAGCCATTAAGGTAGAACTTTCTTGGTTCTTTCCCCTCCAGAAAGATGCTCGACAAACAAGATTTTCTTCTTCATAGCCAGTTGGGATAAAAGTAATTGTGGAGGTTTTTTCCCAAACACCTGCCTTTCTCTCTATGTGATTCACCACTTCTTTGACAGCTGGAATGTTCCATGTGATATTTGGGGGATGTGAGGAACATGTATGTGTGACAGAACAACTTATTGTATATCGCTTGCCTGGCTCCATTTCCTCAGGAAGAGCCGCTATCACAGGCCTGTCAGGAGATGCTGCATTCAAAGAAAAACAGTGACATTCACTAGTCTGTTTCTTGTTCTGTTATATGCATATAACCATAATTTAATTAATGCACATGAGAGTAGCTTTTAAAACACAACAGTTCTAATTTGGTTTAAAAAAATGCACATAACCTGACAAAAATACTGTTTCACCTTTCATGATGATGAACACACAGCTGTGGTTGAACCTGTACTTATCATTGCCTTTTTCTGCATGGAAACAGAATGGCCCATTATCATGAGCTTGGACTTTGTCAATCTCTAAAGTGCAGTTCTGCTCATCTGGATTTCCCAGAAGCTTTGTCCGGCCTTTAAAGTTGTCAATAATATTGGATGGTCCAGTGTGGTAAACATATTCACCAGTACTGGTGTACCACAGACCGCGAAGGCGCATAATAGGCGTGTCACCAGTCTGGAAAGTACAGGGTATCACCACACAAGAGCGGGTCAAAGCACTGATCCTTGGCACCACATTTGCCTCAAAAATGTGTAATGCTGAAATCAAGCAAGGAAAACAATGTTAAGAGATATACAATTATATACAGTTGTTGAATTAGGTTGTTAGATTTTTTTTTTTTTCCACAGATTTGAGTGTGTGGATGCTATTTCAATTCTGTTCATTATTTCTTAAACTCCAGCACCTTAGACAAGCCTGGGTGAGCGGTGTGTTTTTTGATGTTTGAATACTGATAAAGTATAAAAATAGAAAAAGAACCATACTGTCATTCTCAAATGGATCCACCACTTTGGGCACATATCCTAAAAAGGAATATGAAATTATAATTTATATCAAGCAAATGACAAATGGCTTTAATCATAAAGTCATAAACATAGTCACTCACTTTGAACCTGTAAAACAACAGACGTTGTGATCTCTCCACCAGGAAAGGTTGCAGTGCAAATCAGTTTCTTCCCATCATCCTCCATTGAAGCTATAAATAATATATTGGAGTAGGTTGCCCAGGTTGATGATGGGCCTTGTTTAGTATCCACAGTCTCTAGTATGTCTTTGTAGTTCCAGGTAAAAGCTGGAGGCTGACGCTTACAAGAATGGAAGACTGTACAGGTGAAATTTTTTGCAACACCCTCTACAACATCGGCCACGTCAGGATCAATGTTTATATCCTTATAGGTACCTAAAATAAAATGATAAGCCTTTGTAAGAGCACATGCTATTGAAAATGCTAGTAGTACGAGGATGTAGCTGTATAACTACACATTGTAGTATAATTAATGATGTTTATAGTTATAAATCATAAAGCATGCTTAAATCATTCATGAATGATTGCTTATGTTCAAACATCATGTGGAAAAAAAATTACTTGCAAATTGCTAATATTTTGTAGGACATCTGCCAAGCATATAAGGAGAACTACACTCTCATATTTAAGTGACATATGATTACATTTGCTGCTTCAGGAAGCTGTAAAATGGGAATGAGTGAGGGCAATGCAAGGTTTATACAATCCTGATGGCCATTTAATAACAAATTTATTGCTGGGATGTCTTTAGTTATTAACCGCCAGTCCCACACTACAAGGTCTGCCTAGAATATAACACCACATACTTTTGAATCAGTGTAAACCAACATTCAGAAGAGGAACCTTGGAGTAAATCAGCCAGGCATTATTACTTACACTGAGCATTGAGATCGATTTGTCCTTCAGATGTCTGTCCGCCATGGAACGTGGCTTTACATGTAACCGTTTGCTCCTCTTCTTTAATTATAAATGTGTGAACCCTGGTGATCTCCCAAAAGCCATCCTGTACTGGATTGTGCACAGTAACATCAGTCTGAAGTGCTTTCCCCACAGACAGACTTGGGGGATAGGAAGGACAGGTGTGCAGGACACTACAGGACACTGTGATTTGCTCTCCCACTCTCGGTATGCCAGTAATACTTAGTTTTGGTTTATCAGCTTGTTCTGTCAAAAGCAAGAAGTAGACTGGAATCAAGCTCAAACACTGCTTGGTAATTTGAAGTGTGTCTTGTACAATAAGTACCAATACCTTTTATTAGGAGTTCAATAGATTGATCATAGTAATTTTCCTTGTGAAATGTCTCAACTGATTTTGGATCCATCCAGGGATACAGTCTATCTCCATTGTAGTGCATATCAAGTTGCGTGATTTCCAAACTGCACTTATTCTCACTAGGCATTTCATACAGTTTTGTCTTGCCAAGGTATTTTCTGGTGACATTCTCTTTAGCTAGGCCATACACTAAAGGGTACAGTGTTGTGGAGTACAGGTACCATTTCACCTCAACTTTCCTACGTTTTTCTGTTCTGAAGTCAAAGCTGCAGGGAATGACCAGGCAGGAATCCCGCAGACCTGTGATCTTACTAGGCATCGAATATGTCCAGTCCAATGAAAACATTCCCCCTTGATTAAAGAAACAAATAATGCAATATGCAGTGAGTAGGATGTTTTTGACCATTAATTCACAATGTTCATATGAGATCAGTCATGCAGTGTACATTTACCTCTGTTTTTACTATACAACACAGAACTGAACCAAAAACTACTAAAACACAAGTGAACAGTTACTGAATTTTTATTGTTTCTTGTTGATGACTAGGGTTGGATAGCAGCTAGTACTTTTTTATTTTTTCCCCCTTGATTTATAATCAAATGATGCAAACTAACTTACTTTTTACTTTTAAAGTAATGTGATCTGAAGTCTCTCCCTCTGTAGTATGAGATGTGCATGTTAATGTTTTTCCATGGTCATCCCTTGATGCTTTCAGGTTTAAAGTGGAAACTGTTTTCCAACTGTGTGAGGAAACCTTATGTGTTTCAACAGAAATTGGCATGTGTTTGTAATTCCAGATTATGTTTGGTTTTTCTTTTTGACAAGTGTGGTTCACTGTACAAGTAAAGTACTTCTCGATTCCTTCCATAGCCTCTTCTTCTGTAGGACTTATCACTGGTTTGTGAAAGTCACCTGAAAAAAATAGTTAAAAGTTCATTTAAAAAAAAGATGTGAAGCTTGCAAAGTGACACACAGGACTCTGAGTTAAAAATCTATGGCTATTGTTTCAGACTCACATGAAGGATTAATACTGATTACGGTCTTTGATGTTTGTCCACCTGCGTACTTCACAGTACAAGTAACAGACTTATCATTTTCCTCAACGGTCCACGTAATCTCTATGGTTGCCTTCCATTTCCCATCATGAAGGGGTGTATGTATTAAACGTTCAGTGCCACGAGAAATACTCAGGCTCAGTAATGGAGGTGTTAAAGGACAGGTGTGTAACACACTGCAGTACAAGGTTACTGGCTCGCCAACTTTAGCTATGCCAAGAAGATCTGCCTGTGGTATCTCAATAATATCTTTAACAGATAAACATATAATTTATAAGTCATACAAAACATATTTACAATGCAAAAATAATAGGTGATATTTAATTTAAAGTCCTGAATATGCAGAATTTAATAAGTGCATGGGATCTTAATTTATCTTAATATGATAACAATTGTAGTGATTTACTTCACTTCTGGTCATGTTTGTTCTTTATTTGTACCTAAACCATACTACCATTTCAATTATTACTAATAAATTGAAAAAAATATATACATGATATAGATATTGTATGTGTATAATATATTCATATTTAAGTAATCATACCTGTCACCTCAAGGGCAATAGTTACATGATCAAAATTTTTGCTGTGGTATGATTCAATAGAATTTGGGTCCATCCAGGGAAACAGTCTTGCCTGACTATGTTGCATTTCAAGTGGCTGGATCTTCAAGCTGCAGTTTTTGTCACTCGAGGAGCTAATTAAACTTGTCTTTCCTTTGTATTGATTAATGATATTGTGTGTTGACTGGTCATACACCAGAGAGTAACCTGTAGTGGAGAGTTTATACCATTTGACATTGATTGTGTTATGCTGGGAGTTTTTGAATTCATAATTGCAAGGAATCACCACACAGGAACCTCTGATGCCAGCAATTGTGCTGGGCATTGTAAAACTCCAGTCAAGTGAGCCCATTGACCCTACAATAAAAATACACCCAAAAGGTTATTATATGTTCATTTTTCATAATGCCATGCTAAATATATATATATAAAGGAATCCTAACAAAAATGAGCAAGTTGCTTATTTTTCATACAACTGTTAGCTCTCCCTATAGTCCTAACATTAAACATTCATAACTTAGGAGCTGGCTTATGCAAATTCTTATCATTTGTCAGTCAAGAAAATGTGCTGAATAATAGACATGCATGTCGTGAAGGAAAAGTAAAGGCAAATAAAATGCTATTACCCCAACAGTTCTTACTCACTTCGAACTCTTAAAAAGATTTCCACTGCTTGAACATTCCCTTTAAAATCTGCTTGGCAGGTAATGGTCTTTCCATTATCACTAGCCTTTGGTGTGAACTTTAAAGTGGATTTAGCTTTCTGTTTTGTTCCCTGCTTTGTTATAGAAAATGTGCTGCCAGGTAACTGATCACCGCTCCAAGTAATGTAAGGTCGGTCTTTGGCACACATATATGTAACAGAGCAAACGATGTCCTGTTCCACACCCTCAAGAAACTCTGTGTATGAATCAGCAGTAATCTGGGCTTGATCAATGGGACCTACAGTATAACAGATAATAAAGGCATTATAGAAGACAACACACAGTTACAAAATTAAGCAAAAACAGATGTAATTTTCCTTTAACAATATTTTTACACACTGAAATAATGTATTGATTCAGACTCACATATAGGATTAATACTGATTTTGGTCGTTGATGTCTGTCCACCTGCGTACCTCACAGTACAAGTAACAGAATTATCATTTTCCTCAACTGTCCAAGTAATCTCTTTGGTTGTTTTCCATTTCCCGTGATACATGGGTGTGTGTATAAAACGTGAAGTCCCACGTGAAATACTTAGGCTCAGTGTTGGGGGTGTCGGAGGACAGGTGTGCACCACACTGCAGGACAAGGTTACTGGCTCACCAACTTTAGCTATGCCAAGAAGTTCTGCTTGTGGTTTCTCAGCAGTATCTTCAAAAGACAAAACAGAAAAAGGATACAAATGTACTTGACTGACGTATTTTGTTTTATGTAAAAATACCTTTACAGACACTCCTCTGCTCTGTTATACTTGTTAGATATTTAAAATGGCCAGATCGTAACCCATATCTTATAGTTACACAGATTAACACTCGGACTGGGTTGCACCAACATGGATTAAATTAACTGTAGATTTACACTTAATCTAGGGTTGGTAAATTTAAACTGGTTTACAATTAAACAGAGATATCTTCATTTTAACCCTGGATTAGTTAGACCGGTGTAAACAATGATTAAAAATAGGATTCGTTTATGTTACGTGTCCACCATGATGGATTCTGATGAAATATAAATAAATTCATGATGTAGGGTAAATGGATATGGCCCTAAAAAGTTCATGTTCCACCTTCTAGATTGCAGCATGCTGTTGTGGTGGTTGTTGAAGAGCCATCTGTGTGTGTTCCAGATGAAATGTACTTTTTTGCACTGAAATAACGCTTGGTGTGAAGGTGTTTTGGTTAGAAAGGGACTTGGTGCCTCAACGCTGCCCTTAAACTTTTCCATGCTGGCCATCTCAAATCCAGCACAATCAGGATTAATCTCACACATCAGAGTGGACTCACAGACTCTTGTAAATCTACACCAATCCACCATAACATTAAACCCACATGCCTAGCATTGTGTAGGTCCCCTTTGTGCCACCAAAGCAGTTCTGACCTGTCAAGGCATGGACTTCAAGGGGTGCTGAGGTATCTGGCACCAAAATGTTAGCAGATACATTAAGTCCTGTAAGTTGTGAGATGGATCAGACTTGTTTGCCCAGAACTTTTTGTCATGTTCCTTAAACATTCCTGAACAATTTTTGTTGTGTGACAGGGCACATTATCCTGCTGAAAGAGGCCAGTGCCATTAGGGAATACCATTGCCATGAAGTGGTGTACTTTGTCTGCAACAATGTTTAGGTAGGTGGTACATGTCAAAGTTATATCCACATTGATGCCAGGACCCAAGGTTTCCTGGCAGAACATTGCCCAGAGAATCACACTGCTTCTTTACCTAGTGCATCCTGGTGCCATCTCTTCCCCTTGTACATGATGCACTCAGCCATCAATGTGATACAACAGAAAATGTGATTCATCAGACCAGGCCACCATCTTCCATTGCTCCATGGTCCAGTTCTGGTGCTCATGTGCCCACTGCAGGTGCTTTTGGTCAGCATAGGCACTCTGACAACTATGCAGCCACATAAGCAGCAATCTGTGGTGCACTATGTGCTCTGACACCTTGCTATCATAGCCAGCATTAAACATTTTCAGCAGATCTGTACAATAGTTCTTCTGTGGGATCCGATCAGATGAGCTAGCGTTTGCTCCCTTGGGCACCCATGAACTTGTTGCCAGTTGTTGCACACAAGACCTGTTTTGACCCAATCTGACCCAATTGTCCAGCCATCACAATTTGGCCCTTGTCAAAGTTGCTCAGATCCTAACACTTGCCCATGACTTTAGCTGACTTTAGCTTTGTGACATGGTGCATCATCATGCTGGAAGTAACCAGTACAAGATGGGTAAATTGTGGATATGAAGGGATGCACATTGCCAGCAACAATACTCAAAAAGTCTGTGGCATGCAAGTGATTGACAGGTATGAACAGGCTCAGAGATTGACAAAAAACATTCCCTACACCATTACAACACCTGTGAGCCTGGACTGTTGACACAAGTCCAATTTGGTATATAGGTTCATGCTTTAAATACTAAATTCTAACCCTACCATCTGTGTGCATCAGCAGAAATTGAGATTTGTGTGGTCATCTGAGTTACTGTAGCCAGATTTCTTTATTACACCATTCTACCTAAACTTTAGAAAGTTATCTGTGAATCTGCAAGAAATCAGCAGTTACAGAAATACTCAAACTTTTCAGTGCTTTTGACCATGGCGTGATTGATGGTCCCAGACTGAGATCACACCCCGCCCCTCTCCCCACTCCCTATTCTGAGGGTTGGTAATATAACCCAAAGCTGCTGGACCATATCTACATGATTGACTGATTAGATAATTGCATGAATGAGTAGGTGTACAGGTGTTCCTAATAAAGTTCTCTGTGAGCAGTGTTGTGCCAGTTCATACTAATAAAAATGATCTAGTTCACATTCATCTGTTCCTGACACTGCAGTTCAAGGTTACTCACATGCCAACTTTGACTCTACCAAGAAGATCTGCCTGTGGTATTTCAACAATATCTTTACCAGCTAAACATTTATGAGCAATACAAATATATATTTATAAATAAAAAATGACAGGTGGTATTTACTTTAAAATCCTGAAGTACCCTTCATTTCTTTTCTTTGCAAAGAGTCCATGAGAGCTTGTTGTATCTTATTTTAATGGTAAGTGTTGTGATTTCCTTTTCTTTGGGTTTGTTTCTTTGTTTTTACTTAAATCATTCTAACATTACTATCCTGCTATATTTTCAATTGGTAATAAATTGAAAGGAAATACAATGAATACAATATGCATATTGTGTATCCAATGTCAAATATAAATTTTTAGGTCATCTTACCTGTCACCTCAAGAGTGATAGTTGCATGATCAGTAGTTTTGCTGTGGTATGATTCAATAGAATTTGCGTCCATCCAGGGTAACAGTTTTTCCTGATTATGCTGCCTTTCAAGTGGCTGGATCTTCAAGCTGCAGTTTTTGTCACTCGAGGAGCTAATTAAACTTGTCTTTCCTTTGAATTGATTAATGATATTGGGTGTTGACTGGTCATACACTAGAGAGTAACCTGGGCTGGAGAGTTTATACCATTTTATGTATATGCCACTATGCTGGGGGGTTTTGAATTCAAAATTGCAGGGAATGACCAGACAGGAACCACTGACACCAGTGATTGTGCTGGGCATTGTGACAATCCAGTTAAGTGAGCTCATTGATCCTACAATAAAATACACATAATTCATTCATTCTAATTATTCATGATGCCATACTAAATATCTAGGAATGTGATAAAAAGAGAAAGATTATAGCAAAAGCCAATATCTTATGAATTCATAACTTATAAATTAGAAAATTTATTATAATTAACAGCCAAGGAAACATGCTTAATGCATAAGTTACGTTCATACATGTGCAGAAAGTGAGGAGAAGGAAAAGTAAGAACACAAAAAAAGGCCAGAAATTCTTACTCACTCTTAACTCTTAAAGTAATACTTGTTTCTTGAACACTTCCTTTGAGTTCTCTTCGGCAGATAATGGTCTTGCCATGATCATCAGCCTTTGCTTTGTACTTTAACGTGGATCTAGCTTCATATTTTGTACCCTGTTTTTGTATATAATGTATTTTCCCATATAAGTTTTCATTTAAGTTTCTATATCTCCAAGAAATATAAGGTTTGTGTTTGGAGCACATGTATGTAACAAAGCAATCAATGTCTTGTTCCACACCCTCCAAAAACTCTGTATTTGAATCAGGAGTAATCTCGGCTTGACCAATGAAACCTAGAATACATACAATACAATAAAGTAATTATCTAAGACAATATACAACAAAGAAATTACACAAAACAGAGGGTTTTTTTTGTTGTTCTTATTGTACTTTCTCACTGAAAAGGATCAAATGAGAATGCATATAGCAACACAGATTGTTTTTATGGACAATGCTTTGCATTCAGAAATATACAATGTAAATATATTACTTACACTCAGCATTATGGATTTTTGTAGTGGATGCGGAGAGGCCACCACTGTGTCTAACAGAACAATGAATTTCTTGTCTTTCAGACTGGACAACCCCTTCTCGTGTTAGTGTGATTTCCCAGTTACCATCATCAAAGGATCTGTGTTCCAATATGTCTTGTGTTCCAGATCTTCTCTCTATACCACTGAGACTTAGAAAGGGGGGTTTGTAGGGACAGGTGTGATATGTTATGCATTGAACCTTAATGGCTTCCCCAATTTTATAACCTCCAAAATCTTTAATGATGGGCTTTGGTGCAGATGCTGTGTCATTCAAAACAGACAGAAAAAGCAGACATGTTTTAGACAAAAATACATTAGCCTCAAACAATAAACAGTAGGAAAGCTCCACTAGCAAATAAATTGCAGCAAGTCTCCATGATCAGAAAAAAATACTTTTTAAATGGTCAACTTTATGGAAAATGAATGGACATGGATGTAAATATAACACTTACAATCAACATAAATTGAAGTAGTAACATCATAGAATTTGTAAGTTCTCCATCCAACATTTTCCGGGTCTATCCAAGCGTATAATGTGTCTCCACTGTGGGAAGAACTAAGGTCCTCAATCAGAAGACTGCAGTCCCGGTATTTACTGTTATATAACCTGGTTCTTCCTCTGTACCTCTCAATCACTGAATAAGGGTACCAATCATCATGCACTAGAGGATATCCACGGCTAACATACTGATACCACACTACCCGATTAGGGTTAACAGGTGGATCGTAATAATAATAGGAGAATGTACATGGTATAACCAGACAGGATTTGTACAGGCCATTAATTGTGTATGGCACCTGTACTGACCAGGCCCAGGTGTTGTTAAACAGGATTCCTGTGTAGCAGAATTCATATGTTAGTTCATTCCCACGTTCATAATTTATCACAAGCTATTGTTGTTCTACACATAAACATTACTTATGTTTGAAACATACAGTACCATAAAGTATTATATCCAGTAGAAACAAACTTTTCATGTTCTTAGGTCAAATTGAATGCAGATAGACAGAGCTGTTGACTCTAGAACAGATAGGAAAAATATAATGTTAATTAGATTATAAGACACTTTTCTGAGAATAAAGCATATATTCTGTGGAAGCTTAATTATGTGGGGAAATGTAATTAGTTCATCTATACATTATTTCTCTTTTTTTCTTGAGACAACATCAGACCATGTTTACACCATACTGAGCTTCCTACTTAGCAGCTTGTGACTGTCATACAAAGCTGCTGACAGTTTCCTATAAGATTTGTGCTGCAGTGACCGTATATTTTTTTCATTGTCAGCCCTTTCTAGTGAAATAGTAGAGCACTGCATGGTGCCTATTAACGTCAAGTTTGGTTATTAGCACTCCTAGCCACATTAGATAACACCAACTAGATTTTTCACTAGTTACACCGCAGACTTGCTCCATGTTGCACAGTAAGCAGCACTCACTGCTTATTCTCCTGCTAGGTTGGGTTCTGCCTCACTGCCACCTCCTCACGCTATTTCACATCCTAGAATATATAGTATAACCAACCAGTCGACTTGTGACTACATGCCAGGGACACAAGAAGGAGTTTTACATTGGATTTCAAATATCATACATGTTGGATGTGCTATGATGTTTCAGCTGAATGACAGTCATGTATTTTTTTATGTATTTCTATAACATGGCTCTGACAATAGATACATCTGTAACATAAATGACAGATATATCATATCAACATGCTCCTAATATGTCACCACCACTATCATAGCAGATCATTCACATCATCGAAGTCTATAATCTACAGTTAACAGCATAATATAGTGTTGCTATTTGGCAAAGCAAAGTGTATAATTGCTGATATTGTGAGTCTTCTGTTAGGAGAAATGTATTTAACATTTTATGGAAGCGTCTCAACTGTCAGTGCATTGTAAACATTAGTTTCCCTACACAGGAATTAGTTCCTGATGTCATGTTGCTCAGAAACCAAAAAGTCCTCTGTCCTGAAGGCTTGAGTCTCGTGAATGTTCTTTCAAATTTAATGTAACTATGATTAACTATGATTAGTAATTATTAAATTGAATATTTTACTTGTTGCCAAATTGTTGCCATAAGAGAGAAATTTCTGACATACAAGCTGAAAAACAATGCTCAGTTTTGAAGTTTAGCAATCAGATTTGTTTATCTATATATGATTATTTTTGTACAAACCCCATTTCCAGAAAAGTTGGGACACTTTTGAAAAATGTGAATTTAGAAATAAAAAGAAAAAAAATAGAATTAGCCACATGGGCTCAAGAGTAATTTGGAAAATCATTGTCACTTAACACAGTCCACAGATGCATCAAGAAATACAACCTTATGCAAAGTCTTATGCAAAGAGGAAATCATATATAAATTTTGTGCACTACAGTGACCACAGACTGTTGAACAGCTCAAGTCTTGTATATAGCAAGAATGGGCAAAAGTTCCACTTACAAAACTGCAATAATTAGTATCTTTAAATTCCCAAACAATAAAAAAGTATAATTAAAAGAAAAGGTGATGTGACCCGGTGGTAAATCTGCCTCTGTCCCAACTTTTTTTTCCCCCACTGTCACATAGAGTACATAGCTAATACAGGGGTTAGACAATGAAACTGAAACACCTGTCATTTTAGT
>JAOUQY010000051.1:20621804-20640003 GCA_028566355.1 Doras micropoeus
CTCTCTCTCTCTGTCCCTCTCCCTCTCTCTTTCGCTCTCTCTCTCCCTCTCTCTCTCTCTCTCTCTCTCTCTCTCTCCCTCTCCCTCTCTCTCTCTCTCTTCTCTTTCCCTCTCCCTCTCTCCCTCTCTCTCTCTCTCTCTCTCTCTCCCCCTCTCTCCCTCTCCCTCTCCCTCTCCCTCTCTCTCTCCCTCTCCCTCTCTGAAGTGGATTTCATCTAACTATTAACAGTAAAGCATTATATCTCTAAATGATGGCTTAAGTTTTACCATTGTATATTTTCTTCCATTTTTGCAGCTTATGGAAGAGGTTTTTAGCTGGTTCAACAGTCAGGATCCTAAAGTATGGGATCCACGCTCCAAACATCTACCAGTGTGAGTGTTTTATACACCTTATACATTTTTGTTTGATATATATTTGTTAGTATATTTCATCATTAAAATCGTAAACACATATTTGATGTGGATATTTGGTATGAATGTTGAACCCGGTGTTTGACGGTTGCTTTCACACTCGATATTAGAAGCTAAAGTAATTCCTACAATTTTATTTTCATTTTTTCTCTGTCTGGAAAGGCTACAGCCTAGGCCCAGGTAAATGTAGCTTCCTAATCTAGTGAGATATGTTTATGGAGATATCTCACTAATACGAGCCCGTTATATTATACCTGACTTGAAAATATAGATTCGATTTGCCCTGCTGGATCAATCGGGCGCTGTTACCAGACATCACTAAAGCAACCGCACAACACTGTTATACACTAATATTGTCACATTTATATATATGTGTATATTTTTTACTCTTTGTAAAAATCATGCCCGTATATTGGCATCTTAAACAGATCTAAGATATCCGTTAACTAGCCAATCAAACACAGTTAAAAACAGTGAACATTTACAGGTGAAAAGAAATGCAAAAATATGTCCATTAGTTTATTTTCAAGCCTGTTGGGTAGCTGGCTAGCTCTGTAGGCAGGCTGCTAGTAGCCTAGTGGGGCATTATTAAATATGAATACTGTAAATTCTCTGAGATTCTAAACTGCAGTATGGCGTTTTATTGACTCCAGACTTATCTCAGTGCTTACTGCTAGTCATCATGCCTCCTTTTTTTCTTTTAAAAGAAACACAGCAGACCCTGTATGGTTCTTTTTGACATTTCTGAATCTTAACTATGGCAGCTGCACATGCTGAACCACATACTCCACTGTATAAGGGAGTGGACAGATCACCCATTTGAAGAGCTCGTTTGTAAATCGTCTCACATCCATAATATTCACATAATATTCATCCACGTCTGACATTTCAGTGTTTTTGTTGTTCTGTTATATTCTAGTGGAATGCTCGCCAATGCTGTAATACCACCAACAAACGAGCATGTATTTGCCCAATGGCGGGAACAAGAGGAGAAGAGCAGGACTGTGAACACCAAGCAAGCAGGAGGCCTTACAGAGGTCAAAGGGGAAGACGGAGCAAATGTCTCTACTCCTCTGTCTCGAAAGCCCGTTAGTGGCCAATATAGAGACCTGAGCATGAGACTCAGACTGACTGGTAATTGCACATATCATTTTTTTATGCTCTTTGTGAGGTATTTTTAAATTATTAATTGTACATTTAGAAAAATCAACAAAGAGATTTCTGATCAGCAAAACCTGTGTTTTACTACATAACATTAACACCACCTGCCTAATATTGTGCAGGTCCCCTTTGTGCCACTAAAACAGCTCTGACTCATCAAGCCATGGATTTCGCAAGAGCTCTGCAGGTGTGCTGTGGTATCTGGCACCAAGACGTTGGCAGGAGATCCTTTAAGTATTGTAAATTGCGGTTTTGGGCCTCGGTGAATCTGACTTGTTAGGCCAGTACATCCCACAGATGTTTGATTGGAATGATATCTGGGGAATTTGGAAGTCAAGTCAACACGTTGAATCCTTTGTCATGTTTCTCAATCTATTTCTCAACAATTTTTGCAGTGTTATCCTGCTGGTCATTAGGGAATACCGTTGCTGGTGAAGGGTACAGCACAGATTGCTGATAAATTCAATGCTGGCTATAATAGAAAGTTGACAGAACACACAGTGAACCGCAGCTTGCTGTGTATGGGGCTATGTAGCTGCAGCCCAGAGTGCCCATGCTGACCCCTGTCCACCGCGGAAAGCACCTGTAATGGGTATGTGAACATCAGAACTGGACCACAGAGCAATAGAAGATGGTGGCCTGGTCTGCTAAATCACGTTTTGGATGACGGGTGCCCAGGATGCACTCTGGGAATAAGTGAAGCTCGTAGAGGCTGTATGATGCTCTGGGCAGTGTTCTGCTGGGAAACCTTGGGTCCTGGAATTCATGTGGATGTTAATTGTGAGACATGCCACCTACATAAAGACTGTTGCAGACCAGTTACAGAGTATCCCTTCATGGCAATGGTATTCCCTGATGGCAGAGGCCTCTGTCAGCAGGATGATGCACCCTGCAAAAATTGTTCAGAAATGTTTTGAGGAACATAACGGAAGGTTCAAGGTGTTAACTTGGCATCCAAATTCCCCATATCTCAGTCCGATCGAGCGTCAGTGGGATGTGCTGGACAAACCATGTCCGATCCATGGAGGACCCACCTCGCAACTTACAGGACTTAAGGGATCTGCTGCTAACATCTTGCTGCCAGATACCACAGCACACCTTCAGAGGTCTTGTGGAGAGTGTGTGTTTATGTGTGTGTGTGTATGTATGTATGTATATACACAAATATATAAAAAAAATTCTTGCTGCTGCAGGGAAAAAAGCACGGCCGTCCAGAGAGGAGCTGGACACCGGTTGGTCAAAGGAGGATGAGCGGCAGTGTGTCTTGTGTCAGAAGTATGGCGATGCAAAATCAAGTGTAAGCAAGCCATGGTTACACTCAAAAACAACTGACTTTCAACCTGCTATTCTTTTAAAACCTTTCCTGTCTTAATCCAGTAGATGAAAAATGAAAGTGAAACCCCGCCACCAGTCTCATGAACGGTGTGTAAGAATTTGCATTTTTCCCCTGTGCAGGATGCAGGCCGGCTACTCTATCTTGGACAAAATGAGTGGGCTCATGTGAACTGCTCCATGTGGTCAGCTGAGGTGTTCGAGGAGGATAACGGCTGCCTGATGCACGTGCATAGTGCTGTTGCTAGAGGTCGCCTTATGGTATGGTGTATATATTATAGCTGTATGTGATCCACTGTGTAGTTAGTTTAAAATGTCAGTTACATGGGATGTTATTATAATGCAGCCACTATCAACAAAAACCTGACAGGACCAGCTGTGATTGGTTAAGACTGACAGCTACAGAAAATAAACAAGCAGGTCTTCCACACCTTCAGATCCATAAATATCATGCGTCAGGTGTAGTGCTTTTCTTAAAGCTTAATTCAGACTGTTTTGAGTTACATGCTTCTTTTTAATTGGTCCACATGGTTTCTGTATACGATGGCTACACAGTTCAGCTGTCTGCATGCTCAAACATTTCACATTTAGCACCATTAGATTGTACATACTGCATCTTGGAGAATCTGCCACACCTCCTCTGGAGACTTTGACTTGATTGTCACACTTACTTCGAAACTCCAGCCAGGGTAGCTAATAATGTTAACTGTTGTGCATTTAAGACCTCTAATCAAATTTGTGTGCACATTAGCCAACATTAGGCTTACAGTTGCATTGTGAAACCCAGCACCGGATTTGTTAGACACTGTAATGTTGGTTGTAATGCTCCCAGATTGTGTGAAAAAGGGAAACTAAAGATAAAACTAGGAATAAATGACTTCATATTATTTGCAAGATGTTTTTAGCTCAGTATTTAATAATGCAACGATCCATCGTTACTATATGTATACTTTCTTGCTGTAGAATTCTGTCTTCTGTCTCACACATCACATTTTCCACAGCGTTGTGAACGATGTAACCAGACTGGGGCAACTGTGGGCTGCTGCCTTACGTCCTGCCAAAGCAACTACCACTTCATGTGTGCCCGATCTCGCAACTGTGTCTTCCAAGACGACAAGAAAGTCTTCTGCTACAAGCACCGCGATCTCATCAGTGGAAAAGTACCGTTTACATTAAACGCAATTTAATCTCATTGACATTTCGCGATGGACGTGGTTTTGAATGCGTTCTCCCTTCTTGAACTTTTAGATGATTACAGGACAAGGCTTCGAAGTTCTTCGGAGGGTCTATGTGGACTTTGAGGGGATCAGCCTTCGCAGGAAGTTTTTGACAGGATTAGAACCAGAATATATCAATTTGATGATTGGTAAGCATCGCAAGGCCAATGAGAAAGCGTTGACTTGATGAAATGTGGTAATTGTTTGTGTTGTGGGTGCTACATTATTTTTATGTTATATGTTTAGGTTCTCTTCAAGTCCGAAGACTTGGGAAGCTAAATGAATTGTCAGCTAGTCAAGGGAAACTCTTTCCAGTGGGTTATGAGTAAGTGATTTTTTTTACTTTCACTGTTTCACTGTCATTTGAGCCATTTGAGCTAGTGAAAACCTGTGGTTTTAGTGCTTTAGATGGGAAATGATGTGTTGGTAAGCTTGTGAGATCATGTACAATACACAGCTGTCAGAATTGGCCAAAAATGACGTTGGAGTCTTCTTTCTAAAAAACACACAGTTTTGAAACATTTGTACATTTATTGTGCTGTAAAAAAGTATTTGCCTCTTCCCAGTTTCTTCTGTTGTTGCATATTTGTCACACTTGAATGTTTCAGATAATCAGATTAGTTCTCATATTAGACAATATTAACCCACGTAAACACAAAATGCAGTTTTTAAATAATGGTTTCATTTATTGAAGGAAAAATGCCGTTCAGCCCCGTCTGGCCCTGTATGAAACCAGTCAACCAGTTTACCGAATCCTGTACACTGTTGGGTTCAGTTTCACTAGCCACACCCAGACTTGATTAATACCAGGCCTTTTGAACATAAACATCACTTGAATAGAAGCTGTATGGCAATGTGAGGCAGGCTAGAAAGTCTCTAAAAGCAGGAGATGATGCCACGTTGTAAAGAGATTCAAATACAGATGCAAAACAAAGCCAGTGAAATCTACCAATCTGGAAAGTGTTAGAAAGCCATTGCTGAGGCTCTGGGACTCCAGCAAACTACAGTGAGCAAGCTTCAAACAGGGGTGAGCCTTCGCAGGAGTGGGCGGCCTACCAAAAGAACAACAACCCATGGGAGAGTTGCAAGGTGCAAACCGCTGCTGAACAAAAAGAACACAAAGGCTCATCTCACAGTTACAAAAAAAAACCCATCTAGATAACCAACAAGACCTTTGGGATAATATTCTACAGATGAGTCAAAGGTGGAACTTTTTGGAAGACATGAGTCCTGTTACATCTGGTGTAAAGCTAACACCTGGACGATTTGTCATAACTGATGAAACCATGAATTCTGCTTTCTGTCAGAAAATCCTGAAGGAGAATGTTTGTCCGTCAGTGACCTAAAGCTCACGCACTGTTGGGTTATGCAGCAGGACCACCGTGATCCAAACCACATAAGCAATTCCACCTCTGAATGGCTCAAAAGAAACAAAATGAAGGTTTTGCCATGACTGTGTCAAAGTCCTGACTTGACTCCCATTGAGATGCTGTGCTAAGACCTGCTCAAAAACCCTCCAACGTAGCCTAATTAAAACAATTCTGCAAAGAAGAGTGGGCCAAAATTCCTCCACAGCGATGTGAAAGACTCATGACAAATTATCCAAATCGTTTGATTCCAAAGGGTGGCACAGCCAGTTATTAGGCTTTAGTGGGCAATTACTTTTTTCACAAGGGTGATATAGTAACATTTTGTGTTTAATCACATTCACTTAATCACTTATTAAAGTTATTTCAATGATCTGAAACATTTAACTGACAAATTAGTAAAAATAGTAGAAACTGGGAAGTACTTTTTCACAGCACCGTACAGCCGTAAGAGGACAAATCAATACAATGAGACGTAACTACTTGTATACCAGTATATTTATGTCAGGCTGTTTAAGTCTTTTAAAAGATCTACAGAGCTAGACATTACAAACATACAAATAATATAAGGAGGTTACAGTATATAGCACAGACGTGGGTCACTCCAAGCTAAAGATAGAACAACACTTATCTTTTCCTTGACGTTAAACAGGAAATTTCCAAATGGGGCTTTTTAGATTGCTCAAAGTGGAGATAACTCTGTCTGTGGTTGAGTTGGGTTGTGAACACACTGGCATCATTACCACATGGTTGTAGTTGAATTAATTGCTTGTTTCAGGTTGACCTACATTTCGGTTATAATCAGTGAAAATGAAATTGTGTGACTCCTAGCCATCATCCTTACAGTGGCCCAGGTCCACACAACAACTCACAAGGCAGCCAGTTTTTTTTTAAAAACTGTAGTGCAATGTCTTAACATGTGCCTTAACTATCACTGATTGACAATATCACCTGTTACTTTGAAGGTGTCTGCTAATGATATACACTATATTCCCAAAAGTATTCACTCTCCCGAATAATTGAATTCAGGTGTTCCAATCACTTCCATGGTCACAGGTGTATAAAATCAAGCACCTTGCTTCTACAAACATTTGTGAAAGAATGGGTCGCTCTCAGGAGCTCAGTGAATTCCAGCATGGTACCGTGATAGGATGCCATCTGTGCAGCAAGTCCAGTCATGAAATATTCCACAGTCACCTGTCAGTGGTATTATAGCGATTGGGAACGACAGCAACTCAGCTACAAAGTGGTAGGCCACGTAAAATGACAGAGCGGATCAGTGGATGCTGAGGTGCATAGTGCACAGAGGTCACCAACTTTCTGCAGAGTCAATCGCTACAGACCTCCGATCTTCATGTGGCCTTTAGATTAGCTCAAGAACAGTGTGTAGAGAGCTTCATGGAATGGGTTTCCATAGCTGAGCAGCTGCATCCAAGCCTTACATCACCAAGCGCAATGCAAAGTGTCGGATGCAGTGGTGTAAAACACACCGCCACTGGACTCTAGAGCAGTGGAGACGTGTTCTCTGGAGTGACAAATCGCGCATCTCCATCTGGCAATCTGATGGATGAGTCTGGGTTTGGTGGTTGCCAGGAGAACGATACTTGTCTGATTGTGCCAAGTGTGAAGTTTGGTAGTGTGGGGTTGTATTTCAGGAGTTGGGAATCACGCATCAGCGTGAGAACTGTGCAGCGTTCCCTCTAAGATTCCATGGGGGACCTACCAAGTATTAACTTCAGTGTATGTCAAAGTTTTGATAAATAAGAGTCAAATATATACGTGAACATGAACGTGAAAAGTGAAGAAAAGCAGATCCATATGATTATAAACTGTAGAGTACTACTGTTCATGAGCATTGAAGGAAATTGTCAGAGCCATTTTAAGAGAGTAATGGTGTTCATACTGAAGGTTTGCTGTTTCTATTGCTAAGTTACTGTTTATGATATTGCCCTCTGGTAGATCAACTTTACAATGACACTCATAACATCAAACATAAGATGATCCTTCTATAGTCTCTTCAAAACTTTAATTGCCATTTATCAGTTGTTATAAACACAGATACCAATTTATCTGCAATTAGCTCGTATGCCTTTTTATTGGTTTTTGGGGTTTTTTGGTCAGGCTCCAGGCTGGACATACATAATGTGCATCATGAACATGCAGTGAAAATACTGGAACCTGGCTGAAGTTTGTCTGTATCTGCTATGGCTTTAGCCTTAGTTTTAGAGTTTAGAGTTTTTTTATTCATTATTTAATTAATGCTTACAGAACTGAAGTCAGAACTGCATTTACACTTATCCAGTTAGTAGCTGTAACTAAGCATATTTTAAAATTGAAATACAATTGTGTAAATGATGTGTGCCTGTGGTCTGTGGTGAACAGCAGAGGAAATATTGTATTCTTCTATAGCAAAGTAACCTTGATTAAACAGTATGTTTCATTTTCTTAATTTAAGCCCAGGTTTATGTTTTATGAAGGGAAGACATTCATGGCTTAATCTGTTAACATGGGCAGGGGAAAGCTGAGATGCACCAGAGAAAGATGTTTTGTCCTCTGCTCCAGCGTCAGAAAGCATAGGCTATTAAGTATTGTATAGGAACGCAAAATAGGCAAAAATGGAAACACTTAATATGAGATACAACACAATTTATTTTTGTTCACCTTATAGCTGCAGGCTTCTCTTCCCCACAGACATTTAAATCATCCAACTTAATAGCCATCATGATAGTTGATGATAGAATCTGTCAGCACTTCCCAATACTGTCATCACTCATTCCAAGCCTGTATGTTATATTTTGTGGGCAGGAAGTTCTTACTTTATTATGATTAGTGTAATTCTGTCAGAAGTTTAAATTGACTTTTGATTTTAACGGAGCAGACATTTATACTGACTCTAAAGATTGTGGCCTGGTCTAGTTTTGAATTCTTATTGTTGGTTTGGAACATTAATCTTTCCTCTCCTGAATCTTTTGCTACAGTCTTAATTTTAGAAAATGTCTGCCTGAAACATGCTTATAAATGTTTAACATTAACATAAACACTAAACTTGCTAATTAATGCTTAATGCTGACTCTACAATTCACTTAATATGTAGCTTTTCACCTACTACACATTAATGTACATGTGTAATATTTTATCAGGTGTTCTCGGTGGTATTGGAGCACACTAAACCCACATCGCCGCTGCAAGTACACATGCCGGGTCATGGAGGTACGACCGCCAGTTCAGGAGAAGCCAGTAGAAGAACTGGATGACCATGGAGAAAATCGCACAATCGCCCACAGTACATGTCCACAATCAGGTTTGTTTTAAAATACATGACCACTGGTTTCTATGATGTATTGTTGTGGCTTTATATTTATTCTCAAACCATGTGTTTTTTTAGTAGAATCTGAAATTGCAGAGGGAGATGTGACACCAGCAAATCCAAGTTTAGTATCTCCCTTTGCTAAGCCAGACTCTGGTACTCGACACAAAAATTCAGCCTACCCACTGAACAGAAGACCAGCTGGAGGACTATCTAGACCACTACCATCTCCAGGTAACGTAGCTTTGTTTATATTTAGCTTAGAAATACAGTTTGGGGTCGTCAGAATTGATGATGGGACGTGGTTAGAGCAGTCATGTTACAGCTGTGCTGTACTGATGCCCTGTTTGGTTTTTATTTTTAAGGAGCAGCCCCTTCCAAGTCCCACCACATTTTGACCATTAGTGATCTTGATGACACCCGCAGACTACGGCGACATACACCACAGAATACTGGCATTCGTGGGCACAACTCTTGCCCCTCCTTGGGTACTCCGCCTAGTTCAATTAATCTTCGACCTGGGAGTTCCCATCACTCTAAAGCTACCCAGCCTACCTCCCCAATTTTCCCGCTTGGTGCTACTGAAAACTTGTTGACCTCCTCGTCAGCCCGCCCTGTCAGTCGAAGCGCTTCCTCTGCCCGGGGTGCTGGAATTCTGGCACCCCATTCTACCTCAGGACTGTTTCCAGAGCCCATGTGGCATGGTGGCACTGGCAGCACCCCTCCCTCTAACCGATCCCTCTCTTCGCCTACTCACCTTTCAACAAGACCAAGGTTGCCTTTTGACCTTAATCAGTTGGAGTCTGCAGAACTGCCACACAATTTTATGGCATCACCACAAGAACTGCCTGCAGAAAATGGAGCCTTACCTTTAGGAGACACATTGGATCCACAGAGAGGTAGTCACCTAGTCACTGATAAGGAATTTCCCTATACCCCCTTTCAGTTGGACTCGGACCTGTCTGTGGTATCAGATCTCAAAACTGAGCTTGAAATTGAAGCAACAGTACTGAATGAGGGAGTGGCTATGAACTGTAGTGAACAGATTGTTGTTGAAGGTGAAGAGGATCAGAATGAGTTTTGGGGTCCGGATGCAGAGGTGTCTGCCCGAAAATTACCTCATGCTACGGATGATTGGGGTAATAGTTCCTCAGATGATGATATGGGAAACTATTTTGACTTTTCACGCACTATAGTAACTTGCAAAGTCCCAAGAGAAGCCTCAAAGACACCCCCCTCTGCCTCTATAAAATCAATTTCACAGCTAGATGGTGTTGATGATGGGACGGAGAGTGATGCTAGTGTAACAAGCAGTAATACCCAAAATCTGAAGAACCCAAGTCAGGTTCAGAAACCGTCTCAGACTCTTGATGGTCAGCATCATAAACAGTGGAATAGTAATGGGCTATGTGTGGAACTTCCAAGTCGTAGCAGTCAGCTCCAAGCACCAGCCAAACCATTTGGCTCTCTATCCTTATTTAGTACTGCTGATCAAAGTTCAAATAGTCCAACACATTCTGAGATTCCACAAGAGACTATGGGTTACACAAAACCAGGCTTCCCAGATACATATCAAAGTACTGATTTTATTGGTCAGACATTTCAGTCAAGTCCTGTGGTGCCCCCTCAGGAGACTTCAGCGAATTTTGTTGTGCCAAAGGAAACAGATACAGCCTTTTCCAGCTTTAATGAAGACATCCCTGGATACAGTTTACCTTCAGAGCTGAGGTTACCTATAATACTGGACAGATGTGACCCTCCCTCACCCAACACCTGCTTTACTGAGTTGGTTCCAGTTAAGGATGATGCTCAAATAGACACACAAGAATCCACCGACTCAAAAGAAATCTACTTGGATCATAACAGTGGTCACTTTGTTTCCTCCGTTGATGGTTCTATGGTTTGCCCAAATAACTTTTCAGAGTGTTCAACAGAAGCATCTTTCACAAACCCAGCAATTGTAAGCCAAGATCAAGTTTTGACACAACCGACTTCTACATCACCTACAGAAACAGGCAGTTCTACAGTTCAGTCTGCTCCATGTTTGCAGTCTACTTTTATGTCATTTGCTAATTTGTCATCATCTTCAAGCATTACTTTACACCCTGTCCACACCCCTGACAGCAAGACAGTCCTCCCACCAATGGAGTGTTTTCGTAACAAACTGCTGTCACCTTCAGACATGGGCCAACAATCAGTCCCAAGGGGAGTGATATCTGCCGAGTTGCCTGTTCAGCCTGATTCAGTGCTTCATGCTCAATCAGGCACCGGTGTAGCCCTTGCATCCATTAGGGCAGTCCCATCCACTGTGTACCCCACTTATACACAACCCGTGGGCTCAGCTACAGTCAGCATAGTCCCGTCTGTGAACTCCCAAACCTCTGTTCAGTGCCGTCCAATGTCCTCCATTATTCAACCAGGCCCATGCCCTGTTGTTGTTAATGGCTATAGCTCTATGCCTATGCAAAGGGAAGCTGCCCCAGGACGTACAATTTCCATAAACTTTTCAACTCCAAGACCAACACTGGAGCCTCAACAAACGGTGACTCAAGCACTACCAGGTCACGCAATTCTCACTGTGAAGGAAGTGGGTGGGCCCAATGTGGATCCGACCCCTCATGTTTTACTTGTTAATCGTCTTGGCCAAATTTTTGTCAAAAATCCTGAAAGCAACACGTTCCAGCTGCCCAGTCCCACCTCACCTTCCTATAACTGTGTTACCCAGATCGCCAGCCTTCTGCAAAGCAATGCTCTCTCTGCTACTCTGGCAGCTGCAGGCAACTTTCCTGCCGTTGCTGGAGCAGCCATCACAGCCCAAGTCCCCAGACTGGTGACACCTGTTATTCAGAGCTCCAATACCATCACGCAGCTCCTCACTGCGAATAACAAAGGAACAGCTGCACCATTGGAAGCCCAGAAAACAAACCCAAATGCAAAAGAATCTACTGATGTCCCTATACTTGGAACAAAGAAGCCACGGAAAAAGAAGGAAACGGCAACACCCCGGAAATCCAAATCGACTGCTGTACCCGGGTCATCTGGCAAGCCAGCAGACAATCATGCAGAGAGTGCGCAAGCTATTATTAACCAAGCTATGGCCAGCTATTATGACCCCAGTCGAAAGCCTAGTAGAATTCTGAGCCCTCCTTCACCTTGTACCACCATTGCTGGAAGCAGTGTCCAATCACCAAGTTCCATAGTTTTACCACCAGGCATCCGCATTGAGCCAGAGTCCACAAACTCTCCACCGTCTACCCCAAGCTCAGCATCTTCTCGACCAAAGCAAGTTCGGATGAAAAGGGTGTCCTCCCTTTCTGATCGTATTGCCACCAAAAAGTCAAAGCCTGACATTTATGAGCCTGAATATTCCAGTGGCCCAGAAGAGCAACGCAAATTAAATTCAGCTGCTGTCAGGTAAGAAAGCGGTATTTTTTTCCAAGAATGTCATCCATGAATTCCATGAAGAGTTCAGGGACATTATTATGATCAGTTGCTATTTTCAGTTTTTAATGCATACACCCAGGATTTACAGTTGTATCCAGTTTGCTTTTGATTCACTTCTTAGGCAAATGTTGCATTAATTCTCAGTATGTTTGTGACTTGAAATAATGCAGAACTAAATTAAATATCATAACTTATACTTAAACTTAAATGCTTCCAGTCTAATTTGCAAAACCACATGGAACTTCGTTTACTATAGTGAATTTCACATTGAACACTTAGGATCTCACTAGTATTGTTTCATGACAGAAAGTTTGACAATTGAGCTGCCTCAAGTGACGTAACACTATGACTTACTGTCATGGGATTTTCATGGTGACTCACAGCAGCTCCGAATATGATCCTAGTATCTATTTTTTGTCCCATGACTTAATCCCATTTTTTTCCCCCCATACATATTGTATCTTTCAGTGACGTATTCATCACTTGTATGTTTTTTCCCCCGCTGTCTAGTAGGTGTGGGGGAGTTCGCATTAAAACTCCAACTGTCAAAGGGATTCTTGACCTGGACAAAGTCAATGAGGAGCAAAGTAGTGATTCTGAAAGCACAAGGTAAGCAGTCATTTTCAAATTTTCTCTCATGAACTATCTTCTTGAATTGTTCAAAGTCACATCTCGCTTAAGATTAGACCATTTTAGTATTTTGTTTTTAAGTTGCATGTTTATTTGCATATGTTGAATGATTTTTTTTTAATTTGCTTACGGTTTTGAGATTATGATGTCGCCCTTGTTTTATCGTTGTTCATTTGAAGGCCGGGCCTCTGGGATCATTTCTCCGTGTCCCGAGGTGGGGACAGCAGTAAACCACAGGCCTTGGACACCACATGGTGCAGTTCACTGTCTGACTGGAACAAATACTCAGGTATACATCACTGCTTTACACTGAATACCTGGATATGCTAAATGTGTGGGCCAACAATCTGTCAGTAACTCTTTTGTATCTAGTATCAGTAGCGATCTATATTTCAACATATCTGTCAATCATAAGCTAGAAAGTGGTTAACAGATTTGCTGAAATGTTTATACAAGGGTGAGTCTTTCAGACGAAAAGGTCAGCTTGTACTGTAATACTGTATTGTTTTTTCCAAAGGCATCGATATCACGTAATGGTTTAGATGCATATACACATTTGTTTTTTTCACATTGGGTGTCAAATACCCATAACTGCCCAAGATTAAACTGAGGCATAACCCATTAGTTGCAAGTGTATGTCTGTCTTGTGGAATACAACAACAAAAAAATTGCCAAAAATATAATTATGTACAAAAGAAGAAGTGATTCCTAATATTTGCATGCATTTAATGCACAATTAATATTTCCCTTTCTTTTTTCTAACCTGGAAAATCTGTTATTAGGGATGCTGTCAGGCTCAGAGGATGAGATGCCTCCTTCAGAAAGTGAATACAAGAGCCCTCCCAGAGGAGACCAGCCGCATCTACGCTTTGAAATCACTAGTGATGATGGGTTTAGTGTGGAGGCAGACAGCATTGAAGGTAATATACAAAATATATTTTGTGGCCTTTAATTGTGACCTGTATCTCTGATCCTTTCCCTTTGATTCTATATATGTAAATTTCATTGTGTTGACTCGACTTTCTAATATCATACAAGATTAAAAAACATATACTGTCCCCTCTGAAAGTACAGGAATGGCAAGGTCAGTCGTTTTTGTTTTTCCTATGCACTGAAGACAATACAATAGATGAATATGAGATGATGGATCAGAATTTCAAGTTTCAATGCCTAATATTTACATCTAGATGGATTAAAAAACGCCCACCTTTAGTGGCAGACCCCCCAGGTGAGCAAAAGGTACTGATGCAGAAAGTCGTAAAGTAAATAACACTTTGATTGCACATCCTTTGCTTGCAATAAATGCATTAAGCCAGTGACGGATGTCTCCAAACTGCTCTCCCTTCAGTCTCCTCTTCAGAAGGTGAAATATATGCTCAGTAAGGTCTGGTGATGGACTTGTCTTGATGCATTTCTCTGTAAATTGGCAGACAGAATGTTTCTGTAGACTTCTTAATTCATTCAGCTGCCACCATCATGAGGTACATCATCAATAAAGATTTGTGAGCCTGTTCCAGAAGCAGCTATGCAAGCCCAAACCATGACACTGCCTCCACCCTAATTGATCGATGAGCTCATATGTTTTAGAATGTAAGCAGATCCTTTCTTTTTCCATAATTTGGCCTTTCCATCATTTTGGTAAAGGTTAATCTTGGTTCCAGAACTTTTGTGGCTCGTCTTTGTATTTCTGTGCAAATTCCTGTCTGGCCTTATGATTTTGTTGCTGATTAGTGGTTTGCATCTTGCATTGTGGCCTCTATGTTTCTGCTCTCAAAGTTTTTTCATCAGTAGGAACAACGGATTGATACCTTCACCCCTGCCCCGTGGAGTGACCTCACTGAGATTTTTGGGGGTTTTCTTCATAGTCCTCACAATGTTCGTCAACAACTGCTGCTGTTTTCCTTGGCTGACTTGTCTTCCGTGTATAGCAGAAACAAAAAAACGCCTCGTCATTCCAATACTTTCAGAGGGAACTTTGAGGCACTATGTCATCTTTACATCGAACATGTATAATGCAAGATGCTATCTTACAGCATAAATACTGTTTAAGCTATGAAGAGAAGCAGCGTTGCCAGCACATTATGTCGTATGTTTCAAAACGTGAAATGTTGTCTCATCGAACTACTAAAAGACTAACTGTCGCTGTCAATGCCAATGTGGAAATTTAAACTAAAGGTGCAGTAATGCCCATGCCAGTGTCTGACACTGATCAAATATCAGTCATTTATTTGCTCTCATACTTGGACAAAAATGCTCCAATACTAGCATCTGATATCACAATATACTGTCTGACTTATTCCTAGTGTACTTTGTAGTGCTAATGAGTAGACAACCTGAAATTATGTGTATGCAATTATTAATAACATTTCAATCAAAGCAAACAGCAAACTGTGCTCCACGGAAAATCAAGAGGAGGATTAATTAGAGCATCCTCCTACAAGTGCTTTGATAAAACATTTTATGACTTTCAAACACTATTTTTAATAGTGTGAGGGTGGTTGACCTGCAAACACTAAGCAGTATCAGAGAGCAGAGCCATAAAAGAATGAGTCAGCCACCCTCACACACTGTTAAAGATGTTTAAATTCAGCACGAGGAGTTCATTACTAGCAGCACACAGCAATCACGAATATAAACAAGGATCAATAAATACTGCTGAGGTCTTTGATTGTAAAAAGTTACTCATTTTATCAGTATCATCAATATTAGTGAGAAATCCACTGTCATGCTATGGGTGTGGGTCATAGTTTCAATGTTTGATTCTAATTAAAAACATTCTTCTTGTCTCTCATTTCCTGTAAACACGTACAGTGGCCTGGAGGGCTGTGATTGATGGAGTACAGGAGGCTCGTGCTGTTGCCAAGCTGAGACAGCTTTCCTTAACTGGGATGACTGGAGCTCGTGTGATGGGTTTGCTCCATGATGCTGTGGTTTACCTGGTGGAACAGCTTCAGGGGGCCAAAAGCTGCCATGGTCACACTTTCCGATTCCATAAGCAGCCCAGCCAGGAGGATGACTTGCCCATTAACCCCAGCGGCTGCGCTCGCTCCGAGGTCTACCTGAGGTGAGTTCACCTGTCGGATGATCTTTCTTTTTGAATCTGCAGCAGTCTGGATCTCTTGAACTCTTTTCAGTAGAGTATATTCAGTAGGCTGTGTAGTAGAAATGACACAAGCATGTTGGGCCCGTGCATGACCTCTCGCATCTCAAAAAATGATCTATTGTTTTTTCTGTTCATCTGATCACACAGGAAATCTACCTTCGACATGTTCAACTTCTTGGCTTCCCAGCACAGACAGCTTCCTGACACTGATCTCTATGATGAAGAGGAGGATGAAGTTCTTCTCAAATCCAGCAGGTTTGATTCGATCCTATACATTGTTTTCCCCCAATTCTAACACTTAAGCCTTAAGTTGGACTGATTATTGGGACAGTGGGTAGCTTAGTGGTTAAGACACTGGTCTACTCATTGGAAGGTCATGAGTTCAAATCCAAGCGCTGTCAAGCTGCCACTGTTGGGCCCTTGAGCAAGGCCCTTAACTTAACTGCACAGGTGTATAAATGAGAGAAAATGTAAGGCACTCTGGATAAGGGTGTCTGCCGAATGCCGTAAATGTAAATGTATGGTAATGACTTGTGTGTCTGAAACCTCATTTTATATTTGCACATGTTGTATCATTTTAGTTTGCAGGAAATGCAAGTCAGTAATGTGATCACAAAGGCATCTAGGCTAATGGAAAAATAAATCTACTAGAAATTTGCTTAGGGTTAAAACCTCCTCTGGAAAATGCTGCAGCTGGCTGAAGGTTCTTCTGGGGATGTTCAGGTGCTTTTTTGGTCATTGCTGCAATATTATTTACTGATTTAAAATGACAGCATAGTTTTTAAAGCACCTGTTTAACTCCTTAGGGAGTAACACTCTGAACTCTTTGAATAAGAGTAACACAGTAATACATCTTCATGTATTGGCTCAAAGATGCTTAATTGCCGACTTATCCAGTCTCTGACCGCTGGAATACGACCACATCTGATTTCCTTTAAGGTTTTTTCTTCTGTGTTGTTAACTCTGCTATTAATACTCTGCTTTTCATAGTGCTGTCTTTGTTAACCATTGTAGCTGAATTATAATAACTCTTTGAGGACTGTGATCTATTTACACTCAGCTCTGTGGTTAAGCAGACTAATGACTTACGACTGATTTGTTGATCTTCCTGACAGACGAGCAACGAGTTTGGAGCTTCCCATGGCAATGCGCTTCAGACATCTAGAAAGGACATCCAAAGAAGCTGTTGGTGTTTACAGGTACATGGGAAGGTGTTGGCTTAGCAAGAACTGCTTTCTGTTAAGCCACATTTCAGTAAAACCGAGCCCCTGAGTGGTTTGACATGAGTCATTATGCTGGATATTATACATTGTGAAACTGTGGAGTAAGTCAAACTCAGGGGGCTATACCATGCCCGTGTGCTGAACTAACACAGACTTTATTCTGGCTTACTATGCAAAGCTATGAGTTAATATATATATAGATGTACAGATTGTTAATAAGGTTTAATATTGTTTGTCGTCGAGTTATGCATGTTGTGCCGACCAAAACACAAGGTTATTGTTTGAAGATTATTATTTTACGATTTGTATTTTATTATTATCTGATGTAAGCAATCTCTCTTCGAAATCTCAGGTCTGCTATTCACGGACGAGGGCTGTTCTGTAAGAGAAACATTGAAGCTGGTGAAATGGTCATCGAGTACTCCGGCATCGTCATTCGCTCCGTCCTGACAGACAAGCGGGAGAAATATTATGACGGGAAGGTGAGACAAATCAAACTCCATCCTCATTTCCTTTACCAGACATCCTGCTTAAGTGCGTCACATGCTTCTCATTAGTAATGAAATATTATACCACAGCACTGATGGATTCTTGAATCTCATTGACGCATGGTGTTGCAGCATGACCCTGACCATGGGTTTATAAGGTGCTTGTTCTAATAACACATAATTTCTAGAGTACAGGGACCTGCTATGGAGGATGATCTACATAATCCAAGATATACAGATAAACACGAGTTGTTCTCTATGTACAGAACTGTGCAAAAGTCTTAGGCACCCAATTGTATTTAGGTACGACTTTTGTCATTTCCCAAATATTACTTTTCCAACAAAAAATTACACAAAAATGTCAGTAACGAAAGCATCACATTATATAACAGAGCACTTTTCAGACAAAAACATAATGAAGGCTGCTGGGTCTTGCATGAAAAAAAAAAAGAAGTAAGTGTGACAGTCAAAGTCTCCAGAAGAGCTGTGGCAGATTCTCCAAGACACTCAGTAAAA
>JAOUQY010000051.1:20904590-20917577 GCA_028566355.1 Doras micropoeus
ACAGACCATGTTGAGCCAGAAAGTCCTGCCACATAGGTAGCACAATCCAGCACTCCAGACTCATACAGAGCCTTCATCACCCCAGAGAAGCCCACCATGGCTCGGAAACCGCCTCCTGATCCCACTATAGCGATGGTGGGAACCTGAACACAGCCAAGACAAAATGGTGTACAAAATTACTGTTACAGATAGGGCAATGTATACAGCGTGTAATGTATGTTGTATGTGAATGTATAAATCTATGTAAAAACACTTTACATATGCATACTGTATATGTTCACATAAACAGTACACACGTGTATATACAGTACGTGAATTCTATGCCTTACGGTCTTCTATGAATTCTGCAATCCTGCATAGGCTTATTAATGTGTTTCCCTGCTATAAGCACTTGTCACAGTATTTCCCAATACATTTGGAGATGTGTACATTTTGCCCAGTTGGCGAGACATTTTACTAGAGGTCACCTCATTCGGTGAGGTGGGCAGGAAGCGTGGGTTTTCCATGTTAAGGAATTTTTTGATGCCCAGCATGACTCTGTCCCTACGCATCTCTCTGTACAGCTTCTCCTGATCACACAGGGCCATACTGAAGCGCAGGTCAGTGGATGAACTACAGCAAGAAAAAGCAGTTGTTAATAACACTAAAGGCAAGTTCACCAAGCATTTTATACACCAAGTCTCGTTTTTATGAGAAGACCGATGGACTTACCAGACTTCCAATGACATCTCCAGGTGCACCTTTGTAGTCTGGTCATATAAAATAATATGTATTTATTATTATGGCAAGACTACCTTCTGGATTTGCATGCATTAAGAAAAAGCATTGTATATTATTATTATTATTCCTCTCTCAAAGATCACAGGGACAAGTGCAAAACTTAAATAAATCCCCTCACTGATGTCATAAACATCACTTATTAATCTCTTCCCTAACCAGTCTGACCCAAAAACCTAAGACTCATACTTCATATTGTAGAATGTGTTATTACTCCACATTCTTTTCCAATATTTCGCAACACTCTTACCATCCACCTCTACTGATCACTTATCAGGATTATTTAACTCCTCAGCACGGTGAAGAAGCTATGTTAACCCTGATTTAGACTTCACACAACACATACCAGGACCAGAAATGTACAAATCTGACATTTTGCCAGTGTGATTTTATAAGGTCTTACACATATTCTTATGGAAGCCATGTTACTACAGCTCTATTTATTTGTAATGAAAGCATGAGAGATTAAATAGACAATATTTTCAGGCTCCTTCTTTTTTTATGCTTCTTCAAAGCAAACGAACATTTCTTCTCCACCCTGAACAAAAACTGAGTAAGTGTGTACAGAACGTTCTGTCTCTAACGTGGATACTGTAGCTCTGGGGTGTCCTTTTGTTCAGTCATGTAGATATAATTATGTGATACAAAGTCAGAAGGCACATACAGAAATCTGTTTGAGATGGTGAACAGCTCAGCATGTTGTAAAATGGACATGTCATGATTTAGTTATACAGCTCGGTTATAGTTTCAGTGCTATAACTAAGAGGCATGTGTCAGATACCAACCATGTCTGTTGACTGTCTACATTTGGGAGAAATTATGTAATAATCAGCTTTATTCACTCCACACACAGTACTGTTATTCCAATTTAAACAATACAATCTGACCCATTAATACTCGTTAGCCTACCTTGCCGATAGACAGAGTCACCAGCTCTGGCTGTCCTACTTCCAGTTTGTTGATTGAATATGTAGCTGTGCCCAGAGTCTCATCCATGACATAGTTGGCATCCATTAAAGTCATCTAAAAGGTGAGAAAAGAGATTGTGCTCACAAAGGAAGATCAGTGCTAGTCACTTAAATCATTGTTAATTCATATTACTGGTGATTCTGTGACTAACATCAGCCATAACATTAACACCACATGCCTAATATTGTGTAGGGCCCCTATGTGCCACCAAAGTAGCTCTGACCCATCAAGGCATTGACTCTAAAAGACGTCTGAAGGTGTGATGTGGTATCTGGCGCTAAGACATTACCAGCAGATCCTTTAAGTACTCTAAATTGCAAGGTGGGGCCTCCATGGATTGGACTTTTTTGCCCAGCACATCCCATGAGTTGGATTGAGATCTGGGGAATTTGGAGGCCAAGTCAACAACAATGCTGGATGCCTGGTCTGAAACAATATTTAGGTAGGTGTTACATGTCAAAGTAACATCTGCGTGAATGCCAGGATCCAAGGTATGCCAGCAGAACATTATCCAGAGCATCACACTGCCTCCACTGGCTTGCCTTCTTCTCATAGTGCATCCTGATGTCAGCAACTCACACACACCCAGCCGACTACATGATGTAAAAACAAAACCAAAAGATCAGACCAGGCCACCTTCTTTCATTTCTTCATGGACTGCTTTTGATGTTCACATGCCCATTGTAGGCCCTTTCGGCGGTGGACAAGTGTCAGTATGGGCACTCTGACCGGTCTGCAGCTACCTGACACCTTTCTGTCATAACCAACATTAATGTTTTCAGCAAGTCGTGCTACAGTAGCTCTTCTGTGAGATCTGACCGGACGGGTTCGCCTTCACACACATGCATACCAATGAGCCTTGGGTGCCCATGACCCTCTCACCAGTTGTCCTTCCTGGTACCACTTTTGGTAGGTATTAACCACTTCATGCTGGGAGTAATTCATCATCACAGGCCTGTGTCAAAGTCATTTAGATCTTCATGGCTACCCATTTTTCTGCTTCCAACACATCAACTTTGAGAACTTACTGTTCACTTGCTGCCTAATATATCCCACACCTTAACATTGCCACTGTAATGAGATAATCAATGTTATTCACTTCACCTGTCAGTGATGTTAATGTTATGGCTGATCGGTGTATATGCAAGAAGTAAAAATCAACAGAGTGTGCTGTTATATGAAAATAACAAATCTTTATGTGGTGTGATAAAATCCAGGCTGAAACCAAGTGCCATTACCAGAGCAAAGAGTTTCTAGAAGTATTATAGGTCAAAGTACCTTCAATTCTACCTACACTAGCTTAGTTAACGGCCAAGTACTTGTAAGTCATTCTGTATAAGAGCTTCTGCTGAATGCCATAAATGTAAATATAATATAAATGTTTATTATTAGCCTTTAATTGCATGCATGTCTGCCATACAGGTCCCTGTGAATGATCTGTTAATATAGAAAAAATAACAAATAAGTTGAACACAGTAATAAAGAACTGTGGTTCTCTCAAAGCTCCTGTTATAAGAAATTAATCAACAAAATGAAACTAAACTGAGCATTTAAGAGCTGTGGTAATATTTGGATACTATTAAACATGATTATTAAAATCTGGTGATATATTCAGTAATGAATTTTTCACCTCCAGCACGTTGTCCAGTTGGGGGTCCAGAATGAACTCGAAAGTTTCGTTCCACTTTGGATTGATGTCATTGTCTATGTGGCGCGTTCGTTTTCTCGACTCGGGAGCAGCTGGGATTGACAGCTCTACATACGGGTCTGGCGTGTCCACTGTTCACAAACAGATACACAGTGTATACTTCATCATACGCAACACTGTGGTGTAACAACTGCAACTAAAACAAAGTTCACACTCACGCAAGTCCCCAAGTGTGCCTTTAGTGACATTTTCCGCCCTCGCCACAGTCACTCTTAACCTGTGAGAATATTGATGTTCAACCTGGCAACACAAAACACTCATATCAGTGACTAACAAGTGACACAAGGGACTTTCAGACAGGAGCAACCACCCAAGAGAAACAACTGTTTGTGCTCATGCAGTTGAGAAAAAAAAATGAACTGGATTTTTATAGACCTGGATGGAATTTTTATATACATATCTACATCGTTTGGGTTTTGTAGATGGGACCGAATCCCATACTTCAATTCCATCAAAAAGTGATACAGTAATGTTAAGGCAGTTTGGAGAAACTGTTGAACGACATACAGATATGAGTCACATATCAGCCCATCCGGTGAACCGTGGCAAAATCATTTTAGTTCTTTGATCCGGTATGAACAACATCACATTCCCAGTAAAATAATCTACAAAAAAATAATCACTGCCTCAGAAATTGAAGGATAAACTTACTATAATGTACTGATAAGGGTCTATGGAGGACATCCTGCCAGCGATGTAAGTTTCACCATGGGGAAACACATTTATATGTCAGGAAAGGCTTCTGTTTGTTTTGGGCGGCATCTGTTAACTAAAGAGAAAAATGTGGTAACAAACTGTCAAAGAGGAACTCCACAGTCAATAAAATTGTAATACAAAGGTAAGAAACGTATCTCATGCAACTTCTGCATCTAACATCACACAGACCTCTGATCCTTTTGTCTATAACTTCATTCCCAGAGGTCTGATGTATGTGTGATGTACAATTACATCTGAATAGGCCTACAGCTTGTTATCTCAGAAAACATGCTTCTTTAACATCTTAAATGAATTATGTCATTATTTCATGACAACGTGGGTTGAAATCTTGAGACATGTAATGTGTTATCGTTCATGGTCCTCTGATAATGACATGAGAGATCTCAAAAACTTTACACAAAGTACAATAAATAAAATACATAATCCCAAGACCTTTAGGGGTTTTATTCTCTATCTATCTATCTATCTATCTATCTATCTATCTATCTATCTATCTGTCTATCTTGGTTGTGTTTGGTCCCTGTGTTTATTATAAGAACAACAGGAAATAAAAAAAAAGTCATGCAAAGCTGAGTCTGCTGTAAAAACTGTAAAAACTGCATTTTTTTTATTTAGTATTTGTATTCCTTTGAGTGGTTTGTAGGTGCTGCAGTAACAGCAACCATCTGCGTCTTTCATGAAGTCGCATGTACAATAAACGCATGTAATTCTCGCGCATGCGCATTTCCACCACCATCAGGAATCAGCCAATTAATTACTATCATGTTACAAGAAATGTTCAAACCGTGCAAATCCGACAACTCTGGAAAAACCAAACAAACTTCCAACTAAAAAACCTGTTCTCTAACTTTATTATAATTTGCATCACAGCTTACAATGTGCAAGGAAGGAAAAGTTTTTATATAGATGAAAATAAGTAACATTAAATTTAATAGAGAGATTTCCGTTCGGGTTACCTTTAGCGGAGAGCTGAAGCATTATCCTAAAGTTCAGCCGCCTGCGCGTCTCTTTCAGCTCTTTCCGTCTCCCTCTCCCTCTCTCCCCTCTTCTCTCTTTCTCTCTCTCTCCTTCTCCCTCGGACAAAGTGGAGGTACTGACGAGAAACCGTGAATCGGCCAACCTCCCGAAGCCCCGCCCACTATGGAAAGCCAATGGACGCACAAACACACTGACTTTTTTTATTATAGACTTTTTGTAAATAAATAATAGTTTTAATCACCTCAAGAAACTTTCCTTCAAATTGAGTCAGTCCTTAGTCATATGATTTCTTTACCGGTCTACTGTATTTCCGTTGTTACGTAGACACGTACACTTTAGTATAGTACTTTCCTTGTATAACTAATGACTGAAGAATCTGGATCAATGCATGTAATTAATAGGCGAAAATGGCAACAATAATAAATAGATTATTAGTCATTATAATTGATTATTTAATTATGTAATTGATTATATTATATAAATAATTATTAAATAAATCACAACACTTGATGGACTAAATAAACGGACTATTATTTTAAAAAAGAATAGACTTCTGTGGTCTTATTTTATTAAAAAATAAATTCTTATTTTGAATCTGATGTATAAATAGACTAACAGGGAGCTCTGCTCATACCTCTGATACTAAAGTAGGATACTAATGGTAATTTTGATATTAATAGACCATATATCGATCAGAGGCTACAAAACTGAAACATACTATATATCTTATCATAGGATTTTCCTGGTATTGTCAAATAACTAATAGTCGAAGACTGCAATTTACACCCTTACACACAATCCAACAGATTTTACACTATATATGTTTCCACTTGCTCATATTTATGTATTATATTTTGTCCGTTTTACCAAAGTGTACATTAATAGGTTATAATAAATATAAAAGTGTATATTAATGATATATTTTAGTGTGATTAAACGTTACATATTATTTATTTAGCCAATACTGCTGCGCAAAGTAAAATCCCAACACTATCAGATACAGGTGCGAATAATGATCGTCTGTCTTTTAATAATGACACAAGTAGATCAACTTTTATCTTTCCACTTTACACATTTAAAAATGATGATGATGATGATGATGATGGTGGTGATGATGGTGGTGATGATAGGCTATATTCACAGAATTTCCACACAGTGGCGCACACAGTCCAGACCAATAGAGTCAGATTTCCGAGGTGGAAACTTGGAAAAGCTTGAAGATGACGAATTGACATTGTCGACATCAGAGAATTTTTGGGCTGAGCTCATATTACCTAAAACACGCAGGTCGGGGCAATTGCTCCTCCGCGTATATATAAGTGGGACAGGAGTACTGGCAAGATCAGAAAGCTCCAGATACAGCGAGCACACACACGTCTGAAATCGAGAAGAATCAGACTCAGTAGTTAAACAGATTCAATCAGTCAGTTGGACATTTTTGGAATGAATAAGAAAGTGATTTGCCTGGTCTTGTTTGGAAGCCTGATCTTCTTGTGCCATGGAGGTAAGTTTATCTTTAGCTGAATTTAGTGCAGTACACAGTAGTAGGCTCTAAAAATTGAATTCTTCTTCTTCTCCTTCTTCTTCTTCTTCTCTTTCTTCTTCTCTTTCTCGTCTCCTTTTGTTCAGAAACCATTCAATGCAGAAATGAATTAAACGTTGTTTCCTCTGCAGGTGTTCCAGTGGATCCCTGCTGCTCACAGCCCTGTGAGAACCTGGGTGTCTGCGTATCTAAAGGTTTAGATGCCTATGAGTGTGACTGCACGAGGACTGGATACTACGGAGAGAACTGCACTACACGTAAGTCACAACTCCAAGTGTCTGATCAGAATCCACTGACTTTACACCGTGATGCTCATGATCCTTACATTTTTCCCCCTGTGCTTAGCGGAACTTTCCACGTGGATCAAGTCCATTCTGAAGCCCAGCCCAAACACAGTACACTATCTGCTGACACACTATAAATGGATATGGAACATCTTTAACAACATCTCGTTTCTGAGGAACGCTTTGATGCGCTACGTCCTCACATGTACGCTAAGTTAAAGTTTTTGTGAGTAAATGTATCTAAATTGTGCTGTAGGATGATATAGATAAAAGTGTGGCTTAGTTTGTAAGGAGGTGAAAATAGGGGGAAATTATGTCAACTGTTAAAAAGGTATGCAGTATTATATTGCATTCAGTGGGTTTTGCAGTTATCATTTTGTCTAGTTTAGCATAGAAGCCACCATTTATTTTTATTTAAATCTTTCTTTTTCAGTAAAAATGTTCTTTTCTATTTACAGCGAGGTCAAATCTGATAGACAGTCCACCAACTTATAATGCTGATTATGGCTACAAAAATTGGGAGGCATACTCCAACACATCCTACTACACTCGTACACTGCCCCCCTTGCCCACACATTGTCCATCGACGGGCACCGAGGCTCTTCCGGATGCCAAGCAGGTGGTGGAAAAAGTCCTCCTGAGACGGAAGTTCATTCCTGACCCACAGGGCACGAGTCTGATGTTTGCTTTCTTCGCCCAGCATTTCACCCACCAGTTCTTCAAGTCTGATTTTAAGAAAGGACCAGCCTTCACCAAATCCCTGGGCCATGGAGTGAGTGCCATTTTCACCTAAATTTCTGTTCACTCATTTTGCACAAGATTTTTATCCAAAGTGATGTTATTAATAGTTAGTATATTTTTCTAAAGTCATTTTTATAATTATTACTTGGTCAATTATTACAGGTGGATTTAAGTCACGTCTATGGAGACAATCTAGAGAAACAGCGCAAACTGAGACTTTTCAAAGATGGAAAGCTGAAATATCAGGTATGTCCTTGAGCATTCTGAATATGAATCACCGTAAATGGACTTGTTTTATAATACAATTTCATGTGATATAGTGTATCTGACTTTAATTGTGTTGTGATCTCAGGTGTTGGATGGTGAGGTGTACCCCCCTCTGGTTAAAGACACTCAGGTTGAGATGCACTACCCAGCTCACATTCCTGAAGAGTTACGATTCTCAGTGGGCCATGAGGCGTTTGGCCTGGTCCCTGGCCTCATGATGTATGCCATTATCTGGCTCAGAGAACACAACCGTGTGTGCGACATCCTCAAGCAGGAGCATCCCGACTGGGATGATGAGCGTCTTTTCCAGACAACACGTCTTATACTGATCGGTAAGCAAACCTCCAGACTGCTTGTTGAATACTTTAGACTGGGATTTCCCAGCTACTTATATAACTCTTGGTAATCTAATTTTAAGGAAATTTAAAGGAATAAATCAGAAAAAAAATCCATCCGATCTTATTGGCTGTATCGGCTCTATTATTATTCCTGTTTAAATCCTCAAGCGTGTTGTTTAGACTCCATTTTCATTCATTAATATTATATTATATTAAATTATATTAAAATATTATTGTACTGCTGCTAGAGAACATAAAGAGAACATATTCGTTAAATCACACCACACTTGATCTCCTTTAGGTGAGACCATCAAAATCGTCATTGAGGAGTACGTTCAGCACCTGAGTGGCTACTACCTGAAGCTTAAATTTGACCCTGAGCTCCTCTTCAGCGAAAGTTTCCAGTATCAGAACCGTATCTCATCTGAGTTCAACACGCTGTACCACTGGCACCCGCTGATGCCTGATACGTTTCAAATCCAGCACCAGGTCTATACACACCCCCAGTTTCTCTTCAACAACTCCATAGTGGTACAGCAGGGGATCAGCAACCTGGTGGAGTCTTTCAGCAAGCAACAGGCTGGCAGGGTCAGTATCTCAACATAGAAATCCTTCTTCTTTTATTAGAACTGTACATATATAATTTTTCCTTGTAATTGGCATTATTACCTCAAAATAGCAAACTGCACCTTTAATAAATCACATTCATTTTATTAAATTTGTTGAAACACAATCTATCATGAAATTCCACAGCCATTAGGCATGTTAAAACAGTTCCAAAATAACCGGCCATTTTACTGGCTCAGTTGAAATAATTATCTGACTTCTATCTCTTCAGATCTCTGGTGGAAGGAATCTGCCTGCTGGAGTGCAGAGAATGGCTACAAAAATCCTGGAGGACACCCGAGAGATGCGTTATCAGTCCTTTAATGCTTACAGAAAGCGTTTCAACATGCACCCATACAGTTCCTTTGAAGAACTAACAGGTGAGGCATTGATTTTCAGTTTCTTTCAGCAAAGACCACCCTGATTTAACAATTCTATAGCATTTTTTATATTGTGATGCTATTATAACATCTATATCTCTGTCTGGTGTGTTTTAGGAGATAAAGAGCTTGCAGCAGATCTTAAGAGCCTATATGGAGATGTGAACTCTGTGGAGCTCTACACTGGCCTTCTGGTAGAGAAACCAAGGCACAATGCTGTGTTTGGAGAGACCATAGTCGAGATGGGAGCCCCGTATTCCCTCAAAGGGCTTATGGGAAATCCTATCTGCTCCCCTGAGTACTGGAAGCCGAGCACATTTGGTGGCAAAGTGGGATTTGAGATCTTAAACACAGCCTCTCTGAGGAAGCTCGTCTGCCTCAATGTTAAAGGACCATGCCCGATCGTGTCCTTCAAAGTGCCTGAGGACAAACTTAACACTGTAGCAAACATTAACTTGAATTCAACTGGAGAAGGTGACATTAATCCCACTGTCTTACTGAAAGAACGCACCTCAGAGCTTTGATACAGGCCATGATGCACTACTGTATGATTTCAAAAAGTTTTCATTTTCATCAAAAGTATTTTTTTTTTAAAAGAGTATGTTTTTAGTCATTTGTTATTTATGATATGATTTTTTATCTATTAACTATTTATTTATTTATTTATTTATTTACTTGTTGCAGCTAAAATGTAAAATGTAACATTTTTTTTAATTTTTCAATAAAAGTCCTACATTTTTCATAAAAAATGTTTTGCCACTTATTCTGTTACCGTTTTTTTCTATATCTGTTTCAGTACTATTTATCTGTTCTGTTGATGCTTATGCGTTTACATCCATGAAGTTCTAATTCAGGATGCACTATACCTCCACACCAAAAATATTTACAAATCTCTCTAATACGAGTGGCGTGCGTGTTTACTCACAAAGAGTGGGCGATGTTATCACTCAAAGGCCTGTGTTGATGCAATTCTATAAACTGACCTATGAGTTACAATAATTCCTCATTGGACCTTTTGAGTAACTTTGAAGGGCCTATTTTTATGATGCTAAGTCATTGTATCTAATGACTAAAGCCTGAATGACTAAATAGAAGCGGTTGCTGGGTTTAGTGACTCTGAAAACAGATCTGGGACCAAAAAAATGTCAGTATTGTTAACCTAATCTCTATTTATTGCATCGACAGCTTATGTACGATTACCACAAAGAAGAAATTCCCCATGCTTTTATTTTCTGACAAAACAAACAGAGAAAACATTTATTTGAAATTTATAATGAAATAGTAAGGGCAGATATTCAACGCCATTAATAATCAATTAAAATAATTATTTGGCTGTGTAACGTTGATTCAAAACATCAGATTGAGACAGACATGAGAAAAAGTCTTGCCACGGAAGCTCTTATGATTTTATTACACCTTCACAGGGTGAAGAAATGCAGTAAAAGTTCATTTTGGTCTCTTACACTTTGGTATCTGTGTTGGCAAAGAATAACCACAAATACTTCCTCACCTCTAAAAGTAGGACAAATCCCTGTAACTGAGGAATTTATTATGATTTTTTCCTCCCATTCCTTGGGGTTGCTGCTTCTTAATCTGATGGAGGATTTGTGTGTGCATTGCAGCCCTTGGTGGCTGGGTTGGGTGGCAGCTTGGGGCCTTGCTCAGGGGCCTAGAAGCCCCAACATCAGGGTTGGAACCCCAGACCTTCTGATCAACAACTGGGAATCCTAATGTACTGGGCTACCACTGCACTCGAATGTATAATGAAAATGATATGTTTTTTTTACACATGATTCACTTCAGTTCATATGATTTCTTTTCACATGGTTAAATTATTCATATATGTTAGCTATTCGACAACTCTCACTCATTGTCTAAAACGTTTATCCCACTACCGGGTCACGGAGGGTGCTGGAGCCTGTCACAGGATGGATCTTAGGCTTTGTTCCTAAGCACTGGGATAGGATGGTCTCCAGGCCTGTTTCAGAATCATCCACTTCCACTATGAACTGTTTTTCAGGGTCTAGGTGTTGTAATGAACCTCCATTAGAAACCTGCTGGCAAATCTGAGGAATCTTTGCAACTCTTTTTTTGTTGAGAGAGAGACACTCTAGGACTGCTTGGATTTTGTTTCAGTCCATTGAGACTCCCTCAGGTCCTATAATGTAACCCAGAACAGAGATGGTGGACACACGAAACTCGCGTTTCTCATTGTAGATGGGACAGGATTTGTCTAACATGGGTTACATGGCTTTCATATGAAGAGAAGTAGACCAGAATGTCATCAATGTATGCTATCACATAACATTCCAGCATGTCTTGTAGGAATTACTAAGAGTTCCAAAGAAAGCCCATATGGCACACAAAGGAAATGTGTAAAAGTGTCTCTAGAGACATCTCAGAGAAACTGATTCTATCCTGAAAGCGCTATAGGCTTTCCTGACGGCTGGCTGTAAGATAGTGAGCAGGATCAGGGTTAACTCTATTTACTAACAAAGAGTGCGGATGTGTACACTTTAGTGGAGACACTTACATGTCTGTGTTCCTGCAACACTACAGAATGACCTATGAGTTGCACAAATGTGAGGCTTTAGAGTAACACGTGAGGGCGGGCTAAGAGACTCTGCTAAGATATACATTTTGTCAAACCATTGTGAACATGAATTTAATGGCATATAGGAATAAGGAAAAATAATGAAATAAATGCAAGATTTCTAATAACTACTTAAATATCTGTATTTTTCAAGGACATATTTATTTATTGTTCTCTCTCAGATTCAAATGTAAACTAATATTTACTGAATATGGAAACTAATATTTGCTGTCGTATGAAGTATTGAAGTATTGTAAATTAGTATGAATCCCAAGACTTGTCCCAAGACAAGTTTTCATGAATTTCCACTTATTGTGACCATAGAATTATATGTTTTTCCCATAGTATTAAACTGCATCCCCCGTTCAGTCCTAGCACAGATACAACCAAATGTGTGTTTTTTGCAGAAAAAAACAAACTCCAGCCTTTCTTACCTAAAGACTCCTTTACCTAAATAACCCCTGATAGAACATGAAGGAGAATTTGCCCCGAAATGACCTGAGTCAAGAATTCAGCCTTCAAAAACAAAGCTAAACAAATACACCCTGTGAACAAAGCCTGCTTGTTAGAAGTCTGAAGAGCAAAATGAGCCTCTTTCTGGGAATTTATCATGCATGAACTTACTGGAAGAGAAAAAAGTGAGGAGCCAAAATAGGAAGCTGACTATAGCGAAAGAAAACACAGCCATTGCCTTGCTGGAAATGGCTGGGAGGTTTTGTTTAGTCATGCAACACTTACCTGAGGATGGATTTAAACCTACAGTCAGTTTAGATCCTTAAAGTAAAGTTTTCAATCAGCTAGTTTTTGATAATGAACATTTTAAATAAACCTATTTAAGCTGTTATATGTCTTTGAGCATATATTAAAGTACATAATAATAATAATAATAATAATAATAATAATAATAATAATAATAATAATAATGCTTTATATTTGTAACTTGTAATTTTATAGCAGCCTTCTGGCAACATCATTTTCAAATAATTTATTTTAGAACCTGAAGAAGTCTTTCTACAGGGGTTAGACAATGAAACTGAAACACCTGTCATTTTAGACCACAATAATTTATTAGTATGGTGTAGGGCC
>JAOUQY010000051.1:21342344-21354922 GCA_028566355.1 Doras micropoeus
GCAGAGTGGTGTATATGCCTGGAAAATGTATTCAAACTGCCCAAAAATGAAGCGTGCAACTTTTGTTCTTTGAGTCCCCAGAGCATGCTCTTTATAGAGGATGTGGCATCGACCACTGCAATTCGAGACTTTCTTAATGGCTAATGGACCAATCGAGAATTGTGCGTCACTTCAAAGCAAACAGTATTATGCAAACACCGTGTAAGCCAGATGAGAATACAGTGCAGAATGATAGTGTTCCATGTTAAGACCAAAAAAAGTACCATATAGTACATAGTGTGCGATTACAAACATAATGACTCTGTTTGCATCATACACACACTATTCCTTTACTATTTTTAAGACTTTATCACAGACTCACAAAGCACTAGTGCTTGCCCTGTTCTGTGGTCAAGTGACTAGCCTTTGATTATTTGAATATTCAGACCCTACAGGAGATTTGTTCTCTCTCTCTTTCTTTCCTCCATTCTCTGTAAATAAGCTCTGACCTTTTGCTACATAATCATTTCCTGGAGGCTGCACACACTGCTTGTTTACTCCATCATAAGGCTCACCTCCGGACAAGACCTCTTCCTGCTCTTGCATCACTCTCTGCTCTTGTGTCCTTCTTTTCTCCACCGCTATTTTTCTCACTTCCCATACTTGTTTTTTTTTCCTCTCTCTCCAACCCCATATCCATCTTTCTCCCTGCTTTTGCTCTCTTTCTAACCATTCTTTTATCTTCCATCCATCCAAATTACTCCATTCCATTTTCCTTTGTCTTCATCTACATCCTTCTTTCCTTGTATCCTTATCCCCTTTTTCCCTATGTACCTATATTTCCCTGTTACCCCTTTCTTCTACCACCCTTCTCGTTTTATTTTCCTGTTTTTTTCCTCTCTTAGTGTTTTTGCGCATGATGAGTTTCTTATGCTATGCTTGTATCAATATTACTGATAATATAACTGACTATGAATATAATATATCTTGCTGGAGATCTTTAAATAAACCTTTATTTAATCATTTAGACTGTATGGGTGTCGAGTGGGCTTTATATACTTGCTTTGTTCCAGGTCAGCCTCAAGACTCCTCCCCTGGCTGATGTCATAATGGTGCAGGCATGGAGGCAGCTTATGGGTTAGCCTTATTAGGAAATTGACTGGAATCATATGGCCATTTCACAAGATTGGGGTTTTCCTTTGTATATATGGATGTACATTGCCGTCATCGCTCGGCAATGGGTGGCTGCACAAGTGGGTTAGTACCCTAATCCACTGGTTGAGCATTCCAAACTCTTGCCAGTGGGAGAATTTCAGTATCTCCAGTTTACCTGATGTGCATGTTTTTGGACTGTGTGAGGAAACCGGAGCCCCTGGAGGAAACACCATTCAAGTATTCCTAGAATTTCAAGGACCTTTTTCTCTAAAAAGTGAAAAATGAGACAGGGAAGCCACAGGACAGCTAAAGCCTGAAGCTGTAGCTTAATTCCATTCAAAAGCTTGTCATAAAGGAGAATAGGGTACCCAGCTGGTGTGTTGAAGGACATTTATCAAGCTTCTTGGTCAACAAACTTTTCCTGTACTTTTCATACCTTGCTCACTGACAGGAAGCCATCACCCTAACCTACAGGGATTGCTGGATGATAATTCAGAGGACAACAAACAACAAGTGAAAAGGGATCAAGGTAGAAAGTCCCCAATTATAGAAAGAGGACTTCCAGCTCTGGGTTCTGGAAGGCTTCCCAGTCTCCCTAGGGCATCCTTCCTCAGAGCCACGGAAAACCACTGGTGTGCAGCTGGTGAGTGTATGTGGACTGGCATAATGCTAGAGCTTAAGAGAATGCTGATGTACTGTCTGCCAGACAAGTGCCCCACACCATTAGCGAGGGCAAGTATTTGCCAACACAGGTACCTGTTGTCCTAATACAAGCCACGATGCCACATTAAACTAAAGTGCCACATAGTGCCCTGGTGTGTGCCATTTCATAACCTATAGCTGCAGTGTTTCTGGTGTCTCTGAAGATACCAACTCACTGCCTATGCCACACTTCCTATGGTTTTGAGTAGCTGTAGACTTGCACTGATACACACTGCCATAGATAGAGCCTCAAGCCATCTGTGGACTTAAGACTCGGATGATTTCGCTGGTTGAGAGGAACTGTTCAGGGGAGCACTGCCTCTTGGGTCATATCCCTTCTTCTAGAACCCTGCCTACCCTGGGGTAGTCTTAAGTGGAGCTTACTGTCCTTCGTGTGTTACTCTTCATGCTTGTCTCCTTCCGTTGCATCTCTTGCATCATCTTTATTTCTGCTCTTTCTCTCCCTCCTTGCTCCCTCCACCCCCTCTTTCTTATATTGCCCTCTATCCTTTTCCCTTGCTCCATCCATGCCCTATCCATGCTCTCAATCCTTCTTTCATTCCATTATGATTCCTAATCTTCATCCATTCTCCTTGCATTCCCCTCTCCTTCCATCCCTTTCTTCCTCATATTCATCTTTATCCCTTTATCCCTCTTGGATTCCATTTGTCTTCCTTCCCTCTCTTATTTATCCTGCTCTGCTCTCTTACTCCATTCCTCTTCTTCTCATCAATCCTTGCTGCTTTCACTCCATATCCCATGGTCCTGCTCGCCCTCATTGTTTGACTTCCTGCTCTGCTTAGCCATCCCTCCCTCACTCCATTCCTCTCTGTTCCATCTTTCTGACAGCATTCCATAATCGTATCTTCCCCCCATCCTTTTCCCATCTCTCCGACTCTCCCTGTCCATCCCTTTCTCTATCCATCCTTCTCACCTGCTTTCTATCGTCCTCTCCCTCCAGCGTTCACTCTAGCTTCGTTTTTTGCTATACCCCTTTTCCCCCTATCCCTCTTCTCTCATTCAGATCTTGCTAAACATCTTTCCCTCCTTCCCCTGCACCGCTCCCCTCTACTGCCATGGGGGTCATATCGTTAATTATTCTGTGATAATTAGTCCAACAGGGCATTTTCAACTGCGCTGATATATGACAGTTCAGGTTAGGATGCTTGGTGCGCAGGAGTAAGAGAGTGTACAGAGGTAATCGGTATGCAGGCCATCACTCTCATAGCAGTATCAATGGACACCACCCAGAAAGAGAGAGAGAATAAGCAAATCAATTGCACACATCATGTGAAATTTCTTTAATGAGTTATACACCATTAGCATGTCATTCCGGACAATTCAGTTGTTCGAATAATTTAAGTCCAAAGGATATGCTTCAATTTCACATCAGGATAGGAGTATGCTTTAATTTCACACCAGATATCACTATGCTTTAATTTCACACCAGGATACCTCGAACGGTTAAAATCATTTCTTTTTCTATCTATCCTTTTTTTTTTAAATGCTGAAATGTTGAAAATGGTTTTGGATGTTAACTCAGACATTTAGACCCTACCACATTCCAGATGCATTAACAATACGTTGACGGTCATCATAAAGAATGAAAAAGAGGCTTTCCTTCTTTCTTAGTAAACCTTCCTATGGTAGATTTATAGTCTTAAACATCTGATGCAGCCTCAAAGAGGCAGTTCAGTGAGCCGGTGCTGTTTTATCCTCGGAATGATTGATGCCAGAAGGAATTCTAGTTCAGCTGTTAACACATTTGTGTGCTTAGAGCTGACACATTGACACACATAGCAGTGTGTCTCCGTGTTAAACCAATGGTTTGTTAAGCTGCAACTTGCTTGCAAATCAAATAAAAGCTCTTTATAATCCTGTAAAGGAGGACAAACACTGTTTCAGTTTAGGAGAATAGAAGCTGTCAGTGTCGAATGGGATTGGATTAAAATTCACCTCAGGAATGAAAGCTAATTAAAAGAGTCAAGTGATTGGAAGAGCATGTGGAATATATACAGTAGGGTCCAAACGTCTGATATCTGGTCATTTATTTTAAAACATGAAATAATTACATTTTGACATTTTGAAAAAAGATTAAAACAAAGAATAGAAGTGTTTCTATTCAATCGCTTGAATATTCGCTATTGAAGGATTCATTATTTTTAGATGTTGATCATAGTGTTGTAGTACTGGAGTCCAGTCTTGATCTTGAGACTGGTCTTGAGACTACCTTTTCACTTACTCAGTTTTATTAGGTCATTGAAAGCTATTTTAAATGTTCTTGATTCTCTCTCAGACTACAGCTGCGTGGGTTGGACTCAATTTTAAATAGATACCTCAAGACCATTTTCTTTTTTTCCCACCACAGCAACAATATGCTTGTTTCCATTTTTCATACTTTAAAAATAATTATAAAAGAAGTCCTTTGAAAAACAAAAAAATCTAATAATCCACACTGTATTGACTGTAGCTATGTTTTTGATATAATAATGTTGAGTATATAAAGTAGGTGAATATTTTTAGATCTTGGTGTTGAGTCCTTCAAAGACTCGGTCTTGGCCAGCCAAAAATCCCAAAGCCTTGGTCTTGACTCAGACTTGGCCATTTAGGGTCTTGGTCTTGACTCAGACTTGGCCATTTAGGGTCTTGGTCTTGACTCAGACTCAACATATGTTGTCTCATCCCAGTCACTAATTGATCAAGTTTGTACTCAAGGCCAGATTTTCCTTGAGTATTATTCCTTCCATTGAAGCACGTATTCCGAAAGTCCAGTGGATCCGAACTAAAATGGATTGTCAGGTTTTACACACACTTGCAGAGTCTATACCACATCAACTACACACTGAGAGTGAAGCAAAAGGATGGTGGGATAAATGCTAAGATTTCTCACTCATGTTATTGCTAATGGCATACTTTGTAATAAAAATAAACTGTATTGTTTTAGAAAAGAGTACAAAATCATTATCATTTCACTAATTATCTCAGAAAGGAATTTCTGCACCCCACTACAGGTCTACAAAACTGAACTTCTCAGACAATTTATAGCCCAAACCGGTGTCCATATTTATTTATTTATTTATTTTTCTTACTGTGGTAACCTAACCTTATGGGGTTATTTAGAATGATAGTACTCTTATTTTCTGGCCTAGTGAACTAGCATGAGTGAGTTGCTCTGGATAAGGGTGTCTGCTGAGCATTCCACCCATGGAACCCTATTTATATTTAAACGGTCATTAGATTCCAGTCAACATAACTTTGAAAATGTTGGGCTGTGACTTAAATCACTCTAGCCAAAAACAAACAAACAAACAAATCAATCAATCACAGATCCCTGGTGGTCCCCAGGCATCATTTTGGGAACCTTGTCTCCAAACTACCCTGTAACTCTCATCTCATGAGATTCTTTTACTGTAATTTGAATGAGTGAGTGTGATAAGATTTTTTTTAATTTATATAAATGAAGATGTTAAAGTAAATGTATGAATGCATACTCTGCCCTTTTTAACCTCTTTAGCATTAACCTACGTTGCTCTTCATATAAACAGATCGGCATCCAAATGCCATCAAGTGCAGTTATCTGACAATGCATCTCAATGCTTACATACTGTGAACTTGAAGTCCTTACGACGACTGATGGAGAGTGTAACTCAAAGCAAATGCCACATAAAAAAAATACCTGACTGATGTCATCTTTCCTCAATAAATGCAAGCATTGCCGATAATCCCCAACAATCACCACATAACACTACCATACAACTACCATACAATGACCAATAAATCTAACAGTAGTGAACAAATTGCGCTTTTGCAGAACTAATTGTAGAATTAATTATCCAAAGTTAACACAAAGCTAATGACATACAAACACATCTATGTCTGATTCATGAAATGTTATACATTAACATCAAAATTAGTGGTGACTTGAGTGAATATGATGAATCAGCATCAGCTGCATGGAGGCATGCTTCCACTCACTAATAATGAATTTACATATCATATGCCCACACTCATATGCTTCATTAAAAAAAGAAAACGCCCTAATTTGTGCAGGTGTAAGTCAATAAAAAGAAATCTTTCAGCAGCCCAACTGAATCTGAGAAAAGAAAGAGCCATTCCAAATTGAGGTTTCTGGGGGGTAATTTGATTTAAATTAAGTTTTGGGCCCAATAATAAATAACAAAAACTGTTATGACAGTGTATCTGTGTTGTTTTTAAATATGAAGTAGTTTAAGGGCATAATCAGGTCAAAAAAATTTCACCTTACCTGCAGGCATCTAGGTTTTTACTCAAGTCAGTTTTTACTGAAATCAACACAGGATGAGCAAGCTTCTGGCAGAATTCTGGGTGGATATTTGACCATTGGCCCTGGCAGAATTGGTAGACTTCAGTTACGTTTGTTGTTTTCCTGGCATGGACTCAATTTTTAAGCATAGTCCACATATTTTCAGTAGGCTTGAGGTCAGGACTTTGGGAAGGCCATTCCAGCTTACTTTTAGTCTGCTTTATCTATTCCACAAACAGCTTTGATGTGTGTTTGGGGTCATGGTCCTTTTGGAACACTCAGCTGTGTCCAAGTTGTAACCATCTAGCTGAGGGTTTGAGGTTATGCTGAAGACTTCTGATGTGGTCTTCCATCTTCATTATTCCACACACTTTGTGCAAGATACCTGTTCCACTGGCAGCAAAAACATGATGTTACCACCACCATGCTTAACAGGTGGTACAGTGTACTTGGGGATGATTGCCTCACCTTTGTTCCTCCAAACATACCTCTGGTCACCGCAACTAAATCTTTGTCATCTGACCATAAAACTTTCCTCCAGAAGGCCATGTGTTCAGATGCAATTCTGTAATCAAGTTTGATGGTGTTGAGTTTGGAGCAAAGGCTTCTTTCTTGGACAGCAGCTTTTCAGTCCATGGCAATGTAAATCGTACCTTACTATAGACAGTGAAACTGGTGTTCCAGCAGCTTCTAGTTCATGGTAGGACTGTGCCTTGCTGGTTTTTGGATTGTTCTTGATCATTCAAATTAATTTCCTCTGAGCTGAAGGTGACCGTTTGGGTCTTCATCCAGTCTTAGGCAAAGTGGCTACACTTTGCAATAACTTGTATTTACACATCATTGTTTGCCCTGATGATCCTGCAGTCGTTTAGAAATGGCTCTACAACATGTATGATCATCTTTCTCAGACTGAGCTCCAATTATATTTTGACACCAACAAATATAATTGAACTCTACTAATTCTGCCAAGAAAAGTGGACAAATCTCCAACCAGAATTCTGCCAGAAGCTACCAAAAATGACTGGTCAATGTGCAACTGGCTAACGGCCATTTAATCACATATTAGGTCTGCTGTGTGTATATTTTCACCCTGTGATGGTTTCAATTAATTCTCAAAAAAGATCCATCCAATACAGCCAAGAATACATTTTATTTCATATAAATAAAACATTTCAGTGCTGCTATGAATTAATAACCTTAAACATAATAATTGCAATAATTTCTGAACATTTACACATACATAACACAGTTATGGTATTTTGCAGATACCCTTATCCAGAGCGACTTACAAAAAGTGCTTTGAGGTCACCATCAACAAATATATTCTGCTACTAGCTCAGATGTCTGTTAAGAGTACAATCAGGTATAACAGTTGTGTTTTTTTTAATGAAAGGGATACCTAGCTTAAGTATCTGTGGAAAAGGAAAAATGTTTTAAGATGTCATTTAAATAGGCACAGATATTTGGCTGTTCCGACACTTGGAGGAAGTGAAGTCCACCACCTTGGTGCCAAAACAGAGAAGTGTCATAAGGACTGTTTGCCCTTAGAGGGTGGAATGAGTCAGGCAGTGCTGGAGGACCAAAGGGAGCAGGGTGTAGTGCGAGAGGTGATAAGAGCTTTGGAGGTATGTGGGTGCAAGTCCAGTTTTTGCCTTGTAGGTGAGGGTCAGGGTTTTGAATTGGATGTGGGCGGTTATCAGAAGCCAGTGGAGGGATCGGAGTAAGGGGGTAGTGTAGGAAAATTTTAGGAGGTTGAAGACAAGATATGCGGCTACATTCTGGATGAGCTGTAGGTCAGATAGAGTTCTGATGGAGACCTGAAAGGAGTAAATTACAGTCAGTGGAAATGACCAGTGATTGAAAGTATTTGTGTGGATTGAGTTGTGAGAAAGGAGGTATCTGCAGGAGCGATTCTGGGTTGTGATGCAGGCAGTGAAGGACAGTTTTTCATGAATGGTCATGCTGAGGCTGCGAGCTGTTGTGGAGGGTAGTAGAGGAATGTTGTCCAGAGAGATAGTTAAGTCATGGTGTGGTAGTGAGTCACCAGAAATGAACAGGAGTTAAATTTTTTTCGGATTAAGTTCGATTTGGTGAGCAGTCATCCAGGATAACATCTCAGTCAAGCTGAAATACAAGCCAAGATGTTGGTGTCTGAGGGAAGAAAAGAGAATGCAAGTTGGGTGTCATCAGGGTAAGAGTACCCATGAGAAGCTATGACGTCTCTCAGAGGTAGAGTATAGAGGGAGAATAGGAAAGGATTGAGTACTGAAACTTGTGGGACACCAGTGAGTCTGCATGGAGCTGAAGTGGATCCTCTCTATGTTACCTGGTAAGTCCAGTCTCCCGGGTAAAAGGCAAACCACTGCCATGCTGTTCCCTGAATACCGAGAGTAGAGAGACGAGACAAGAAAATGCAGTTTTTGACCGTGTCAAATGCTGCTGAGAGGTCAAAGAGGATGTCGAAGGATGAGAGATTCTCTGATCTCGCAGCCTGGAGTTTCTCTGTAACTGTGAGGAGGGCCGTCTCTGTAGAGTGTGATGGTTTGAAGCCAGACTGGTTGGGATCTTGGAGATTGCTGTCTGACAAATATAGAGACAGTTGGTTATAAAAAGTGTGTTCCAAGATTTTAGAAAGTAAAGAGAGATGTGATACCGGCCTGTGGTTACTCATGACAGAGGTGTCTAGCGTGAGTTTTTTCAAGATTGTAGTGATCCTTGCTCTTTTCATAACTGAATGGATGTGTCCAGAGCTTATGCAGACGTTGATGGTAATTATGTAGGGCAGGAGGTCAGGCAACATATTATGGAACAGTGTAGAAGGAACTGGGTCTAACTGACAGGTTGTAGGATTGGATGACTGTTAATTGCAGAATGTCCTCTGATGTCATGGTGGTAAACCGTGCCAGTGTGGTGGTGCAGGGAGTCTGTGGATATGGAGTAGGTCTGGATGTGAAGATCTGGCAGATATCTTCAATCTTGTGTTCATAGAAGGTTGCAAAGTCTTCCACTGTTAGAGATGATGGAGGAGAAGGAGTTGGTTGGTCAAGTAGAGAGGTGATGTTATGGAGCCTTTGAGGATTGTGTAACGAGTTCTCAATCTTATCTTTGTAGAAATCAATTTTTGCTGAGGTCATGTTAGTTGAGAATTTGGAGAGAAGATCGTGGTAGGAGGTCAGATCTTTATAGAGTTGTTATTCCCTCCACTTTCTTTCTGCTGCTTCAAGCTCCCTATGATGGCTGCACAATACATCTGATAGCCATGGAGCAGGAGGACAGGGCTTCTTGGGTCAAGATGTTGTGGGGCAGAAGATGGAGGAGAGTGAAGTGAGTCTGTGTCAGTTCAACTGGTAGCAAGTGTGTGGGAGGCTATAGATGAAGGGGAGTTGGTCTGGATGTTCCTGCAAAAATTAAGGTAATCACATGTTGAAGGCTGGACCAGAAGGGTAAGCATGAAGGATATCAGATGATTAGAGACACGGAGTAGCATGACATCAATGGTTGGATTTGGGTGACTGAAGACCAGGTCCTCCCTTGTGTGTAGAAGGGCATCAGGTAGAAGGACTGTAGAATGGAAGGGAGGCATGATGACTGCAGACTGTCTGAGGAAAGGTTGAAGTCACCAAGGATCGTGAGAGGACTGTTGTCAGTGGGGAAGGGGCTGAGGAGTGTGTCCATTTCATCCAAGAAATCCCCAAGGGAACGGTAGATGACGATGATAATCAAGTTGATTGGAGAGGTCATGGTGACTGCATGGAATCCAAAGGATGTTATGTTGAGGTGTGAGGGATGAAGAGGCAAGAAGGTCCAATGATGAGACAACAGTAGACCTGTAGACTCCTGTGGTGTGTGAGAGAAGGAAAAAGCAGATGAAAGAGTGGTGGGTGTAGCAGAGTCCTGTGGGGAAATCCAAGTTTTGGTTAGTGTGAGGAAGTCAAGACAGTAGTGAGAGGCCAGAGCTGATGTCAAGTCAGCTTTCTGGACTGGCAGTTTCATAACCCACCTACCACTGCTGACAGACTGTGGAAGTAGTTGAAGGTAGACAGGGTCCTGCCTCTGGCTTGAATACGTAGTTTACTTGGTTTGTGAAATGAGACAACTGAAATGGGATTAAGACATGTTTTAAAAAAAGAGGTTGAGAGATTCCTGGGTGAAACCTGGATAGAGATACAAGGGTAAGTTTCAGAATAGAGGACACACAGATGCATCTTCAGTACCTTCAATATATCTACTAAGCCTTGCCCACCAATTAACAGTTTCATCAAAACACTCAGGAAGCCCTGCCTACCAATTCACAACCAATCAGCACACACGAGAGGACAATTAACCCTGAGAAGCACAGTTTCTACAAGAGAACTAGTTCAAACAAGTAATAGACAAGAAATACACAGATATATATATACTATCCAAAGTTAACCTGATGGTACAAACACAATAGCCTACCTTACCAGCAGAGAATAACTTATGGGTTGAAAACTAGATAGGGATAAAAGGGTAAGTTTGAGAGTAGAGGACACACAGATCTTCAGTACCTTCAATATATCTACTAAGCCTTGCCCACCAATTCATAGTTAACATCTTTGAATAGAATGCTTGCCCAAGATTGCATCCAGGTCAATGCTTCATGGTGCCTCTTCAATGACTAATGAGCTGATAACAATCCACATCTGAGCCTCTCATTCTCATTTACAAATTACATGTTGACACTAAACCTCATTTACCCAATGTTAGTACAAGATTCCTGTGTCTGCAAATGTCATTATTGTTTATATTATTACTTATACTACACTGCTTGCTGTAGCCTACTGGACATACGTATTGAATATACTGATATTTATTTAGCTTATTTAATTACAAATGAAGATTAATTACAAATGAAGATTGTTATTTTGCCCAAATTTACACACTCTAAACTGTTGTGTGTTTAGTTGTTCAAATATGCCAAAGATTGAATAAGGAAACCATTGGTGGAATTTGTGTGTGCTCATTTCATGATCAGATTTGACCATATGGCACTTTGATTAATAAAATTGGCCTTCTTTTGTGTTCATTTCTAGGGTACACATGATGTACATATAGTGCATCTTAAGACCATGGTCCAACAAAACATTTTCTAACACCAGCATTTACCAACATGCCAACATTCAATATTTAAAAAAGCAGCTTTCAACATCACACACCATGATTCACCTTCAAAGAAACTCTGACACATCAGCTTCAACTTTTATCAACACGTATATGAGCATTTAGTATTAAAAATTAACTTTGGTCAATACACACTGTGATTAGAAAATACAATAATCGACTAACGCCCCCTCGTTTATAGCCTTTAAAGTCGTCTTAAAGTCACAAGCATTTTGTGAGCTGTAGGGGAATGAGTATTCTTCACCCAACATCAACATTCTCCATTAAAACAAGAAAATCTAACAACTTACATAAACACACCAACAATTACCAATTACCAGTATGATCCAACATTCCACCCAAACCACCAGCATTATTCAATTAATTCCAATGCAGGTTTGTGGTTTTAGTGTGAACCAGTGTGAACTGGTTATAACTTTTGTTTTTACCTACTAGATTTATTGGTGTTTGTTGAAACAGATCGAGTCATTGTGCTCTGGGCATCACACTCCATTCACTTCTATCACGATCAAACAGTCTGCAGCTGGTTCTGCATCCAGATGTTCACACCTAGACTTCATGTCACCTGTGCGTAATCTCTCTGACTGACAGCAAGTGAAATCTCAGTATCTCGTGTTAAACAGAATGCATCGATTTCCATATGATGTATTGTTTATGGCAGGGCTGGCCAGAAGCCTGAAGAGAACCTGGGTCATGGGTGCCATCTGTTCTTCAGAGGGGTCACTGAATGCTCCACACTCCTGCTGGCTCTCTAGCAAAAAATGTTAGGTTTGGCAAGGTTTGCTTTTTTTGTTGTTTTCGTGTTTTTTTTAGATATTCACATTTTTATCAGTCATTATATAAATCTGCACTTACATTTGCTAATGTAAGTAATGTAATGTAAAGGTAATGCTGACACTGTGTATCTGATAAGCTGTGATCAGACAATTAGCACGGGATTTAATATCCGTGTCCCACTGGTTACAAAATCAAGACACAATTACTGGTTAGTAATTGTCTGCAATACTCACACATTTTTCCTGTTTTTGTTTTTCTTTCCACACGTTAATACAGAAGACACAACAATCTGGACATATTTGGGCATGATTAATAATGCCCTGTAAAAAAATCATTAAAAAAATGTTTATATATATATTAGTACCAATCAAACTTATAGACACCCCCTCAATTCAGTGGTTTCTCATTATTTTTAAATGTTCTGCTTTATAGATTAACACTAAAATCATGAAGAAATACATATGGAATGTTTTATATTTTAGATTCTTCAAAGTAGGCACCTCTTGCTTAGTTGACAGCTTTGCACATCTTGGCATTTTCT
>JAOUQY010000051.1:21735545-21747444 GCA_028566355.1 Doras micropoeus
TCTCTCTCTCTCTCTCTCTCTCTCTCTCTCTCTCTCTGTCTGTCTCTCTCTCTCTCTCTCTCTCTCTCTGTCTCTCTGTATGTGTGTGTGTATTATTTAGTTGGGTCTCTTTGAATCTTTTATATAGCAAATCACCGTATTTTGTGAATTTATTTCATGTAATTGTATTATTTATAGGATTTTTTATTTAATATTATGTAACCAGATGATGGCAATAATAATAATAATAATAATAATAATAATAATAATAATAATAATAATAATAATAATAATACTTTATTTTATTTTATTATTATTATTATTATTATTATTATTATTATTATTGCTGCCACCAGATGTCAGAGTACAATAAAATATAAAACACAACAAATTAAAGTTACTGACCACTAGAGAGAGACATTACATCATTTATGTGCATCAGCTGGGTTTTGTTATTCATATATTTACATATCTATTATCTATAATCGCTCTGTTAATAATAATAATAATAATAATAATAATAATAATAATAATAATAATAATAATAATAATACATTTTCACTGCATTTAATTTTTTTTATCTCTCTTCTCTTCCCTGTTCCTTTTTTTTTTAAGTAAACATAATTAAGTTAAAAGCGTGTAGCAAGGCTTTGATATATACTGAGTGATTTCCATCTCTGATGAATGAGCACAAACATAATGTTAATGATGATGTCTGGTTGCTTTTCCCTGTAAATAAAAACATTTCACACCATAAATTACGCTGTTACACCAGTGCTTATGTGAATCTAGCCCAGCTCTTTGGGTATGAGTGGAAAAAGTCCAGTGTTTCATATCATATTAATTCATAAACGCATATTAAAAAAAATATATTATATGAAATAATGTTGAATAATATTATGAATAATTATCATGCATCCTTTTTTTAAAAATGAATATTTAATAAATACAATAAATAAATAGATAGATAAATAAAATAAAATAAAGAAATAAACACACACACACATTAATAAATTAATGTTTCTTTTTATTTAAATGCCATGTAAATAAATGCACAAAGGCAAAGAGGTTCCACGTAGCAAAACAGGAAATATGAATGCCAAAGATACAATTTATAAAGTTTAAACAAACAAACAAATCATTTTAGGATTTTTAGGCTAGTTTATCAGTGTAAAGGTCCTTAACAGTGAGGCAAAGTCTATTTTAAATGAAATAAATTTGGGGCTAATGGCTGAATTAATGAAAGTTAACGATCTGAGTTTGATTGGCATCTGCGTCACCGGACATAACCACGCCCCCCAGCGCTCGGAGCGTAGCTTGTGTCCGTGCGCGCTCAGATCAGTGCAGTGTTTCCACAGGGGCAGGAGCGATAACACCGATCCGGATATATTTATAACACACACGCACGTATATGTGCACACACACACACACACACACACACTGAGAGACAGCGAGTGCGCGTCAGAGATATACACAGAACAAAAGAAACACACGCAGAAGGAGTGAGACTGAGACAGAAAGAGTGAAAAACTGAACCGAAAACAGAACAGAAGAGTGTTGCACATGGCCGGGATTATTTACTCCCTCGCTTCACTTTTATTTGGGATTTCCGCCGGTATCAGCACCCTACAGCGGACTTATCCTCCAAACGAAGGTAAAGCAGTGAGCTGGGAACAGGGCAGGTAAAGTGAGGTACAGAGTGAAACACCTGCGCTGTTCAGGTGACTGATCCAGCTGGACAAAAGGAAATAATAATAAACATTCCTGAGAGTTTCAGACTCTATCAGTCCAGTAAATAAATTCAGCACTATACTGAACGTGTAGAACTGGAAAAGTCCTGACATTTTAGCTTGTAGGAACTCTAATAGTGTGTTATAAACTAAGTTATATCCCACAGATAAAACTATATCAGAGCTTTTATCATCCCTGTAATAAACGTGAATAATCAAATATTTCATTATGTGTTTTTATTGTACGTAAATATCATTATTTATTTATTTTGCAATTCTGCATTTACAGAAAAGCTGCACTGTTAATGCCATATCATACCATGCAGTTGGTACGAGCTTCATGCACCTCATGAAAAGCCTGACATGGTCTTCATTTAAAAATGAGTATATATATATATATATATATATATACAAAACAATAGCAGCCAGATGATCTCATCTGTCCATTCTTGTGGAAGAGTTTTCTTTTATTTCAAAAAGAGAACATATTTTCTTTCAGGCAGGTTATGTAGAGAATGTTGCTCTTGTATTAACAGAATTGTCATTATGGCACACATCAAAATGTTCAGTTGTCTTGTCTTTATTTTTGGACAGGTTTGAAGGCTCAGGCATCCTTGTCACTAAATGAAATCCAATAATTCACTGACTGAGAGCTGAACAAAAAGTTGAAAAAAGTGACAGACATGATAGAGCCTAACCACATGATTACTGCTTAATATATCATAAAAATGTTAGACCTCATACCCAGTGGGGGAAAAAAACTCTTTCTGGCTTTCAGAAATATCTGATATCCCCGGTGCCATAGTCTCAGTCTTCCTGTGCGCATGAAACAGATCAATTCTGGGTAGTTCTTTCTGTAACCTCAGGCTCCTTTCTGTAACACCGAGTGGTTAATGTAACAGAACAAATGCACGGGTAGATTTCTTCCTGTATTCTTTCTTTTAAGTGTTTTTTTTATCTTGTGTGCTTTCATATCTCAGTTACATTGCTGGATTCGAGATCCGTGCAGGGAGAACTGGCATGGGTAGCGAGTCCGACGGAAGGAGGGGTGAGTACTAAAGAACCAGTTCTCTCTCTCTCTCTCGTTCTCTCTCTCTCGCTCTCTCTCTCTCTCGCTCTGTCTCTCTCTTTTTGTCTGATGGGAATTCAGATAGCTAGGTTACTGCGACAAGCATCAGATTTCCTAAATAGTGCAAGGAGACAGAAATGGCCTTTGTTGGGAAACTTTATCCCTCAACTTCCAAAAAGGGGGAGACTTGGCAACACTGAAACTGTGAGCGGTTCCGTGTGTGTGTGTCTGAGAGAACAGGGCTTCAGATCTCGGAGGTCACTGGGTTCTGTCTGATAGAGTATGCTCTCTCAGTCTCGCTGCTTTCATGCCCACTATTCATGCATACCTTCCTCCCGAGCCTTCGGATTCGATGGTGACAGAAATGGTTGGCGTCTATGCCAAATATTCTCTTGAGAAATCGCCTTTCTATAAAGAAGGGAGATCAGACTCAAGGTTAAAATAAACCACAATAAGTTAACCTCTATTGCCATTAATACCACTGCTAGCCATGGACATGTGATCCAGTTCTTATGGAAATGCTTCGTTGGCTATGCTCTGTGATCACCTGTGTGAGTGACAGCTCTTTGGCAGTGATGGTGGGAGGGCATTCAGCTCTGAATACGGCCAATTAGCTTCTTTCTCCTGCTGGACTGCTATCTGCGGACAGGAGCACTTATCAGTAACTCGCTCCATTGGCCCTCAGTGCACACAGGACAGGAGAGTTCTGTGAGAGGGAGTGAATTACTCCCTCTCACTAGAGACTGGATTGGTTTCACAGCTATTATCTCTTCATTGCTCAATTTGCAGACTGATTTTATGAATAATTGGTGGAGATTATTTTTCTTAGTACAATTTCAGCCTGGACACACGATTGCTGATAGTTTTCAGCAGATTTATGACTAAAAAAAAAACCGAAGTGTAAAGCAAATTATATACTATGAATAAGCCAGAGAAATTGTGAAACAAACAGCATTCCAAACTTTCAACCAATTAACCAGCTGACAAATAACTAGTCAAGAGACAAAATAAGTAATCAACCAACCAAACAACAACATACTCAGTCAACCAACCAGTTAACCAACAGGTAAAACAATCAGTCAGCCACCCATCCAACAAACAAAAGAACCATATAGTCAATCATCCGAGAAACAAAATAACCAAACAACCAACCAAGAAAATAATCTGTTGGCTAACTAACATATAAAATAAACAATCAACCAACAAAATAATCAGTCGACCAATCAAACAGCAAAATAATCAGGTGCCAACCCATCCAACAAATAAAAGAACCACTCGACTAGCCAACAGACAAATTAACAAGTCAACCAAACCAAAAAGAACTATCAATCGACCAACCACCAAATAAAAAAAACAGCCAATCAGCCAGCCAACAAAATAATCAGGTGCCCAACCAACAAATATAATAAACAGATGACTGCTCCAATAAGCAAAATAGCAAAATTTGACCAACAAACAAAATAACTAGTTAATCAACCACTAATCAACTGATTAGCCTACAAAACAATCTGTTGGCCAACCAACAAATAAAATAACTAATCAACCAACCAACCAACAAAATAATCAGGTAAATACCCACCCAGCATACCAAAGACCCGTTTAACCAACCGACAAACAAATTAACTAGGACACCAACTGAGAAACAAAATAACTAATCATCCAACCAGCCAGCAAAATAATCAGCTGACCAGCCAGCAAACACAACAAGTCAATGTCCACCTAACAAACAAAATAATGAGTCAAGAAAAAATAACCTGTTAATCAGCCAGCAAACTAAATAACCTCAAACTAAAAATAAGCATCCAGCCACCCAACAAAATAATAACCAGCAAACCGAATAAAGAAAAGTGTGTGTAGACAATATGCTTTTAATGATTTCGTTATGTGTAAACTATAGGTAAATCTGACCTGGAGAATTACTGGGCTGCAGAATTAAAAATATAATTAGGCTTGGGATTGTTTTGAGAGATATCATGATTGTAAATATAATTTGTTGGTAACAGTGATTATGGTAATACATATGGGCTCACCGTGGAAAAGCCTGATTGATCCGACTGCATGAACACCTGCGACCTGCCAGAATGTTCACAGCATGCTCGGTTCGCTTCCAGAGCTGAATAAAACGAGCCAGGCATCTTGATGAACCAGTAACGTATCAATGCACGTTCTTCATATTTCCTCTTTTTTATGTTGCCTTGTGTTGTAGAGGCTGGGTGTGGTACCTGAAATGTTTGTAAATCCCGTGTTGCTTTCATATATAACTTCCTGTCCGTTGTCTTTATCATTTTTTTTCCTATAACCACGATGTTCTCCAGGATTGTTTTCCTTATTTGAAATAAATGACCCTATTTTTTTTTAAAAAGCCCGCACTCTGAGACTACTTTACCTACGAGTGAGTCGTACATTTATGACGTGCCTTAGAAAACCTTGTAGAGAACCTCTCGACTCACAATTCTAGATAAACCCTGCAGTGTGTAGGCTTGTATTATTTACACATCAGAAGAAAAGCAGATGCTGCACCTCCTCTTGGTTCAAATTGTGCTTTCAAATGCGTCTTTGTATTCTATATTAAAATTCTATTCTATTTAAAAATAGGATAATGGCATCCTGGACTAACTTTCCATGACAGACTTCCTGTTATATAGTTATTATATGATTGTGCACCACCCCTACTGGTGTTTACAAGCTGTCTATAATGGGTTTGAATCATGAAAATGCATTTGTGAGACTTTGCTGACTAGCCAAAATGCCCAAAATCTGGTGCTCTGTGATTTATTTTTAATAATACACAGATTATACCAATTCACTAGTAAAAAAAATGTGGATCAGGTGATTTTTTTAATCTTGGCATGTACCAGGTGGCAGTTGCACCAGAGCTTGCTTGCATTACAAATCCTTGTTTTAGTTGAGATTATTTATTCTTAAATTTTTACTACTTACCCTATCTCTTTCTAGACAGTTTTATTAATTTACAGCATTCGTATATGAATGCTTACACCCCAGAACTCACATGGTTATGAGAAAAGACTCATACTACTACACTGTTTTGGCGTAATTCTAGTAGACAGCTGTGACTAATGGTGAGCAAATGTTTTGAAATATATGTTGTTCAGGCTAGAACTATGAATTTCCAATTTCCTATTCATTAAAAAATATAATTTTGCATTTACATACAGTATAATTTTAAATAATGAACTCCAAAAAACATTTCATTTATTTAACGGTGTTCCTTTCTATTACAGTTCTTTCCTAATATATTTCTTTTTTTTTCCTCTGTCATCGACAGTGGGAGGAGGTGAGCATCATGGACGAGAAGAACGTCCCAATCCGGACGTACCAGGTTTGTAACGTGCTGGAACCGAGTCAGAACAACTGGTTACGCACGCATTGGATCGAGCGTGGCCCGGCGCAGCGCGTCTACATAGAGATCAAGTTCACTTTGCGCGACTGCAACAGCCTCCCTGGCGTCACCGGCGCTTGCAAGGAGACCTTCAACCTGTATTACCTAGAGTCGGATTCGGGTGGAGAACACGGTGTACCCGAGCGCCGCTTTGCTAAGATCGACACGGTGGCAGCGGACGAGAGCTTCACGCAGGTGGACGTGGGGGACCGTGTGATGAAGCTCAACACAGAGGTGCGCACTGTGGGGGCGCTCAGCCGCAGGGGCTTCTACCTGGCCTTCCAGGACGTGGGTGCCTGCGTGGCACTTGTCTCCGTGAGAGTGTTCTATAAGAGATGTCCGCTGGTCGTCAGGAACCTGGCGAGCTTCCCTGATACTGTAGCAGGTGCAGATGCTTCTGCGCTGGTGGAGGTGCGTGGCGCGTGTGTGGAGCACTCCGAGGAACGGCAAGAGCCCAAAATGTACTGCGGCGCCGACGGGGAATGGCTGGTGCCCATCGGGACTTGTCTGTGTCAGCCTGGTTATGAGGAGCGCAGTGGCCAGTGTCAAGGTAAGACAATTCAGTATGAAATGTCTCTCCTGTTTCTAGATACTTCACACAGTCCTTTCTTTAGACATTCATCCTTCTTCCTATTTCTAGATCTCCTGTACCACAATATCCAGTCTTTTTCTGTCTCCACATATCCAACCCATTGCTTTCTCTAAGTATTTCTCTTGTCTTTAGATTTCCATCTTTGTCCTCCTTCCAAATATTTCTTTCCTCTGTCAACCCCTTTTTTTTTCTAGACGCTCATCCTGTCCATTGATATTGATCTCTCCTCTCTCTAGATATTCATTCCAATATTTTCTCTATTTTTTTTGTCTTTGGATATCGGCTATCGCTCATAGTTTCTTAAGATCTTTAGTCTCAGCATGTCCATAGATACGTGAATGCTGTATTCAGGACATTAAACAGACCTTAACAGTTCCTGCCCTGTTTTCAGAATATCTATCAGTGTAATGTATCTAGATATTCAGCCATCTTTATTTCTCTAAACACTTGAATATTAATCCCTTTTCTGTCTCTAGATATCTATCCCTATTTTTTCTATTTCTATTCATCCTTCTCCTGTCTCTAGATATCATCTTTCCCTTTTCTTTTAGACACATTCATCCCTTTTCTTCAGCACTCTCCTGTTTCTAGATATGAATCTTTTTTTTTCTGCTTCTGCTATCAGATATTCATGCTTTTATGTGTCTGTATATATTCAGTGGACCTTCATTTTTAACTCTCCATCATTACCGTGCATTATTCTTGCAAACATCCACCTCTTGATCGATCTCTGCAACCATCTGTTTTTATTGCCTTAAAGCACCCATCTGTCCGGCTCATATCACTGAGGCAGCACAGTTTGCTGATGAATCTCTTGTCGTGGTTATTGCAGTATCAGCCTGCACTAAATGCATCATTAAAAGCTGCAGTTATTCTATTTCATTTAGCTGTCAGGTTCCGTTTGAATTGATCCGAAAGTATCCCAGATCCCGGTTGCTTAACAACTGAGCACTTTGAGCGTCCTGTGAGCATGCCGTGTCCTGCGGTATATCACACTTTATGCCACACACTCCGAGCTCGATGGAGTCGTGCATGTTAGCGTGCGTCAAAGTGGGACTAAGAACGAGTAGAGCTTGTTCAGTCGTGGTTTGTGTTTTCGTTCCCTTTGTGGTGATTAGTTATCTGTGGCATCATCTGCAGTCAGCTCATTGAGAGAGCGCACAGCGAGATGTGATGACAAGAGGCTCTGCAAAGAGACGCACTGAAACGTGGAAAGAGAGAGAGAATGCAGAAAGCAGCGAGACATGATACAACAGACAAGCAGCGATGAGCTTGAGTGGGCTTTTTTTTTTTTTTAGTTCTGCTCTAAACGTTTACAGTCTGACAAATCCTAAGGCACACAGCCGTGTTTTAGAAAACTCTCTGATTAAAAATATCTGATATAATATAATATAATATAAAATGATACAATATATTATAATAAAGTTGGTAAGTAATAATAAATAAGGCATTTAATCTGATTGGGCATGCGGTTAAAATAAATAAATCAACTACAGGGTGGTGTGAGACCAAAGATTATTTTACTGTCTACAACAGTGTTTTATTCCTGTTATACCACAGCACTAGCAATTGAACATCATACTTTTATCCATTTATTGTTACATTACTGTTAATGGTGGAACATCCTCGAAACAAGTTCCTGTTATCAGGTTTATTTGGAAGACCAAACAAATGTTTCTTTACAGGGAAATGGCGACATATCAGTATATTATAGTATCAGAGATACTGTTATAGAAAAATAATTAACACTCGCTGACTGATCAGATTCAAGAATTCAGTTGTGATATAATATAATACAATGTAATACAATACATACTATGCTATACCATACCATACTGTGTCATACCGTACCATACAGTACAGTCAAAAAGTCAATTATAGAGGCTTACGCTCCTATTCGGCCTCTGCCTTCCTCCAAGGAACGTCACGTGGTATTGCCATCCCTACACACGTGGCAGTCTCAGTCCAGACTGTTCTCGTTTGTGGTTCCCTGATGGAAGATCGAGCTACCAAATGCTGTAAGAGCAGGGGCATCCCTCTCTATCTTTTTACAGCTCTGGAGAACACCTAACACCTTTGACACCACAACATGCCTTACTCGCACTTACCGTGCACTTCATAATGATCTCCTGCACGGTGTCCTATTGATTAGGTTTAGTACTTAGTGCTTACTCTGAGGTCTTATCATGTAATGAAGCTTGAGTGTTGTTCCTCGCTTTGGATAAAAGCGTTTATCGAATGAGTGAGTGGAGGTAAATGTAAGTCGTCAGGAGGGACTGGGAATTTTAAATGTCTAAAGAAGTATGATATTAATATTTTTCCTGCTTTGATATGTGCGTACTAGTGTGGACACAATTAATATAATAAAAAAATCTCTAGTTTAGGAGTGAAGACATTAAAACTATGAACCTGCGCACATTGAAAGTTCTAAAAAGAAAGGATCTGAATGTCTTTAAGATCATGAAAAACCTTAAATGATGTATTGAAATTTGCTATGTAGGTATTGACACTATACTGTTTAGTGAGCTTTTTGGTCTACAAAAGAGATGCTTCCATTATTAACCCCCAGAAACTAGACTCGTAGTGAAACACACACACACACACTCACTCATTTGCACACACTTTCTCCAGGCTCCAGGGTTTCCATGGCTGTTATTAGGGTTACGGTAGCCACCCCTGACTCTTGATCTTAGAGGTCAAAGGCTAAAGGTTACATTCCCTCTCCTCTCTCCAGTGCAGTTGTCCTGACCTGTTTGGTGTTCTTTGGTGTGTTTGTGCATGTTGGTATGTCTGCATGTGTGTGTGTGTGTGTGTGTGTGCGTGTGTTTGAAGAGTGCATGCACATCAGAATGTCCAATAAGGTAATTTCAGTCATCTCAGGAGAGTTGTAATTTTGCAAATGGGGTTTGTGGTTTAAACCTGCAGTGCCAAACTTAAACTTGGATACGGACCATGCAAGTCCATTAATCCTTCCCCGGCTGAGGTGATGGGGGTCACTCGGCTCTGAGCCAGATCGTAGGAGGCTCAGGTTTGGGGTGGTGTTGGTGTTTCTTGTAAGACGGAGGGGGTTTAGGGGTGTGAAAGGGGTATAGCCTAAGGTTGAAGGTTACCAGCTCCTCCATCCATCTCCGGCTTCTTAGCTGACAGCGCAAGAGGAGAAATTTATTAAGACATCAAAACTCTGACAGCGCTGGTTTGCCGTGACACCGTAGAGGCTCTCATGGGAAAGATAAATATAGAGAGGGGTGGGCAGTGTTTTCTGTTTATGGTTCCAAACGCTTTTTAAAATTCTTTTCAACTTCGGTACTTTCCTACTTAATCTTGAAGATTTTTGAATTCTCGATTCTGACCATGAAGGTATTTTCCTATCTGAAATTGTAATATTATTAATCACAAATAGGCTGTAGTCCAGCCTGTCAAACCGAAGCTGTGATTATGACTTTTTTATGACTAGTTTCTGCACTAGTCCTGCGCTCATACTATAACTATGGATTTTAATGCCACTTGTAAATGTTCTACTTTTTCTCATTGTAATTACAAATCAGTTTATGTGCTTACAGCTTTCTTGCCTCATTTTATAATTACTGGTTATGCTTGTAGGCTGGAACAATGACGCAGCAGGTACCTTAGCCACCACACAGTGTAGAGTTCTTCATGTGTCTGAATGGGTTTCCTTCAAGTTCTCCTTTTTCCTCCTACACCATGCAAGGAGGTGAATTGGCCACTCCAACTCGCCCCTAGGTGGAAGTGACTTAGTGTGGTCATTAGAGTGTCCCATCCGAGATGTATTTCCACATCACGCTCAGTGTTCCCGGGATAGGCTCCAGATTCTGCTGACTCTGCCCAGGAACAGCACATAATCACAATCACAACATGGTCTCATAAATAGTGATGGGGATGAGACCACTTACACTGAGTAAAGACCTTAAAGGGTTGAGTCTGAGTCAAAACCAAGACTTTGTCATTTTGAGGCGGTAAAAAACAAGTCAAGAGTGAGCGTTTGGACGAGCGAGACCGAGTCTAGATTCAAACCTTAAAGCAAATCAGTTTTCTCCTACATTGCCAACATTATGTATCAAATACATTGCACCAGTCAATATAATGTGCATTATTAGATTCGTTTTATGTGTATAATTATTTTGAGAGTATGAAAAATGGAAACGTTTCTGATTGTCACTGTGGTGAAAAATAAAATAAAAGTCTTGAGGCCGTCCTCTAAAATTACGAGTCCAACCCATGCCGCTCTAGCCCGAGATTATAGATCGAGTAGAATTGCTTTCAATTCCAAAATGAGACTGAGTAATTGAAAAGGTGGACCAGGACCGGACTTGAATACTACAACACTACTCATTATTGTAGCATTAATTCTCTTCATGATAAAGGAGAGTTTGGATGGGGGTGGAAATCTTTTTTTTTAAAATCTTTTATTGTCTTTTAAAACTTCATGTAAAACGGTAAGCATGTAAAGAGCATGTAAAGAGCCAACATAAATTAGTAAAGCATCGATGAAATGAATTAATCAGGAACAAGAAGCTGTTCCTTAAACAGTTTATTTTTAGTAATGAAATTCTTTTCAAAATTAATTCCAAGTTGTCTGTAATGTAGCCAGTTGAACTTAATTACGACTGGAGCAGTGTGTAACTTCGAACCTAACCCATAGTCTGAGTAATTATTTAAAAACTAAGGAACGGTGTAGTGTGTGCGCGTGTGTGTGTGTGTGTGTGTGTGTGTGTGTGTGTGTGTGTGTGTGTAATTGCTAACTTGTGCAGCACCCACAAGCCCACTTTTAGGCTTAAGGGACTTTTTATTTTTAATAGGAGGGTTTTCCTGGATGCATTATTACCATCAGTCAAAAGATTTTTGTTCAACATGAAAGCCTGGGCTTGGTGTTTCTTGCCTGAATGACTTAGACACACACACACACACACACACACACATGTTTGCTTTTGTGACTATTTCAGGAAATAGGATGATACACTGATTATACGTTTACTGTATACAGTATAATGTATATATATATATATATATATATATATATAATAAAATAGGCAAATACAGGTATTTACAACTTTATTTCTATTATTTAGTAATGTTAGATCTGAAAATGTAATAGAATCTGTAGTTTTGGT
>JAOUQY010000051.1:22319348-22332207 GCA_028566355.1 Doras micropoeus
CCAGGCTGGTCCAATTTAACCATGAAACCTCCCACACTAAAATGACAGGTGTTTCAGTTTCATTGTCTAACCCCTGTAAGTATAGAGTAGATAGGCATCTTTTAATGTAATTGGAACAAAATCTTCCAATGTCGGTAAGATACAGTATTTGCAAAAGAGAAAATATTTCTGTTAAAAAAAAAACCTTTAGTTTGTAGTTGTCAGATGTGGTGATATGTAGTACAAAATGTCAGAATCAGCTACAATAAAGCTCAGATGAACACACAAATGAGTCATCTTTCTTTGATTTTTCTGTCTGGAAGACTTTTTAACGTGAGCGCTCGTGTGTGTGTGTGCGTCTGTGTTTGTGCGCTTACCCTTGTGTGTAACCTCAACTTTATGTCTCTCTTAAGTATGAGTGCGCCTGAGTGCTTTAATCATGCCTATAAAAGAAAATGCCAGCAATACAATAAAATGTATTTGTGTGTTTTAGACTAGAAATGCACTCTGAATGTGTCTCTCCCACTTTACGAGTTTACGCCTGATCTCTCCTCTGTTGTTAATCCTGGGACGGACTAATGTGAATTTGTCTGGGCTCCCATGAGGACCCTGATTAAATCGAGCTTCTGAAAGCCCAAGTCTCTCTCCCTCTCCTTCTCTCTCTCTCTCTATCTCTCTATCTCTCTCCGAGGGCCGATAGAGGATAAGAGGCCCCGCATCGAGTGTGGAAGTGGCGCTGTCGTCTGCTTGTCTGTCATCAGCGATTAGTGGTCAGATCAAAGCCCTGATGCAATCACGGCCCCAGCGGGGAGTGCTATTATCAGGCCCCAAGAGAGTTCCAGCTGTGTGTGTATATATATGTGTGCATCTGAACTCTAGAAACCTCCCGCACCCCCTTTACCTACCCTCCAATGCCAAAGATTTGCTTATCTAAACTCTTCAGGTTCCCTCATTTCCTGAATACACACCTTTTCTTTTCACTAATTAGTACACAATGCTGTGAAGATGGAAAAGCTGTGAGTTTCAAATGTCACCTGTGGAGGTGGTTAAATGGGTGCTGCTTCCTGTCGGCAAGCGACTCTGTGATATTCAAATGCTAATTAATGGGATCTTGTCATGGTGAAATGGGTTATTCACAATCAAGCAGGTCTGACTGTCTGTATTACACTTAATGCCTTTCAGGCATGGAGATTGTCACTTAACATGGTTAACCTTTTATTTGGACTCACAGGAGGGAGACAATAGCTGGCCACAATTGTGTTTGATCAAGGCTTGTTTGTTTCAAAACCCTCTTCCTTTTGTCTCTCAAAATGTCAAAATGAAAGAACATGGTCACCCAACCTTTTCATCTTTTATCAGCATGGTCAGTCTTTCATTGACTAAATATAGTGGATCCTCAAATAGAGATTCTATTATAAATAAAAAAAAATACAGTATGCCATTAATTAAATATGAAATAAACAGACATGAATACAAATTTGGGTAGCATTGCCTCACAGCTCCAGAGCCTCTGGTTCAATCGTGACCTTGGGTTATCGGTCTATGTTGGGATTCTTCCATGCTCTGTGGGTTTTCCAGGTTCCAGTTGATGTATTGGCTACGCTAAATTGCCTTATGGTGGCCCGGCCTCCCATTAAGGGTGTATTTCTATGTGCAGTTCAGTGTTCCTGGGATAAGCTCCAGATCCTCCATGACCCTGACCAGAATAAAGCGCCTATTAAAGATAAATGAATCAATGAAACAAATCAATGTGACTGAATCAAAAGCATATGTTGAGATCACTAACTATAGTGTCTCATTATTTTTTTCAAAACTGTTCATTAACATAGCTGTGGAATGAGCCAACATTAAGGAAAGGAGTACCTCTTGTTCGGCAGTTTTCCCTGCTCCCAACATACCCGATTTTATTAATCAGCAAATGAACAACGCTTTTTGAGTTGATGTAGGAAAAGAGATAACACTATAATGTGCAGGTCAATGGTTCCTCCAGGGTCAGCGTTAGAAATCTGGTACAGTATCCATATGTGAAGAATGGACACTAGCAAGTAGAAGACTTTAAATGGCAATTTTAATTGACTAATAAAAGCTGTAGTTCAAAAACAATGACGGAAACCGGTCCCAAAATACAGTCCTGAAGACCTATTCTCAAAAGACCACTTAAAAAGTTCTCTTATGGAATATTCACTGTATTGGATAATGAATTTAGAGACACAGTGGCTCATCTGTACATTTGGAGGTGAAGTATGATTCTGCTTGTGGTCAGTGAGTGAGAAAAGTGTGAATGTATGGGTGTATGTGTGTGTGTGTGTGTGTGTGTGTACGCACTGTGAGACCTGTGTCCTGGGAGGTTTTCTATGCAGCTGAAGACAGTGATCACTGTAATCTTCACCGTGGCAGGGGATGAGGCAGCTCACCCAGGATGTGGCATGGCTGTCACCGGAGTCCACGCTTGACAGAACTCTGGCCTGACAAGTCCCACTGCTGTGAGGCAAGCATCCCTCTTGCTCCACACCCCACTCCAATACATACACTTTCACAATAGCTTTCCTCCTCCCTCAGTCACGGAATAGACTGCACAGCAACTCCTCTCTCCCCTTATTTAATCCCAAGCTTGAGTGACAACCTTGCAATGGCTGAATTCCTGCTTATCTTCTCGCCAGCCTTGTAAGGGGCAATGGATTGTGTACCATCGCTGTGTGTGTGGGTGGAGTATTGCATGGACATGTTGCGAGGACCGTGTGTCCTAATGCCAGAGGACACAAGATTGACATTCAAACAGTTGTGTTGTTTACAACATCCTCGCCCCTAGGTGAGTCACCTCACACGGTGATGGAAGACATCTCAAGCCCTTTTCCTGCTAATGAAGCTCATTGTATATGCTGAGGAGTAAAGTCTGAGTAAAGGCTTGGTTATACTTTCGCGTGAGAGTGGAGAGCGCGCGCGCAACTCCATACACAATGCACAAACCTGCGCCAACGCTTTATGCATGTGTACTTAACGCGTCCGTTGTTCCAGTATTCTCCAAAATGTTGGTGCCACTGAAAAGTAATACCTGTGGAAAAGCAGTTGAAGTAGTCCTGTGTGGACATTTTCATGTTCTTTTATGGGGTATTTTTTCTTTACGTCACACAACAACTGAAATTTTATTTCTGCCTTGTGGTTGGGGTGAATTTTACCTGATGAATCATATAAAGATGTATCTGTTGAGGCGTACCTGCTAAATGGACGATTGTGAATGGACAATCACCAAGGTACGAAAGGTATGAGAGGTGCACGAACGCACTGATGGGGAAGAACGACTGCGACTACATTGTGTTTGGTGTATGCAGCCCTTGTATCAGTTGCAACATGTCAAGTATAAACCTAGCATCAAAGCCCCTGGAGGAGACACTGGACCTAATAGTGACCTTGCTACATCTTGCGCTGTTACTTCTCATAATGCCTTTTCTTTCATTGCACACAGAGCAGACTTCATGTGTATTTTTTCACCTTGTTTTTATTTCTGCGCTTAACAGTCGACCTCTTTTGTTCAAGATGTAGTCTAGCTCATTATGGCCTGTGAGTGGGCTGAACTTGTTCCACCTTGGGCATTCTTCCCCTTCAAAATCAGCCTCATTATCCCTCACTAGTTTCAGCAATGGGTCAAAGAGTCACGGTCAACCATCTGTGATTGCCAGGGCAACCAGACCCTCAACCAAAATTCATGAGCAGCCTTTGGAGGACAAAATTCACCCGCTCACCCATACTTGTGATTGATAGATGCATTTTAGTCAGACTGGGGCGTCTGAGCCATGGTCCATGCAGAGTTTTAAAGGTGCTTACCCCTGCTGGTCATGGCCCCGTTATGTCTTTTTCAGGGTCAGAGTAAGAAAAGACTGGAGCGAAAAAACAACTTGAACGATGACATTCGAGAGCACTCTCTCGCTTTAGACATTGCTCATCAATCAAACCCAGACCCCAGGCTCAAGTCTATGATAGGACACCTTGATGGCTGACACCTACTTTCATAGAACAGTAGACAACAGTAGCTTACTGGTGAATGATTGATATCATCTAGACAGCAAAGAGTGAATGTTCTTCACTGCTATTTAAAGAAAATACACTACGGAGGGAAAATGGAGTCTTCGCAGTTTACTCATTTTTCATTGTTGGCGTTGCGTACTCTGATAATAATCTCATCTTGATTTCTCATCGTCTTTTAATATTATATTCTAATTATGGTGTGTCTTTTTAGTTAATGCATTGCCTTTAATATTTATTTTAATCCAAACTGTAAGGGATATCATCATTGTCATACCAAAGAAAATCCAAAAATAAGAGTATATACTATAGATACATTTCCAATTAAATCAGTTTTATCAATTCACAGTTTATGTACAAGACTCTCTTTGTTTCCCTTAAACACTGGTGCATGCACTGAATATCTTTTTGACATTAGCATAGAACTGTATTTCTACTTTCTTTCAAAAAGCATCTCCAGTGAGCAGTTTGGTGGGAACAGTTTCACTTTTCACTAACTAAATGCAAAGAGAAGCAGAGATATATAGCTTTAATGGGCACTTCTGGCAGCTAATGAACATGCTAACTAAATAAACAACGTGATTTAAAAGCTTTCCATTGGTCGTTTAGATGTAGACAGAGGATTATGGTGATATTTCACAGAAAGAAATAGGAAAAAATGTGGAGATGTGGAGGTGCATGTTTTTCATCAGACAACATTCTAAGCTTATTAATGAATGAACCTGGGCAGTGGTAGCTCAGTGCTTAAGACATTGGACCCATTATTTGGAAGGTCACTAGTTCCCAGCACCACCAATCTGCCACTGTTGGGCCCCTGAGCAAGGCCCTTAGCCCTCAATTGCTCAGTTGAATAAAATAAATAAATGTAAGTCACTCTGAATAAGGATGTTTTCCAAACGGCATACATGTAAATGTAATGATACACACAAATAACATTAAATACAACCCAAATCCCAATGAAGTTGGGACGTTGTGTAAAACATAAATAAAAACAGAATATGATGATTTGCAAATCCTTTTCAACCCATATTCAATTGAATACACTACACAGACAAGATATTTAATGTTCAAACGCATAAACTTTATTGTTTTTTGCAAATATTCACTCATTTTGTATTTGATGCCTACAACATGTTCCAAAACAGTTGGGACAGGGGCAACAAAAGACTAGGAAAGTTGAGGGATGCTCAAAAAACACCTGTTGGGAACATTCCACAGGTGAACAGGTTAATTGGAAACAGATGAGTGTCATGATTGGGTATAAAGGGAGCATCCCCGACAGGCTTAGTCATTCACAGGTTCACCACTTTGTGAACAACTGCATGAGCAAATAGTCCAAAAGTTTAAGAACAACGTTTCCCAACATGCAATTGCAAGGAATGTAGGGATTTCATCATCTACAGTCAGTAATATCATCAAAAGATTCAGAGAATCTGGAGAAATCTCTGCAAGTAAGCGGCAAGGCCGAAAACCAATATTTAATGCCTGTGATCTTCAATCCCTCAGACAATATCTTGGCTTTGTAGTGTATTCAATTGAATATCGATTGTAAAGGATTTGCAAATCATCGTATTCTGTGTTTATTTATGTTTTACACAACGTCCCAACTTCATTGGAATTGGAGTTGTACTATAAGTCTGTGATGAGCTGTGTGGAGTTTTGTATTTTCTCCTTGAGTCCACGTGGGTTTCCTCCAGGTTTTCAAGTTTCCCCATACTAACCTAAAAATAAACTAAGAAGATTATTTTCCTGGCCTTCAAAACTGTGAACTTGAAACTGTGAAAGCTGTGAATCATTTCATCAAAATTAATGCCTTTCGCAAGGTCAGAAACCTTGACTGTCCCATGGTAGACTGCAAATAGTTCTTTGGAAGTTTCAGCTTTGAAAAACTCATCTTACCTGCAGCCACAGCCACACATGAGCAACAATGAAAACACACTCACATGCAAATGAAACCACGGGATTCGAACCGTCATCGACACGGTTATAACTGGAGCACATTAGAAGGTTCAACAATTAAATTTGCACAGCGTTTTAGTCTCGTAGGCGTACGCTGGACTTATGACAAAATATTTTTCTTGTTATAACTATCTACAGGGATATTTTGGACAGTCATTTTGGTGCCACCCCTTCTGATGGCGTCACCCAGTGCGGTCTACACCGCAAACAACTCACCCCCAGAGCACCTCCACTGAGCAACCCCATCATAGTGCTGCTACTGCTTCCAGGTTTGAAGGAGTGTGTGAATACGAGTTGGGCTGGATTCCCATCTCATGCACAGTGTAACTGGAATATTCTCCAGATGTGCCATGACCTGACCAGGGTAGAGCTCATACTGAAGATGACTGAAGTCTGTCTTGATCTCTGCTGCAATTTGCATATTGCTAATGCCTTACAGATCTAACAATGCTAAACCGATTTTAATTGTCGCAGCGAGCTTTTATCACGACACTAATAACTAGCAGAAGCTTATTTTTTGTTTCCACCCTTAATGGACGTGCACACAATCCATTTTCAGGCAGCTGCTGAAGCTACCACACTCTTGCTAATGCCACTCCCATAAGTAGGCTGAATGTTACTGACGTTTGACCTTATGCTTCAGAAGCAGACAGAACTTGTTTCTGATAAGCCTTCACATTTTTCCTCAGTGATCTTTAGGGCAGACAAATATAGCAGGATTCTTTTGCAGTTATCCATAAATGCTGCACATTCCCCCTACAGGCGTGGCATTAAGGAGGACTAAGCTGATATTTCCTCTTGTGCATGTGTGTGTATGAGATTGTGTGCAGGGGAAGCCACAGGGGCCTGTCAGAATCAGTAACTCTTCCAGTCAGCAAATGGGGCAATTGGTTATTCATTGTCCAGACAAAGACTGCAAGCATCTACAATTGCCCAAGGAGTCACCAGGACTCAGAAGACAGTGCCAGGCTGTGTTGCTCACTTGGGCATGGACCACAGCGGACAGTTAGTGTGTCACAGCGGACAGTTAGTGTGCCAGTCTTATGCCAAATGCCAGAAGGAGAACATATATTGTCACATTCTTTATTATAATTATATAGGACCTTTAATTATAAAGGTCCACTCAAAATTTTATGGCCCTATATGTGGTATTTTAATCTCTAATCATGGCCAAAAACATGCTACATGCTGTGTAGTTTAAAAGGAAGAAACCACTTGGCTAGCTCCTTTTGGCCAACACTTTTGAAGATGGTAACAGTGTTTAAAAGACACTTTCTGTTTGAATGTAAAGATGTAATGAATAGAAATACATTGTGAAATACATAATGAATAGAAATACATTATTTCGAATTAACACAACAGATAATGTTAAAGAAATATAAATAGGAGACATTATTTTTTATCAAAGCATCTGCCTGAGACTAGATGTTTCTTGTCAGTACTGGGAAATGCATTACAAAAAAATTATGAACCTGAGAGATGTAGCTGAGGTTGAGGAACTGTCAGAGAGAAAAATTCACAGACCATGCGGATAATGCTGGAGGTTTTTTTTTCACCTTACTCGATTTTCTACTAATTCTTCCATTGATTCCTAGTGTTTGAAGTGGCAGAATGGTAGGGTTCACTTCACTATTATATATAAAAATCCTTCCAATTTATGCAACACCCACTTCTGATTGAAATCTGAATACAGATCCAGAAATTTGGACCAGAACTTTGGAGAATGTCTTCTGTACCTGAAAGATGGCCCAAACAGGTCTGGTGTGTGAAAACCTCTGCATGATAGGGACTCCTTCAAGTCCAAAGGACAGCACTTCAAAAAGAAAAAAAACCTGAAGTTTCAATAACTCCTCCTTCCTCCAACCCTGACCAATCAGTCAGCTTATTTATCGGCATTTTACAAAGTTGTATAAATCACGTTGGACTTCATTGACCAGCATCTCACTCATGATCAGTAGTTCAGAACAACTAATGGATTTGCTGCTTGCTTTGATCAATACCAAGTTTAGAACTGGATGAAGCAAGATGAAGTTTTGTTGTTTGTTTGTATGCATTTTTTTTTGGAGTTGATTTTTCAGGGTCTTTGAGAAGGTTGCTGTTTCTGGCTGTGTGTTTTTTTCAGTATTTGAACTTGTGCTGTGTCCTGTGTGGTGATGAGGGAGCATACTAGACCCTGGCATCAAACTAGAAAGCGAAAATGAGCCGCAGCCAGCCTACAGAAAATAAATACGGATGGCGGAGGGAGAGATGAGCCACTGATCATCTGTTTTGCCATCTGCTCTTGCGAGTGTGTGGATGTAGCCACAGCAATGGTTGCTTAGTCCTCTGAGGCTTGTTGTTTTTTGGGCACGGGGCTACGAAGCATACATAGACAAACGCACAAGCACAGGTTAGATGGTCTGATTGAATGGATGGCACATATGTAGTGAAATATGCTAAAGAGGTATGAGTGTACACAGATGCCCATCTGATATGTCAGTTACCCAAGTACACACACACACACACACACACACACACACACACACACAAACACACACACAGACTTTGTCCTGCTATGCTTGTGAGGTCCTTTCATTAACATAATTATGGGGACCACCATCCTTATGGGGACCACCAAAGGTCAAAAATATCAGATATTCCTGTCCTTGTGGGGATTTTTGGGTCCCACAAAGATATATAAACACATTCCAACACACACACACATGCACAATCTAATGGACACAATCTTATGCACAACTAAATGAGCAGACATTTATTACTGGGCTTTTGTACAAACCAGGAACCTGTGTGTATGTGGTCATGTCTGCAGGGACAAAATGAACCCACAGATATGCCAGTTTTGATCTTGTGGGGACATTTAGTTGGCCCCTCTGGGGAAACCCTTTAGCCCTACCCCAAAATACCTGCAAATTCTAAAAAAGAGGGTTAGGATTAGGTTAATGTGTAAAAAGCAAAGCATTAATTATATGCATTAATAATTAGGTCAATAGCAGGTCCTCAGAAGTATAGAAATGACATGTATCATGTTTGCATGGTTGACTCTACTCTGCATATTTTCCTGTGCAACTGGCTTGCTGCTGACATCAGGAGCAGTTGGGATAGTCCAGTGCCAGGCTGCAATGGGATGGATGATTGCTCAGTTGGCAGTGTCCTGCAATGTGACGGTCTGCTACACTCTCTCTGCAATCATAACTCCAAATTCAGTGCTCTCGATAGGGTATAAGACACACACACAGAACAAAAAGAATGACTCTAAATGCTCCCAGTCCTCTCTTTGGGGGTGATTTTGCTCCGTTGGCCAGTAATAGTGTGAGTGGGCATTTATGAAACAAAAAAACACTGCCTGCTGAATAATACATATTCCTTATGGGAGAGGAAAGGACCGAAACACAGTCAGAGCTCTCAAAATCAATCTCGCTGCATAGATGGAAGCTGCGGAGCAAAAAGAAAATGGCAAACATCTCCGTGGTTGGATGCCTTCATATGCTCATAAATGTCTTTTTATACTGAGACATTTGTAGCATATGAGAGTGTGTCAGAGAGAAAAAGAGGCCAGGGGTACGCATGTGCAAGTGGGTCATTTTATAGTAATAAAGTCGTGCATGTTGGCCTGACGAGGCGTAATGCTTCATATAGGGAGTCATAGAGCACTTTTAATTTAATTAGCTGTGCCATTCGAGGATCGATAACTTGTCAGACATGATTTAGTGACTGGCAAGGGATATGTCATCAAACGAATCAAAGGCGGAATGCTTTTATTTACTGTGGCAGGAGGGGATAGGATCTGTCTTTATTGTTTACATTCACAGTTTATGACTTTGTTAAATGTCAGCCATGACTCTTGTTGATGAGTAACTCCTGTTTGTCTACCACATTCTGACTGCAACCTCCGTTTCCCCCTACCCCCAAAGCCGTAGACTAATGGTGCATTCAGACTCCTTAGTTAGCCTCTGGGTGACATGCTGGAAACTCAAAAGAGCACAAACGTCAGAAGGAGGGGTGGGGGCGGGGGACTCAAAAGGCTCTGTCCGTCATGTCCTGAATGAGGAGAACCTTGGGGGTGAAGCTTGACACACACAAGCCCACTCACTACACTACGCTCTTTCTTCTCGTCCAAATGTGGCCTTTATATTAAATGATGAAACCAAGTAAGAGAGAGGAAGAAAAGAAGGCCAGAGGCAGAAATGCAGCCAGTGTTAAGGGGGATTTGTCACTGATCTTAGTCCAGCAGCTCCACTGTGTATCTGGCTGTGTTCTATTTGACACCAAATGCCTCAGTAATACAAAACCCCATTTTTCTTGGGTGCCGTTGCATTACCCCATGTGTTGGAGAGATACCCAATATTTCACGGAAAAGTGACAGATTTGCCATTTCTCTCCTGCAGACATGCCACAGTCTTGAGTCTATTTGAAGTGCTACCAAGTGATGACAGCCTATGTTATTTGAAATAGCTCTGGCACTGAGCTACAAAGGTGGAGGACTGTGAAAAGCATTCGTGCCATGAAACCCCTCGATGGGGTACTGCTAGGGTCCATATGGTTGATCTGAGCTGCTTGTTTAGCAACCTAGGATCACACCATTGTCTGTGGTTTTGTAGTAAAACCCATGGAACTTTTTGGTATTTTTAGAAACAAGTTCTTTTTGGATGAGACACTTACTCCATTACCTCATACACAGCTGAAAGGTTAAACTCTGAAGGAGTCCATTGGTCATGCTGATAGAGAGTGTAAGAGCAATGATCATGCTGGTCACATGCTTCGCAACACATGCTCCGACAACACTGCTGCATGCACTCCTCTATATACGCAAACACACAAACACACACCTGAGTGTTTGGTGCTTGAGATGGAGTGCCGCTCGCTGTAAATCAGGAAGACATAACAGGCTGTGATTAAGGGCAGAGACACTGCTCTTCTCAGGATCGTAAATAGCCCTTGGGCTGGCCAAATACTAGAGATATGACAGTATACCTTGCAAAGGAAATCTGCTCTAGTATCAGCACTAACATTGTGCTATTTTGATACAGCAGGGATGGAATGGAACATGAATACATTATTCAAAAGGAACAGAAACCCTATTTGTTTTTACATTTACAATACACTCTTTAGAAGACTTGCATTTATCTTATTTATACAACTGAGCCGTTGAGGGTTATGGGCCTTGCTCAGGGGCCCAACAATTGCAGCTTGGTGGTGATTTGAACTCATGACCTTCCAATCAGTAGTCTAATGTCTTAACCAGTGAGCTACCACTGTCCTGGGTTTTGTTTTGTATTTTTTACAGTTTGCCAGAAAGGTTCATCTGGTTGAGACTAGAGGGGTGCTGGGATTTGAACTCATGACCTTCCAATCAGTAGCTTAATGTCTTAACCAGTGAGCTACCACTGTACCAGGGTTTTTTTTGTGCAAGGTTGCACTTTCAAGAAGTCTAAGTGTGTGGTCATGTATGAAATCAACAATCAGTCATTCATCCTTAGTAACTGCCTGGTCGGGCTTATGGTGGTTTAAATTAGGTTAGTTTGATTGCACTTTGGGAAACAGAACCAACTAAATTCTTTATAATAATTGATCTCTAACTCAGACCATTTATCAAGTAAAAAATATGAAATTCTTTAATAAATAAAAATGTGTACTTTTTGGTAAATTGCTACAATATTAATGGAACAAAAATTTCAGCCATCCTGTTTTTGGAAACAAATCAAGTTCTGGATGGTAAGAGTATCTCTGATCACACCATATCCTGTTGTGTTTTATTGCATAAATATTGCATCTAAGACCATATTTTAATGTTATGTCACCCATGACTGTATGCTGAAAACATATGCGCTCAAATATGATATGCAAGTCAAATATTTACACACGAATACATTTTCAGGCTAAAAGTTTTTCCTCGCACACGATTCCTTGGATTCATTTCGAGATGGGTGACAGGGTCAGATTATCAGTGAGTACAATGAAGAGGCGATGAGCTCTAATCCTTGCTTGTGCAGAACCGTGACGGAGATCAATTAAATCAGTGGCAGATAGAGATCAGAACCGCAGTGTGAGCATCAGATTAAGGGAGGAGGATGGGGAATCGGATGCCTGCTATCTCTCTTCATTGCTATCTCTCATGCTCTTCCCCTATCTCACTCTTTATCACTAGCTCGCCCTCGGCTGCAGCTCTCTCTCTCTCTCTCTCTCTCGCTCTCTGGATGTTGCAGAGCTCTGCAGAGTCCCAGTGGGAAAGCTGGCAATCGGCAGATCGATTCCCGACGCCTCCTTACAGCTACAGAAAGACAATAAAGAACAATAACAGTCATCATCAGCACACCACTGGCAGTGTAACTCCAGCCATCAGCACAATCGTTATTGCCCAGAGAGAGATGCCCCTCCTCAGGATGAGCCGATTATGCCAGCATGTTGTGCCACTGTAGTGAAGACAAGGATGCCAGGGTGAAGATTTCAAAGCGGGCTGTTAACTCACTTCTCTTGCCACTTCCTACAACAGAATCAGACACTTTAAGAGAAATCAGTTACCCATCATGAAATCAGGCTCGGTGTAATGATGGATGTTGGACTAAGCTATTTCATTCTTACTCGTTCTCATTGTTTTTTTGTGCAGTCAGAGAGTAGGAAAACAGAAAGAGAACCTGGATTGATGGTAGGTTTATGATAATTAAGATATATCATGCATGTCCTGGCTTACGAAGTTTGCTTATGTGGATAGTGTTTATTTTGACACAGCTTGCTAAGAAGGAATCATAAGCCATAAGCATCATCCTGTAATGTCTTGTTTATATTCTCATATAGGAGATTTGGGCAAATTCATTCATTCCTTCATCTTCTTGGCCACTTATTCCTTTTCAGGGTCACGGGAGAGCCGGTGCCTAGCCGGCCACATAGGGCGCAAGGCAGGAAC
>JAOUQY010000051.1:22661105-22678107 GCA_028566355.1 Doras micropoeus
CAATGCCAAGTTAACTCCGAATGTGTAAACCTACAAAATGTGCAGGGGGTTGAATATTACTTGGAGGCACTGTATATGGAATGAAAACAAGAGACATTAGAAATTCATTCATTAAAGTATGGAAAAAACAAAAGGTGACATTTATATAATTTTGAAACAAATGTTATGTGGATAAGCATTACATTTAGTTCAATTCTGTTTGTTCTGTTAAAATAGAATTATTTTCAACCTGTTATGACTACTTCTTCAAATGTACCATTCAAACATAAACACAAATGGCATGAAATTGTCTTTGTCTAGATTGAGTAAATGTTGATATCTTTATATTTCGTATATGACTGTGAATTCATGCTAAATCAGAGAATGTTTGTGAAAATTATTAGCCTTGCCTACATCTGCAATAGATATACAATATATATGCGCTTTATTCATGAACAAATTTTAGCAAGCAGTTCTTTGTTTATGTTGCGCATTAAAAATGCTTCACATGGAACTGGGAGTATAAATAACCAAGGCAAGATGCATTGTCACCTTAGTGAGTTTTCACTCTGAGCAATGATGTACATTGATTGTAAAACACTTCATTGTAAATAATCTTATTTTTCATCTGTCTCTCAATTTGGATTATTCCAGAGGCTGAGGCATTATGGCACCCTCTTGAGGTCAGTTTAGCAGCTCCTCACTGACTGCAATGCCTTGTTTAATCTAAAATTCCCATTGAATTTAATATAATATAGTATATGGACTGTACTTAGTTCCTTAAATGCAACTTAATCTCAACATGGTATGTAGATGAAAAGCTGACCAATGCACAACTACCTTTAAAGCATGCTTTTTCCTTTCCACAAAGGCATTATAGTGAAATGAAATTTACTTGTTGCAAGCATGATATGCATAAATGATTTGTTCTGTAGAGCATATGAATGAAACCGTAGCAAATATTGCTGCTGATTACTAGTGATTGGCAAAAGGGGTAGTTGTGTGACTAGTAACTAGTTGTCAGCTTACACAAAGTTAGGCAGAGTAGGCAACGTAGTTTATTACAGCAATGCCTGGTGTTGGGCTAAAGTTAAGTGCAAATTTTATGTGTGATCCACCTATTGTATTCCAGGTCTATATCAAGGATTCTGTGTGTCGGAAATACCATTACGCTTTATAATTTTTCAGTGAAACATAATGACTTCCACAATAGTGATATGTGTTTTAGAGAAAACAATTATAAGTTTTCTCTTAAGCATTTGGGTAAAATGATGCTGTTTTTTAACCTGTAGCAAATGTGTAGTGCTCTCTCTCTCTCTCTCATTGCAATTGTATGTTTTGTAATGAAAATGAATGGGATATTGTAAGGCAAATATGGTAATTATGGACAGGAAAATACAATTAAATAACTGAAACTATAAGTTTTTGTTGGGTGAGTAATCAGTAAGTAGAGTCAAATGGAATTGTAGAGTAAAATGGAATTGTTTAGGATTATTTTAATTTAAATCATCCACACAGGCTCATAACTGGCCCACAAACATCAGTGAGTAATTTTCAAGCATAATAGGACAGTTAAAATGGACAGTCTGGAAGATAACTCTTAGATAACAGTGCACCACTTTAAGTACAGGGCTTAATACATGGGCATATTTGCATTTAAGTTAAATTAAGTTTAAAAGTGTTTAAATACAATGTGTACATTTTACTTAAATAGCTGCAACTCATGACCACTGATTTTGTAGAAACTTCAGAGGCACATTAAGGACATGATTCTGAGGTGGCACATTTATGTCAATAGGGTGCACTATAAAAGCTAGGAAGTGACATCTCTGTCCTTGTTATGTACTGCACAGTCCCTGACAGTGCTGCAATAGCAAGTGTTTTAAAAGAATCCATAGTAGTTCTTCCTTGGCCAGTAGTTTTGGATTTTTCCCCCAATTTTTCTCCGCCTCTTTTCGAACTGCTGCTCATGCAACGTCCAGGAATGGTGTAACTTACTCGGAGGAAAGAGCTCCCGCCCACCTTTTTGTATGCATGGGCTCAGAGATGCCAGTGACTGGACAGTGTCGCTGTGATTGACAAGGGAGAGAGCGTATGCTGCCCCTCCTACCCTTAGGGCATGGCCAGTTTTGCTCTCTGAGCTCCCAGCTATGGGCAGCTATAGCATCACCTGGATTCAAACTAGCAATCTCTAGATGACGTTGCCGTTGCGCCACTTTTTGAACTAGTCCAGGGATTTCCATCCAATCACTTGAGAATTGTTCTTGATGTAACCTGTAGGTAAATAATTAGCATGTAGGTAAATAATCATAATAAAATGATGACTACTTAACCTTTTCTTGAGGTAATACATTTAGCAAACATTGTAGGTGGATTTTTTTTAAACAAGCATTGTCTGACATTACTTGTTCCAGTTTTCTCTAAGAAGAATAATGCACAGGTACACAAACTTGAAAGCCTTTATAAAGTATACTATAATATACATTCTTCTTCTTCTTCCTCTTCTTCTTATTATTACTGTCGGAATTTCCCATCAAACCTTGCTTATTTATGCTGTGGAGGAATTTTGGCCTACTCTTCTTTGCAGAATTGTATTAATTCAGCTTCACTGGAGCATGAACTGCCCGGTTAAGGTCTTGCCACAGCATCACAATGGGATTGAAGCCAGGACTTTGACACAGCCTCTCCAAAACCTCACTTTTATTTATTTTGTGCCGTTTGGAGGTAGACTTGCTTGTGCACATCGGATCATTGTTCTGCTGTATAACCCAAATGAGCTTTAGGTCACAAACTAATGGTCAGACATTCTCCTTCAGCTTTTTCTGATAGAGAGCAGAATTCATAGTTCCATCAAATATGACCAGTCATCCAGGTCCTGCAGAAGCAAAGCACCTCCAGAAAATTACACTACCATCACTATAGTTCCACCTTTGACTCAGTAATCCAGAATACTATCCCAAAAGTCTTGTGAGCCATCTAGATGTTTTTTTGTTTTGTTTTTTTGCAAATGTGAGACAAGACTTTTTGGTCAGTGCTGTTTTGTGCCTTGAAACTCTCCTATGGATGCCACTTTTGTCATGTTTCTTATTGTGGCATCATGTACTTGGAACTTAACTAATGAGGCCTGCAGGTCTTTAGTAATTTGTCTGGGTACTTCTGACCCAGGATGGATTAGTTGTCCATACATTCTTGGTGAAATTTTTAGCCCGGTCAGTTGTGGGAAGGTGCATCACTGGTCCAAGTTGTCTACATTTGTGGATAATGGCTCTCACTGTGGTTCACTGGAGTCCCAGAGCCTTAGCAATGACTCTGTAACCCTTTCCAGACTGGTAGAGTTCAATAACTTTTTTTTTTCACATCTGCATTCAGAAATCTGTACAACATGACATTATGTGCTGCTTTTTAAGATCTGTTAGCCTGCTTCACATTGCCAGGCAGGTTCTAGTTAAGTGATGTTTAGATTCAACAGGTCTGCCATTAATCATGCCTGGGTGTAGCTAGTGAAATTGAACCCAATTATTATTTGAATTTAGTTAACTGGTGGATTTGGTAGCTACTAATTTCTTTTTCACATGGGTGATATAGGTTTTGAAAAATCGTGTAATCTAATGATCATTTAAAAAGCTGCCTTTTGTGTTTGCTCATGTGGTCTTTATCAATATATTGAAATTACTTTGATGATCTGAAACATTTAAATGTGAATGAGCAAATATAGAAGAAAAATGAGCAAATATAGAAGAAATTGGGAAGGGGCAAATACTTTGACATTGGATTAATTTGTAACTTAAGTTGGTGATGTTTTTACTCTGATAAGACAAGATTTTTTTTCTTTTGTCTCATGAGAACATGGCATAATTACTATATGAACAGGATTAAAGCACAGAACATTAGTAGGGAAGATGTTAGGGCTATACATTACATCACAGGGCACAGATGGATCTTGGTTTCAGCTTGCAAAATGAATGGCACCCTAACAAATCAGCAAACAGGTCTTGGAGAATAGAATACTTTATTTTATTTAGTACTTTATTTATTTCTGAATATGTGCATTAAATTAAGCCTGATATATTTTGTTAGAGTTCTTGCTTATTCTGATGGTTGGAGAAGGGATCACAATAGTGAATAACAATTAGTATTTCATTATTGTACTACTGATAATTGTAATGCTACTGCTTTTTTACTGTTTTCTTCAATGTAACAGATGTTACAATGTTATTGTTAAACATACTGCAAATTATTTACTTATTTATTTTTATTTATTTATTTATATTCTTTATTATCTATTTATGTAATAATCAATTTACCTTCACCTGTCATGATAACCAACAGAATTGTTTCTTCACAGATGGAAAAACTAATTTTACAATGATTGATTTCTCCAATATATCTACTCTGACACTTCAAGGCTTCAATTTGAATTCTGCTAGCATCATCCCTGCATTCATCTTTGCAACACTGGGATACATGACCATTCTCATCTGCAACCTCATCCTACTTTTCACCATACTTCTCAATAAGAGTCTTCACCAGCCCATGTACATTCTGCTGTTAAACTTACCCATAAATGATCTTATAGGTTCTACAGCCCTGTTCCCACAAATTATTAAGGAACTCTTATGGGATACCAGGACAATACAGTTTTCAACTTGTGTCGCTCAAGCTTTCTTTATACATATCTATGCAACAGGTGCAGTGTTCATTTTGACTGCTATGGCATATGATAGATATGTGGCCATATGTTGCCCTATGAGATACAAAATAATCATGAATAATATGCAAATAGTGAGGCTAATATCCTTGGTCTGGCTCTCTAATGTACTTATAATAGCTGTGCTTTTTATCCTTTTATTGCGCTTACCATTATGCAGATCTATTGTGACTCACACATACTGTGACAATCCCTCTTTGCTACAGTTGGTCTGTGTAAACACCACTATAAATAACATATATGGATTGATGACTGTAGCTGTCTCTCAGGTGATAACAGTAGGTCTAATTACCTTCACATACATTCAAATCCTTATAGCCTGTTTTAGAAACAGAGGATTTGATACACGTAGAAAAGCACTGCAGACATGTGCCACACATTTAACAGTTTTTGTCCTATTTGAATGTTTGGGCCTTTTCACAATAATTTCCTACAGGTTAACAGATATTGCCCCCGATTTAAGAAAATTCAGTGGAGTGGCTGCTATGATTTTTCCTCCTATATTGAATCCTGTTATATATGGCCTAAGAACAAAGGAAATCAGGATCAGTGCTTTAAAATTTCTCTACAAAAGGGTTTGTAGATCATAATGTAGAGACCCTGGAATACTGTTTGTACTCCTACTCACTTGTAAGAACAAAAAAGTTTCTTCAAATTAAAAAAACTAGTTCTATCAGATAAAAAATGTTTAATGAATTCACATACTTTCTTTTTATTATGTTAACTAAGCCAACTCATTTTTCAAGTTAAATTACTCCTCAAGAATTCAGTCATTTTCAGAAGAATTGCATTCACATATTTTGAAAAGATGTGCGTTAATTTACAATCAAAATAAAAATGCAATAAAAAGTGAAATATGTAATTTGTTCATTCATTGAACCTTTACTTAAGAGGCAAACTTCATGAGAGAATTGTCAGTCAGTCAGTCAGTCAGCCAGTCAGTGCGTGAAGGCCCAGGGCATAAATCGCTGCTGAATGTGTGTGAGACCAAGCCCTCATGCAGTATTGTTTGATAAAACATCATGCCACTGTGAAGGATATAGCCACATGGGCTTGGGAGTACTTTGGAAAATCATTGTCACTTAACACAGTCCGCCACTGCGTCAAGAAATGCAAGCTGAAACTGTATTATGCAAAGATTTAGTCTTTATTAATTGTGAGCAGAAACACCAGTGCCATCTGGGCCCAAAGTCATCTGAGTTGGTCTGAAAGTCAATGGAAATGTGTTCTGTGATTTCATCTTGTTTTTTTGGAAAAAATGGATGTTGAATTTTTGTGTGTCAATGATGAAAAAAAAACATCCAGACTGTTACCAATAAAAAGTGCAAAATCCAGCATCAGTGATGGCATGGGGATGCATACATGCTCATGCCATGGGTGACCTGCAATCTATGTGAAATTACCACTGATATGTTGGCTTATATTGGTATTTTGGAGAAGTATATGGTGCTGTCAAGACAGCATATTTTCCAAGGAACTCCATGTCTATTTCTTCAGGACAATGCCAAACTTCATTCTGTACCAGTTATAACAGTGTGGCTTAACTGGCCTGTCTGCAGTCCAGCTCTCTCTCCTATTCAAAACGTATGGCACCTCATGAGGAGGAGAAAAAGACAACAGTGACCACGAATTGTTGAGCACCTCAATTTCACCTGTAAAACTGCAACATGAAGTTAAAAAAAGGTGATGTGACCCAGTCTTAAACATCCCTTTTGTGTGTTGAAGGCATTTCTATATTTTTTTTAACAAACAGAATGAAATTTGTCATTGAAAATACTGAAAATCTTTTTTTTTGTCATTTTGTCTATTAAATAAAGATTCAAGTGAATTAACAAATTACAGATTTCAGTTTTTATTGCATTTTAAGAATGTGTCACAACATTTCTGGAAATGGGGTTTACATTTATTTAGCTGCTATTTAGCCCAGGAATAGTTTTGGGCTTACTCCTATATATTAAAAATCTTCTGAATCTGAATTACAGTGGTAGCCTGGTTAAAGGCCCTGTATTTTATTAAACAAAATATCAGGTGTGTTGCCTTTGAATCATTAGTTACTTAAAACGAATAATTAAGGTTAAAGGGTAATCATAATTGCTTGTACAAATGTTATAAAGATGACGTTACAAAGGCCACTATAAATATTAAACTGTGTTCTCTTAGTTATTAATACATGAGGGTTTAGACATAAGCAGACTGTTCTGTATCTTTTATAACATTTGAAATTACTTTTCTCAAAACCTGTGAACATTTCTCTTGACACCAGATGGCACTATTGTGTTATAATCTCATCAGTCTACTGTTTTATTTTTCAATTTGGGAAGACAATGACATGACAGAAACCGGGAATGAAAATAGATATTTCATGTATGTGTATGATATAAACTTGACGTAAAAATAACAAAAAAAGACTTTACTCCTAGGCTATAATAAACTGTGAACAGAATGTCTTTCTCTTGGTTGAAAACACTATGTATAGTAATGTCATGTGTAGAAGAGATAATGGTAAATGTTAAATTATAATGAGGTTCTTCTCATAACCAAAATACACTACAAACAGTTACTGGCTAAAGTGCTAAAGAGAGTATTGGAAAGACAAGGCCAATCTTTTGCTTTTGATCAGAATTTCAGGTCTCACTTTCTGATAGTTTAATCTAGGTGTGTTAAACAAGTAGAAATGCCATAAAACTACAGTTGCCCAAAAGGACAAGGCACTGAAAAAGAGTCTCCTCTTAACAAAGAACTTTAAAAAAGAAGTCAACTTCAGATAAAGAGTAAATTTAAATAAAAATAAATAAACGGTAAATAAAAGAAGTCAATTTTAAATTAATTAAAATTTCAACTTTAAATAAAAAAGAGTCTTAAGAGTCTTATAAAAGGTTTTAAAAAAGAAGTGCTCTCTTTCTGGTGTAAGTTTCTAGCTAAAAGTGGCCAAGAAACAGAAAAGGCCTGGTATGGAATCTACAATGAATTATAACATGATTACATTCCTGCTCATCTCAGATGAAGAAACATCCACTCGAAACATCAGTAGTGTTGTACAGGTGCTGTTAACATAGTAATTTACGAAAAGTGTTTTATATTTATGAACAAACTTTGAAATTAAAGATGAGAGCGGTATTGTATCTGACATATATTTTGTGTTCTATACATTAGAATAATTACCCACTATAAGGGATGACATTAAGAACAGCTGCTAAACCAGATAAATACTATATAGTCATAGACCAAATTCCCATGTAATTTTGCAGCATTGATGGCTGCACACAGGAATACAGTGTGCAACTCATTTTACTATCATGTCATATGGAGCCATTTTTTTTTGCATTTTCTCAGCCACAAATGCATCAGGTCAGGGGGGAGACCAAACATCAGATAAAGCTACAGAGAACAGTGCAGGGCCATGTACATCTAGAATTTGTTGATTCAACCAAAGGAAAGCTATTTTGAGAATTCTGATGTACCTAGCATTCAGTCAGCATTTGAGGCATGTGAACCGAGTACAACAAGCATACCAAATGATGCCGCACCTGGTATTGACTGTTCGAACAATGAAGATGCCCAAAGTCATGCTGTTTCAGCTCTTGATGTTGCTCTGTCTGTTTCTGCTGAAGGCTCAGCACTTGTAACCCAGGCTGAACAGGATATACTACTTGAGTCAACAGCGTTTGTTATATAGTATAGGGCTAGTGTAAATTACTCATTCTTTCTATTGAAGTTAACCCTTTCACCAGTAAGTGTTGAGTTTATAACAGCATGCACTTTTTAAATACAAGGGTTAGTCAAAAATGATCTGCACTCCGGTTATATTAAAACTTCTGTTGGCCACACTGTCTTATCAGCGCTTTCCTTATGAGGTCAATGTCTCCCCAGTCACTGCTGTGCAAGTTTGAATGTATTATATTATATTATATAAGTCTATTTGTGGCAGTGGTGTGAGAAACAATGGCTACCCCACTTGTGATTTGCACAGAAGAAGAGCAAGGTGCACTGATTAATTTTTTGTGGTCTGAGGGTGTGTCTAGTTTCAGGAGTTATCAAAGACTTTTTGCACAGTATGGAGAAAATGTTTTGTTGTGAAGAAGTGTGTATGAAGAAATAGATAATTTTTTTTACATTTACATTTAGGCATTTAGCAGACGGCCTTATCCAGACCGACTTTAAGCTCACCATCAACAAATATATTCTGATACTAGTTCAGATGTCTATTAAGAGTACAACCAGGTAGTTTTTTTTTTTTAATGAAAAGGATACCTAGTTTAGGAATCTTTGGAAAAGAAATGTTTTAAGACGTCGTTTGAAGATGGACAGATATTCAGCTGCTCTGACACTTAGAGGAAGCTCATTCCACCACCTTGGTACCAAAACGGTGATGCATGTTTGCCCTTGGTAGATGGTGGAACCAGTCGGGCAGTGCTGGAGGACCGAAGAGAGTGAGGTGCAGTGCGAGGGGTGATAAGTGCTTTGAGGTATGTGGGTGCAAGTCCAGTTTTTGCCTTGTAGGCAAAATTCAAGGATGTTTGCACAAGTGTCTGCCATGAAGGAGCCGGATGACTATCCACATCCACAAATGATGACTACATTGAATGTGCATATGAACTGATTCTGTTGGATAGACGAGTGAAGTGGATGATTTAGCAAATCAGCCATGGCCTGACCTATGCAATAATTCATGAAGGACTTCGAAAAGTTTGTTTGAAATGACAATAATGTCAATAATGATGTGATATTGAATAGAATACAAAAAAACATTAGGCAAACCAAGCCTTCCAGCAGCCTCTAGTGACCAACAAGAGGAAAAGTGCTATAATCGGATTTTCAGTATAATCAGTATATTTTCAGTACACAAGCAAACTCCTCAAGATATAAATCATGTAATACTACAGGGAGCAGCATCACTAGAAGTAAAAGGTGTATTGCAACATCTTGTGCTATCAGGGCAGCCTGATGCATTCAATAGTGCTGTACTAGGATACCCATACTTCACTGATGTCTGAGACAAGCCATGTCTGAACACTGTTACTACATTGTCATCAAATGACAACAAACTGAAGTAATATTATGGTGAAATGCTTGTCCTCCTTAAGAGTTTCCAATTTGTATTGACAATTGTGAAAGATATGCATATATTCAAGCAATTACTGAATTAATACAGATAGTTAGTTACAGATAGATACCTCAAGACACTTTTTCAAATGGTGGGCTTCTAAGTTAAATTTCAAGAATGGATACATGCACAACCAGTATAGTAAAGCATGACCAGATGCTTGATTGCTGTCAAATGTCAGCAGCAAGGAACAATATTTTTTTGGTAATGGTGAGTGATGTGAAAAATATGTAATATATACAGATTTTATCTGTGAAGTGGCTCAAGCTGAAAAACAATAAGTATGTTTGTCAGAAGTCAATGATTATCAGTAATAATGTTGAAGCTACTCCTGAATTTGGACATATTCACAGAAATTTTTTATTGTATTGCTGTGAAAGTCAGGCATATGACACTATAGGCTTCAATTCAGTGCTGATAAGATTGTTGACTACACACTTAATTATGCCATTAGCTTTAACAACAACATCTACATTCCTTTGAAATACCTGCTGATGTATACATACGCACTACTAACTGGTAGTATACAGGACATCAAAGTTTCACTTGTAATGAGGAAAAAAATGAATAGATGAGATAAGGTAGGGTTTAAAAAAGAATAGCTACTCTGGTCTGTTTTGTTCTTTGTAACATTAAGATTTTTAATCTGTTTGAACCACTCATCGCAGGCACATTGGAGGGCACAGGGTCCCAGGGCCCCAGGGCACAAACGGGGGTTGATAGCCAAGCCTGCATTCAATAGCAGTGATGCCAGTAGTGGCATGGATGAGAGAGTTCTGACTAATCTCTGCACAGGGGAGGAATTGAGTCCAGTCCTCTTGGTTGTCCTGGCAGAAGATCCGTAACAACTTGGCTATCTCTTGGTTGCTGCGCTTGAATTGGCCTTTGGATTGGGGGTGGTAACCACCATGTCAGAATAACCACCATGCCCAATCTCTCCATGAAGGCTTGCCAGACCTCAGAGATAAACTGTGGACCCTGATCGGACAGTATATCCTCTGGGATGCCAAAGTGCCAGAAGACATTCTCAAATAGCAGCTCAGCTGTCTTGAAGACTGAGGGCAGGTGAGGGAGGGTAATGAGTTTGATAGCACAGGAACACCGGTCAATCACAGTGAGGATGGTGGTCTGGCCCTGAGAACAGGGCAGGTCAGTGAGGAAATCAGGGGCTATGTGGTTCCATGGGTGCACGGGGACTAGGAGTGGCATGAGTTTGCCTGTGGGTAAGGATCATGATGATTTGCTCTGGGCACAGATGGTGCATGAGGTGACAAAGCGGTGGAGTCCTCAGCCTCCTAAATACGGGAGAGTGTGTCTGCTTTCTTGTTATTTGATTCCGGCCAGTAGGAGATGGTGAACTGGAATCTTGAGAAGAAAAGGGACCATCTGGCTTGCCTGGGGTTTTTGCCTGGGGTTTGACAGTCCTTAGGTAGCCTTTAGGTTCCTGTGATCTGTGTAAACCATAAAGGGTGCTTGGTGCCCTCCAGACAGTGGCACCACTCCTCCATAGCTAACTTGATGGCCAGGAGCTCCTTGTCACACACATCATAGTTCCTCTCTGTTGGGCATAGCTTGTGAGAGTAGAACGCCAGGGGGTAGAGCTTGGGGGGGCTCTCCTTGGTGTTGGGAGAGAACTGCCCCCACCACCACCTCTGGTGGGTCAACTTCTACTACAGTTAAAGGATGGGTTCACAGGTAAAGGACCTCTTCAAGGAAGTAAAGGCTTTCTCAGCCTGCAGAGTCCAGAGGAAATGCCGTGGCTTGCCTTTGAGTAAGGACATGAGGGGAGTCAAGGTAGTGCTGAACCCACAGATAAAGCACCGATAAAAGTTAGCAAACCCCAGGAACATTGTAGCTTCTTAACTGTGTGAGGCTGAGGCCACTCATTCATGGTGACCCCAATAGTGGACAGGATGTACCCCAGGAAGGTAATGGGTTGTGAAATTCGCACTTCTCGGCCTTGACAAAGAGGCGGTGCTGGAGAAGGCATTGGAGGACCTGGCATACTTGCTCAATGTGAGTCGGAAGGGTGGACGAATAGATTGAGATGTTGTCAAGGCAAGCAATGATGAATCTTCCCAACATGTCCTGTAGTGCTTCATTGATAAAGGACTGAAAGACTGAGGGGGCGTTAGCCAAGCGGAATGGCATAACCAGGTATTCATAATGTCCAGAGTCAGTGAAGAAGGCAGTTTTCCACTCATCTCCCTCCTGAATATGTATTAGGTTGTACGCATTGCATAGGTCAAGCTTTGTGAAATATTGTGCTGCATGTAGCTGCTCCAAGGTTGCAGGCACCAAGGGGAGGGGTTAAGGTTACTTGCCGATGACCTCATTGAGGCCTTGGTAATCAATGCAAAATCTCAGAGTTCCATCTCATTTGCTCACAAAGAAAAACCTGCTGCGGCTGGTGACTTGGAAGGGTGAATGAACCCTCTGTGCAGAGCGTCCATAACATAGTCTTTCATGGCCTGCATTTCTGCAGGTGAGAGGGGGTAGACAGCCCCTTCCAGGAGCTCAATGGCACAGTCAAAAGGGTGGTGTTCTGGGAGTTTGTTGGCCTCTTGTTCGCTGAAAACATCTGGTAGGTCAGAGTAAATTTCTGGTAAGCTATTTGGTAGGGGGAAGGTGGGTGAGGGGGTCTCCAGGGTGGCAGAGCTCTGGGGCTGGGGTAGAAATGCAGTTCTGGAGGCAGTAGGGTGACCAAGTTTTGATCTCATTCTCAGACCAGGAAATCACCAGGTTGCGGAGGCAGAGCCAGGGGAGACCTAGGATGATGCCAGGTTGCGGAGGCAGAGCCAGGGGAGACCTAGGATGATGGAGGTGCCGGGTGTGTGCTGGAGGTTGAGGGTGATCTCCTCAGTGTGTATAGTGCTTACAGCGATGTGGATGGGTTGGGTGCGGTGGGTGACACTGCCGGTACCCACTGGGCGACCATTGGCTGCTGCTACTTGAATTGGTGAGGCGAGTGGCTCCAGGAGGGGTTCCAGTCCCATGCCAGGTCAGCGTTGAGGAAGTTTACCTCTGCTCCAGAGACTATGAGGGAAAGAACAGTAATGATTTTGTGCAGAGTGGACACCTGAACCAGAAGTCTGAAAGCATGATGTATGGAAGAAATAGTGGTGACACTCACTGTCAACGTTCCATCTCCACAGCCAGAACCGAGTCAAGCTGCATGGGGGACTGTGGTAGGTGGGTGGCAGGTTGCCGTGAAAGCCTCTCATAGGGAACCGTACTGGTCTGGGGGTCTGGGCTGAGAGGTCATGATCGAGGCTAAGCGTTAGGGAAATATGGGCATCCAGAGAGGTGCCGTAAGAACAGCAGGCTAACTTGCTCTGGAGACTGGGCCTGAGTCCATGGTGGAAGGCAGAAGAGAGAGCCGCCTCGTTCCAACCACTCTCAGCTGCTAGGGTGCGAAATTCAAGGGCATAGTCAGTGGCTGTATGCTTTCCCTGAGTCAGAAGGAGCAGAGTTTCACCACTGCTCACCCCCCCCCCTTGGGGATGCTCAAACACTGCACAGAAGGCCCCTGTGAAGTGATCATAAGACAAAGTTTCTTCTCCCTGACGAGTCCAGACTGTGGTCACCCAAGCTAAGGCCCGACCAGTTAGTAATGATATCAGAAAGGCAATACGTGAAGTCTCTGAAGTGGAAGGGTGGTTGGCAAAATACAGGGAGCACTGTAGTAAGAATCCCTGACACACCTCAGTGTCACTATCATACACACTAAATTCACTAGTGTTAAAATTACAGTGTTAAATGTTATTAACACTAATAATTGATAATCAGAAGTGTTCATGATAACTCTGGGGAATTATTTTGTAATGTTATTTAAGAGACTTAATTGCTATGTAGTCGTTTTTCACTTACATATTGTCTAGTGTCTTAAATGATGCAGCTGCTACTTTCAAAGGCTTATGTCCTAATATATTTTTAAATGGAAATTCCATCAATAGGAGAATAATAATGAAAATAAGAAATTAAGTAATACAAAGCCCCAGAAGGTAGTTTTTATCAGTTAATATTCTATAATTTATTAAGTTTAATGGATGCTGTTTTATAATGGGTATGAAATGCATTTCACTGTAGACCCCTAGTTGGCACTCTGGTATGTGAAGCCGAGGTTCTGGAAGATTCTAGTCAGAGTGCTTTGCACCCACTGATGTGTGTTCGGAGCTCCGTCCTCTATATGTGTGTAAAATATTTTAAAACGTTTAAATGTTGTTCGTATTTGGTTTAAAATGGTACAAATATATTTTAGACAGATAGTGAACATGATTTTTGCAGTGTTATCTGCCAGCATTCATGCTGTGTTTTGGTGCCAAATTTGTTGCTGTCATTGAATAGAATTTGGTAGAGTAGATATTTTAGCCTTTGTGTTATAGAGACTGCAAGCAACTACTCTCAGTTTAACTCATGTTAGGTCATGTAATATTTTATTCCCAGGTTCAGCAATGCTAATTAAGCTGAAGTTTGGAGGTGAACAGAAGTACGTAAAAGTAGCTGACACCACTGTGAGCCTCCGTGACTTCATCAGTGAAGGTAAGTTTATAACTGATGATTAGGCCCTTTAGACTATACAAAAACGAATGACACGGTTTACATGGTTTGCATGGTTAATTAACCGAATATTATTTTTTCTTCCTTTTGGGAAACCAATATCACCAGTTGTTAAAGTTAGAATAAGTCGTCTTTATAAACATTCTTTTTTATATATATTTTTCTTTAGCCTTCCACAAATTTGACATTCCATCCACTAGACAGACTGATGCCAGAGTCTATGATGACACTGGCACTGAAGTAGATGATAACGTTTTTGAGGAGGTTGTGAAGCAGCCAAATACAGGTGTTTTTCAACTGAAATTGGACAATTTACCAAGAGGTAATTTGTTTTAAGTTTGCTAAGTAGATAATATTGTGTGTCAAAGATTTTAAATGTTGCAGTAAGTAATTTGCCATATATTAAAAACAATTGCTTTACAGAATCTCCATTGGATGCTTCAGGATCTTCAAGTTCAGGAAGTTCATTAGAAACTACAAAAGAATAATCTAATGATACTGTAATTCTAGATAATCAGAGCCCTTCAAGAAAGAAAATAAAGCCAAGAATGTGAGTTTTTGAATAACACATGCAGCAATCTTGATCTTTTCACACCAGAAAATTGCTTAATTGACATCTTGTGTTTTTTGTGCATCAAAAACATTAAGGAGGCCTCATTTAATTGTGGTACTTTTAGATGTTAGGGGTACATGACAGTCTCAGAATTAAATTTATGTGGTTTTTTTTTTTTTTTTTACATATTCCAGATCTCTGATACATAATATGTTCTGTCTTTAAGGTTTTTTTTCCCTAATGCTTGGTTTTAGCATCTTTAACAAATTTTATGTACCGATTAAGCTGAACTAATGTTAACCAAGATTATCAACTGGTGTTTGCTTATGGCATTTTCAGTCTCTGCATTTATGACATTCTGTCTTGGATGTGCCCTACTGGATATGCACCCTTCAAATGGAGCTGTTGTCCAGATTTAATGCAGTGTAGACAGATTGTGTTCATAATCTAGTTTTCATGACTTGTGTTGCAGCTGGTTCAAAAAATAATGGAGACAAAACCTTGTGGGGAAGTGGTTATCCGGGGGTACAGCAAAACCAAGAGCCTGAGTGACAGTACTAGAAGGAAGATGGTCAATATTCTTAGTGCTGATATGACTGACAATCATGGGTAAGATGAGACTGAACATGTTTTTTATTGTTACTTTCTTTTTAATTTCTCATTTGGGTACAACTGTGGCAGAATAACCTGCCAGGATATTCTGTAGTGATCATGGTCTGAATCCAACCCTTTTTAAAATTTGTCAGGACATCTCCCCCAAGACACATCAGGGAAATGTATGCAAGAGGAATTGTTGCCTTGTTCCCTTACTTCAGCGATCCCTATTCAAAAAAATGGATATGTAAGTATCATTTAGTGTTAGTTGTCTGACTATTACAAAGCATCCTGTGCTCTGTTTATTTACGGTGTACCGTTTGGCCTTTTGGACGACAAAGGAATGAATGAAATTCTTCTGAACTAGGACGCATGATGGTGTTCTGAAAAAAATGCATTTGAATATGAGTAACAGAGTAACTGCTAACTAATGTCATTTTCATTGGTTAAAGGAACATTATTATGATCCTCATAGTGGACAAGGTTATTTGTCTTGGAGAATAAAGAACATTCAAAGGAACAGCTCAACTTCTGTGAGCCAGCAATTGACCAGCAAGTCTTTAAGTGGTGGCCCAACAGCTGAAAGGGAGGCTTCATCTGGTTCTGAGATGACCCTTCCTGAAGAACAATGTCAGGAGGCCATCTCTCTCATGAAACATACAAAAGAAGAAGAAACTGTAAGGGTTAAAATGAACAAGACATTTCCACATCGTCGCAAGAGTCTTCATGTATCCCAGGACCTTCAACCGTTGATTGATGCAGCGGAACTGGCTCTCACTGAACCTGAAGGAGATAATGCAGGTTAGAATTGTAGAACCTATGTATTATACAGCACTGCTTTTTATACTCTAATTTCCGAGCCACTGTTGTTATTTCACATTTGCCGCTTGTGTTTTTAAAATGGGACAGTGATCTAGTCTCAGATCTTCTTCTCCTCCATTTGATACCTCCTTCACCCCAAGGCCGCAAGAGACCTGGCAAGATGTCCGCTTGTCAAGCTGAGAAGCACCTCGTTGTCTTGATATTTGATTGGTAGATGCGATTTTGCCAGATGATTATTAGTGGTGCATAGTGTTATGAAGTTGCTATCTACTTTTGAAATATAAACCAGAAAACTCGTGGTTGTGCGTAGTGACTGGACATTTGGGGATAAACATGTGTAGTGAGATTGTGATTTTGGAATGTCTTTTTCATGCATGAAATTGCTGTCAAATGTTGCAAGAGGCAGTTATTAACTTACCTGATTAAAATTTATTTCCTAGAAGTTTACTAGTCACATTAAATCCAGGATACATTTTGAATGTTGAGAGAAATTGTGGGCATGTAATTCTTTTGGAAACAGTTTGGGTGGCTATTGCAAGACAATGCTGGGCTTACATCTCCAGTGCTGAACTAAAGAAAAAGAATTTGACACCTAATGTGCCATAGTCAGTTGAGAATGTAAATGTGATTGTTTTTCTTCTTCCTGTTCAGGCTGGTACCAGTATGCAGGAGCACCTGGATG
>JAOUQY010000051.1:22678207-22689895 GCA_028566355.1 Doras micropoeus
ACTTCAGCCAGCATGTTGTTCCTGCGTAGAACAGGCCTTGGAGTGAAAGTCTCTCTACACTGGGGGCAGCTGTAGACCCCTTTCACATCCTCCTGATCCCAGCAGCCATTAATACACACCTTACAGAAACTGTGTCCACAGGGAGTAGCTACAGGATCCTTCAGGAGATCCAGACACACCGGACAGCTGAACTGATCCACTGACAACTGATCTACTGAAATACTGGCTTCTGCCATTTTCCTACTGTCAGGAAGAGAGTAAGAGAGAGAGAGAGAGAGAGAGAGAGAGAGAGAGACTATGTTTTCTGAGTTTCATTTTCTCTGAAATGAAATTCCTGGTTCTGTGTTACAGTGTGACAGAAAGAGTGGGCGTGGCTTTAAAGACTTAGAGTTTACACTTTTAAGGAAATGTGTAGCCTTATAGCAGGAGATTCTTTCAAATATAAACAATATTTTAAACAATATTATTCAATATGTAATATATTACAAAGCAGCAGGTAAACATAGTTCTTATGGAAGTAGTTTTGTTGCAGGGGCAGTCTACCTTTTTAAAAGTGGGGGATTCTGAGAGAGGGAGTTGAGTAATTTCTGCTTTCATAAATACCAAACCGATAATCAATTCCTGCATTTCCTTGAATATTATGTGAATATTTTCTGATTACCTATTGACTTCAGCCTTTTTAGTGTTTTTAATACACATTTTCATATGCTTTAAAACAAGAACTTTTTATGCTTTATTCTGTGGGTTATTTAATCATTTACTCTTACAAATACATTTACAAAAGGTAACATTTACCGAAATGGAAGTTGCTGATCAAATTGACCTTGTACTAAAACGTCATTAAACTTTAAATTTATTTTTTTTTTTTATAAATAATGCATTTTCTGATTTGTAGAAATTTTACCAAGCACTGTTTGGCTGATATAGTTAGTATATATAGTTCTATTTACATTGTCATGTGAAATAATACAGCCTAAACTGTCCCAGTGATGCATTAATTGACCATGTAGAGAGATGAAAGTGGACTCTGTTCTCCCTTCCTGATTTTTGCAATGTTTCACAAATTAGAAAATGCCTAAAATAAATGGCTAGCATACAAATAAATGGGTGTCAGACAAATTTAGAATTGTGAAACCAGCCAAAAATAACATTGTGGCAACCTGCCATGGGGGCTGGAGACGATTAGCTGCTGTGTGAGAGCTGGGAGGAGCCAGGGTCATCTCCCAGCATGCATCAGGGTTTTGGGAGGTCTTCTTCTTGCCTCCACCATTTTGTGTAGTAGTGTTGTAGTAGCATCTTGTGTCCTAGATTACTTGTCTGCTATGGGGGCCATGTTAGACCTAAGTGCATGGATATTACTATTTATTATGGAAATAAAATTGAATATTATGTATTGGGAATGTGAAACTGTTGTTGGCTTCCGGGGTTTCACCCACCATCAATGGTGCTGCGTGTTCAGCTCCTCTAATGGTGGCAGTGTCACCAGAGAGAACTGTGGTGATTTTGAACCAGCAGTGCCACCACCAGGCCCCCGAGCTCCACCAGCTAGCCCCAGTGCTGCGTGTTCAGCTCCTCCAATGATAGCAGTGTTACTCGGGGGGACTGGGGCAACACCAGCAGGGTGTGCTGCTGCACCACCACAGCGCGCCTTAGCCAACAACAGTTATCACGTTCCTGTCCTGCCTGTCCCGACTGAGCTGAGCATGGGGCTGGAGGAACTTTGGGAAGCACAAGGTAAGGACCGAGAGATCTCATGAGTGTTGGGGTGTCTCAATGCAGCTCAGACACCCAGGTGGTCTGACATGGCTCCTTATGGGCCCGTATCTAAGGCCCTGCAGGCTGGCTGGGAAAGCCTTTGGATCAGGTAGGGGCTGTTGTACTGAGTGTGGGAAGAGCCAGCACCTGGGCTGGGCATCATGCACGGAGCTACGTGTGTCAGGTACTTTGGTGTGGCTAAATCCCTGAGAAGACTGAGACAGAGTTTTTACTGGCCTGGCTCTTGTACTGACATCAAACTGTTCATGCATTGTTGTGATCTTTGCACTGCTAAGAAAGGGCCCACGCTGCAGTCACAGGCTCCACTGCAATCACCATGGAGCAGGTCGCCATGGGCATGTTGGGGCCTTTATCTGAGACTGTTAGCCCTGAGGGTTCCAGGAATGAATCACGCTGTGAGCCGGACAAAATACTGGATAGCTCCGTCCTGCCAGAGGTCGGTGGCATCCTCGTCATGCAAGGACGACCCATCTCTAGCTGAGAGGGCTCGTCAGAGATTCACTGTTCCTGTTGTTTTTCTTGTCTGTCTGTTTTGCAGGTTCGCTTCATAGGTGTTTCGCTGATAGGCCCATGACACCTCCAGAGGGTTCAGCAGTCAATCCCAGCGTCCCAGGTTCACCCCCTAGATACCATCAACTCAACTGAGGGCCCAGGTGGAGTCCTTTCTCTTCATCCATAGCCACTGGCTCCCTTTTTCGGCAGCCCTGGAGAGGTCTCTGATGGCCTGCTTGTGGGCCTTACCTCGCATTCCCATCTCCCTAAGTAGCCTAGAAGTTGATGTGGCCACGAACCCTCTACAGCCTACTTCCACCGGACGTACTTTCACTATCCAGCCTTGTTGTTGCACCTCAGCTTCTTCCGCTCGTGGGCCTCCTCCACTGCGCTCTCCCATGGCACAGTGAGCTCAATGATGTAAACCCGGTTGAGTGTGGCTGACCACAGCACAAGATCTAGTCGCAGGTTGGTAGATGCGATCTCGGCTGGGAAACAGAGCTTCTGGCCCACATCTACCAGCATCTTCCAGTCCCGTGCACCACCTAACTGCGCAGTGTCTGGTCTTACGGTGGTGAGGCTTGCTCAACCCTCACCCTCCTGGACAAATGTTATTGCCTGCCAGCACAATGACAAGAGTGGAAGGGCATTGATACTTGTGCGTCGACTTTCCAGCAATGCTGCAAGACACTTTAGCACCTGGTTGTGCCGCCAGGTGTAACGGCCTTGGGTAAGGCTGATCTTGCATCCCACCAAGATGTGCTTCAGTGTTGCTGGACTTGGGCATATAGGGCACGTGGGATCTTCACCATACCACTGGCTTAGGTTTGCGGGAGAAGGCAGGACATCATAGGCAGCCCTGATGGTGAAGCTTGCCCTGAATACCTCCATCTCCCACAGCTCTTTCCAGGAGATCTACCTCTTCTCCACTCCTTCCCATGCCATCCACTGGCCCTGCTTTGCCTGTACCACGGCTTGTGCACACCTTCCTGCTTGCTCTTCCCAATGTACTTCCTGGACCACCAGCTTATGCCTCTGTGATGGAGTGGCCTTGCTCCAGGCTGATGCACTGGCCCCAAGGCCAAGACTACTCCGCCCCTCCTGGACTTGGCCCACAATGTTACTGTGTCTGAGTGCTGCCTTTGCCTGCTCAGTTGCAGCCAATGGAGTCCACTTCCTCCCAGTGGCCAGAAGGAGGGCAGTTTGGGCTACGAATGGATCACTTGAATCCAGTAGCATCTTCTCCAGTCTGACTTTGGCGCACTTATACTCCTCAGTAGACTGGTGATGGGCGGCTCTAACATCCCTTTGCTGTAGAGCCCAATACTGCTAAGACACCTGGGAAGGCCAAGCCACTTTCTTGCGTACGAGCTGACCAGCCTCTCTAGCCTTTCCACATTCGTTAGTGGAACTTCATAGAGTTAGTGGCCACATAATACGCAGAAGTAGTCCACACTGCATGCACCAGAGCTTCAGCTTACTGGAGCTTTCTTAGTAGCTGTACAGTGCAAGCCTTGGTCGTGGTGAGTGTTGTGATGTCATCCATGTAGGCTCTGACAGGCAGCAGCCTCAGGCCAGGTCTTATTAGTTGTCCACCAACCACCCACCAAGATGCCCGGATGATCACCTCCATGGCCAAGGTAAAAGCCAGCTGGGAAATGGTACAGCCAGCCATGATTCCTACTTCCAGATTCCAGTTGCCATGCTGTGGTGTACTCAGCTGTTGTCAAACAGAGCTGGATGTCCTGGAACTAGGCCTTGACAAGGTTTGTGAGAGCTGCTGGGACCCAGAAGTAGTTGAATGCAGTCCACAGGAGGTTGTGAGGGACTGAGCCAAAGGCGTTGGCGAGATCCAGAAAAACCACATGAAGGTCTGTTCCCTGCTTCTTGGCGACCTGGATCTGATGCCAAATGACACTAGCATGTTACATCTATAATGTATATAAGTCTATAGTATAAGTCAATTGCCTCATTTTATTTTCGCAAATCAGGCAATGCCTAAAATAAATGAATAGCACAGATATGATTCTGCTCTCTGGATACTCAGGGGAGTTCATTCCATCACCTTGGTGCTAGGACAGAGAAAAGTCTGGATGCTTGCTTCCTATGCATCCTGGAAGGGTTCTGGCTATACATCATGTTTTGGCATCAGGTAGGTAAGAGCTGGACTTTGTTGGCTTTGTAGGCCAGCCTCAGGGTTTTATATCTGATGCAAGCTGCTACAGGAAGCCAGTGAAGGGTACACAGCAAGGGAGTGACAAGGCTGAACTTGGGAAGGTTGAATACAAGTTGAGCTGCAGCATTCTGGATCTATTACAGGGGCCTGATGGCACGCATAGGAAGGCCAGCCAGGAGGGAGTTACAGTAGTCTAGTCTAGAGAGGACAAGAGACTGGTCAAGTACCTGGGTGGCCTCCCTTGAGACAAATGGTCGAATTCTCTGAATGTTGTAAAGGAGAAACCTGTATGACTGAGTCAAGTTAGCAACGTGCTGTGCAGGGTGTTCCCAAAGGAAATAGAGAGATCGCAATGAAGACCAGCAACTCCCGGGATATAAAGAGGCTAGCTTGCTTGGGTTTAGCTTGAGGTGGTGGGCTACCATCTACAAAGCAATGTCTGCTAGACATGCTGAGAACCAAGCCAAAACCTGATTACCAGAAGGAGGAAAAGAAAGGATGAGTATCATCAGCATCACAATGGTAGGAGAAGCCATATGAAGAAATGACATCTCCCTATGAGTGAGTGTAGAATGAAAATAGAAGAGGACCCAGCATTGAGCCTTGTGGGACACCAGTGGAGAGTTTGCATGGAGTGAATGTTGAGCCCCTCCATGTTACCTGGTAGGAGTGCCCTTCCAGGTAGGACTTGAGCTACATCCATACAGATCCAGAGATGCGAAGGTCAAATAGGATGTTGTGGTTGACTATGTTAAAGATGGCAGAGAGGTTAATAAGAATCAGGACCGATGACAATCCAGCTGATTTTGCTGCAAGGAGCTTCTCTGACAATGCAATGAGTACAATTTCAATAGATCGTGCCAGTTTAAAACCAGACTGGTTGGGATCCTGAAGCTGGTTCTGGGAAAGAAAGACAGCTGATTGTAAACAGCATGTTCAAGAATTTTGAGAGGAAAGAAAGGAGAGACACCAGTATGTAAGGTAACACAGACATGAGGGAGCCCTGGGAGCTATTAAAAACTATTATGATGCTGCAGCAGCACAAGTGCTAGTTGATAGTGCACCTGTGTGATAGTGCTAGGTGATAGTTTTTTGGCAAAGATTCCTCTTCTGTTTGTTGAAAATGCCGTATATGTCACCAATCTACATGAACTTGCTAGGATTGTAGCTCCACATGTCTGTTACAGAATATAAGGTTTGTGTCTCTAGGTGTGTGATGCCCTTCATGCTAGCACCACTGAAGTGGGGTAGGCTCAAAGCACTTTTTGGGCAATAGCTCAATAAAAATTATGAACTTTTAATGCAAATTGGCCTTTAGGAGACACATTACCCTGCCCTATCCATTCATATGTGGAGTAGCGGCACCTAGTGAATAAGTCAAAGTTCTGACCAAGTTTTAATTTTGGGGGTTTCTGAAGTTAGGGTCAAAATTATACAAACAGCACATCTAATGTGTGGCTAAATGTCACTTTAACCTTAACCAGTTGCTTTTGGTAGTCAGAAACCAGTTCTGGCAGAATTCTGATTGGATATCTTGGCATAGTTCAGTTAAATTTGTTGGTTTCCTGGCACAGCCTCGACTTTTAGGCACAGTTCACATATTTTCTGTAGAGTTGAGCTCAGGACTTTGGTCAGTGGAGCTGATAAAAATGGACAAAACGTGTGGATACAAGGAGCTGGTTTTAATGTTATGGCTGATCAGTGTAAGTAAGAGAGGAAATACAGTATTTCAAATGTCTTTCTCGATTGTCTGCCAAGGACATTCACTATCTGCTGGGAGAGGTTTCATATCAGTATCATGAAACACTTCTTTCAGTGGTCTATAAGACGGAGGTCACTGATTGGCCACCAGATGCCACTGTGGTGTGATGATTTGAACGTTTCACAAGAGCAAACCTTTTCCCGAATCATTTTTCATTTGATTTAATCTCTCAAAAGCCCTATTAAAGATACATATCGTTCCACACCATTTCAGTTTAAGTCAGTTAGGTTTAATGGCCAGGGAGTTAAAACCTGACATCTCTGGGGCTACTGGTGATTCTTAAAAAAAAACCCTCAGCTTTATAAAAGATGCTCCATAAACTCAAGAAAACACAAACACTCCGATTGTGTCAAAAAAAACTTTATTAAACAGAGATCAGTTTAAATACCAGAGGGAATGCTCGTGTTTCTCTCCGTCGCTACACACTGCGAGAACGCACACACTTCAGGCTTCACACACCACGTACTGGTTTCCTGTGAAGCCTTCACTAATGCACAGCTCCACACAAGCGCTAGCATACAGAGGAAAAACAACAAACACCACCGACCGGGATTGTCAGGATTCTCTGTTCATACACAGATATACAGTACAAAAGAAACCTAAATAAACCTACAATTTCAGATTGAACAGCTGGATCAGATGGAGGATGAGTCCTGTTCTACAGCAATGCCATAATTAGGCATTACTGATACAATGATGAGATTTAAGCTCTGATAAAATCTGAAGAGGTGAATCAATGACCAACGAGAGAAAAGAGTGAAGTGTTGTTTGGATGACTAGAACATTAAAGCTATTGGTGTATATGGTGTTAAATGCGTTCAAGTTTTTCGCTGAGGAATTCCTCCACGCTGTCTGTGTTCCACTTGAGGATGCTGAGTTCTTCAGCGATGTTCCCGTTATCGTCCAGCAGCTTCAGTACAGGATCCGAGCCTCGCACGTACTGCGTTAAACAATTCAAACTTAATAAACTCCTTGTGTTAATGAAACCAACAGAATTTTCTTCCTCAGCTCAAATCTCATCAATCATCCGTATGTACGATAAAGCAGCCGTCATTCCCACTAAACGACTCACCGTTACTTCATCACTCGCCTTGGAACTAAGTTACAGCTTTTACAAAGCACTGACACTGGAGACTCCTTCCATAAACATCTTAAGAAAACTCCGCCAACTTAATCAGTTTACACAGCGCAGTCACTGCATGCGTTACAGCGAATGAGCTGTTGCTATAGAAACAGTATCGTATTCATATAGAACAAGTGCATTAATACAAACCTGCGATCTACGGCTGCACTACTGTCAGAGCCGGTGTTATAGAAAACTAGTCAACACCTTCTGACCAATCAGAATCTAACAGTGCTGTAATATTAACCTACACAGCATACAGGTACGTTTTTCAGCATGTTTTCTGACACACAGCACTTCATTAAGTCTTGAACGTATTTCAATCAACTGTTATATTTTTCTAGTTTCATTCAGTTAGACCCTTTCTGCCATTTAAGGATACTACAAATTTAAATAGTGCAAAACCATGTAGCAACACCACAAAATCAAAACAAAACAAATATCACGCGTCAGACACGTTACCTTAACCTGAAGGCCCTTGAACATCTTCGGCTTGTCGCTCCTGACGAAAGCTAAAAAAGAAATTATGGATTATTCAGTTCTGTACAGAAATGAAGAGGAAACATGGCTGGAAATAAAATTATACAAAACGTTCCAGCAGAAAAGCTGAACCTGAGAAGCTGAGGTGCGTTCGAAATTAGCAAGCGTTCCTGGAAACGTTTTAATTGATTAATTCTCTAACTTGAACACCCTTCTGATCTACTGGTTTAAACTCAAAATATCCAAATGTACCTGACGTCAGACCTGTGGATCACCCCCTCATGATCATTACCCTTAAAATTATTTGTAAAGTCTTAAATTTGTGCACTGTTGTTCCAATTTTCAGCATCATTTATTTGGAGAATTTCTCAGAGCGAGAAAGGAGGCGGGGCTTCCAAGCAATATTTAATTATTAAATTATTTTGCTCCTGATTGTATTAGTGCAGCCCAAAAAGATTAGAATATTATGAAAAAGTTTATTTACTTTTGGAATGTAATTTTAAAAAAGTTAACCTTGATATGTTCTATATTCATTACATGTAAAGTGAATTCTACAGATGAGAACCCTGATGAAATCAAACTCCTCCAGTTCTGTCCACCCGTATCTCGTGCTCACCCTAAAGCTTACCTTGGACTTGAGGGAACCTCCCCAGTTTTCATCCACAGACCTCGAGGATGGCTCCGGGGTAGAGCTGGACATGAAATAACACTCAGTACAAGTACAACAACAACAACATGATGACGGTGCACCACGGCTTGTGGACTGCACCGAGGTGATGGAGCAGAACGGTGGAGCGTACCTTCCTGGACTCGAGCTGAGCCTCCTCCTGGCAGCACTTCCTGCAGAATGGCTCGAGCTGCGTCAGGCTGAACTGGCCCAGCAAATCGCACGAGCTGCACAGCAGGTTACTGGAGAAGCCGAGCTCCCTGCACGCCTCCGACGTCAGCTCGGCCCCGAGCGCTGACAGCTGCAACATGACACAGATACCATAATAAAGTCATAAACTAAGTGTAATTCTTAAAACCACACCAGCTGCTAGGGCTATTATCATTACTGAGCAAAAGGTTCCGTCTCTTAAGAGTCTCATTTCCTGTTTGTGTGGCTGTGAGGATGTAGAGTTTGACTGGTTTCCGGTATATTACATTTCCTTTCAGTAGTTTTTTAGAATTTTGTTCTGGTGTACAGTTGGCATACGTACAGGATGTGTTTAACAGACGTTCCTGACCCACAGAGGGGGCAGCCGGGGGACCGGCGTCCTTTTGCAATTCTGTTTAATTCATGTTAGCTACTTTACACTATAGTTTATCGTGCATCACGGTCCTGCACTCATCCTCATCCGGGTGACACCGGATAGTGCTGAAATAACTCTACTATACTGTAACTGTGTGCTATTGAATCAGTTTTAGCTTTAGTACACAGCATGTTTATTTATTTATTTATTGTTTGATTTTATTAACATTTTGGCCATTTAGGAATTCCCATATCATTTGAATCATTTTCACATTTTATTTATTCTATTTACACACATTTATTCTATATTTGTGCCCATTTTTAATAATTTTTAACAAAATAAATTCTAATCCATGTGCATTATTTATCACTTAATTTTTCCTGCCTGACCATTTCTAGTTTATAATAATATTAATGTTATTATTATTATAAAAAGGAATATACACACTTTAATTCCATATAATTTCCATACAACCTCACGGCTCAGATTTATTTATTTTTATACATTTTAATTTACTCTAACTATTGACATATCGAGCACATCTGTTAAATATTAAGCCTGAAGAACTTTAGGCCCTGGGCTGGACCTGATGTTCCCTCAGTTATACAGAAATTAAATCAATTCTAACCTAAAGCCTTATTTACTGTAACCTCGGTTAATTTACTGTGATCCGCAACACCAACAACCTGAACTTTAAAATAAACACACGAGTCTTTCAATAATTTCACTATTATAAACAATAAAGTTATAAAAGATAATATTTCGTGTTTTAATAAAAGATTTCCTGTTACACATTTCAACTAATTTCAATGAGCCACGTCACGAGCACTGCAGCTAGGCGTAGTTAGCATACTAGCATACTTGTTGATTTGATTTCCTGAACATCTCGGCATTCAGTTTTCCTGATCCCTTAACTTCTGACAAATTCTAGATAAAAACGCGGATATATAAGTGCTTTCCTTAATCTACATTTTAAGCTTCTTACCGACTGAAGCAACGGCAGTAGCCAAAGTAAATACACCTCCGCCGCCATTGCGGTCCCTCTTCCGCTTCTCAACTGAGCGGAAGTGCTTGCGAACACTTTTCATCCGGAAGAGATTAGATTTCGACCTGGAAGTGAAAGCAAAGTACAATACAAAATATTATTTAAAATTGTTTAAACAAATATAAACAGTTATGATATGCTTTGTGTGTTTTATTTTTACACTACAGATTAAACCTCATTCCTATATTCAGTAAATTATTTATTTAACTAGTAAGCGTAACGGGATCGTTTTCGGTCCACTACGGCTGAATCTCAAATGGCGTGTCACATCCTTTATAGCCGCACTACATAGTGGGTGACGTAACGATTTCTGAGCACTACGTAGTGCACTATGTGTGTAACAGGAACACGTTTTAGGATCGAGCCTAGGTTAACTAACCATCAAAGCAACAGAGGTTACAATAGTAAGATCAATAAAAGCTGTTCTTCCTTCTGCGGGTGGAATTTGTGTTTTTCTAGAATCAAGGAGTAAAAAGGAGATTGTAGTGGATGTATGGAGTTGTAAACTTTCAGAGAACCGCCCAGAAGGAAGGTTTAGTGTCAGTAGTAACAACGAAGAGTTGCGAGTTTCCGTTCTGAACTGTTTCTGCTCTCACAGCTGCAGTGAACTTCATCATGTCTTTATCTCTCCATCTGCTGGTCTGATTTCATGGGGAGTTTAAGGATCATGATGGCACCGAAGTTTCAGCTCCTGGCGCTGCTGGCCTTCGCAGTAGCCATGCTGTTTCTGGAGAACCAGATCCACCAACTGGAGGAGTCCAGAGGAAAGCTGGGTGAGGAACAACACCTCTTTCTTCTCGGTGCACGGATTAGTAAAATATTCTCAACATCTTCACACACCGTCAATGTGTAAAGATCATGTTTGAAGGCTAAAGCCAAATTTCCAGAAGGCAAATGTTTAGATGTTATTTAGGAGTTGAGAAAAAGCCCAGGAACCAAAAGCTGAGCCCAGGAGTGGTGCTGTGATCAGAAGCTGGCCCTGATGAAGGTTCAAAACACCTACAGGGAACAAACCAGGTTTAGTTTATAACTCAACCAATACAAGGTCAACAACAAGGTAATAAAACGCACTAGAATGAGAATACGAATAAGATTTAATGTATAAGCGTCTTTCAGGATACTCAAGGACACGGTCCAAACACAGAAAACCACAAAACAAGATGAAGATGAAGGTAATAAGGCTAATAAAAATAAAATGTAAAAGCTACATTTTGGTAAAGGCAATCTGAAACAGGTATGTCTTTAACTGGTTTTTAAAAGAGTAGCACGCCGAGCACGCGCAGCGTTAGGCGCTGGTGAATTCTGGATTCTGATGCTTAATGTTCTGTACCAGCGGCTCTGAGATAAAGCTGGGGTTTACTGGAGTTTGGACGACTTTGTGGTTTCTCAGCAACACGACAAGCTGCTTTTCAACAGAGAGATAAAAGAGAGGGGCTGGAGAGGGAATGACTGTTTATAGCTGCTATAATGTAAGTGAGAAACAGGAAATAACTTGTTTCAGGAATAGTAAATGTGCCTATAAAGGGGTAATTGGATCAGACACAGCAGTGCTGCTGGAGTGTTTAAACACTGTGTCCAATTACTGTGCACTCCATTAGACAC
>JAOUQY010000051.1:23531444-23541961 GCA_028566355.1 Doras micropoeus
CCACTCAGAGAGAAAACCCCACTCACCCAGAGACTATGCCCCTCCCACCCATAGAGAATGCCCCTCCACCCAAAGAGTATGCCCCTCCCACTCAGAGAGAAAACCCCTCCCACCCAGAGAACACATCCAGTTTTGTTCCCTCAGCTCCATAGCTATGCCATCATTATGATTCTCTCTAGACTTCTGGGTGTGCATAAGACTAGTCTGTTGCTTTGTTACCATTTGTTTACTGATGCAGTAAACCGCGTTACTAACATTTTAAAACTTTGCACAGTGTGATTTCTGTCCCGATTTCACTTGTAAAAGAAATGTTTGGTCATGTGAGATCACTGGTCTTAGAACAGACAACATGACAAACTCACTTTAACAGTTGTGATCAAAGGCAGTTGATGAAGTTTTGTCACCGTGCAAAATTTACGTAATCAGAACTTCTGTCATTAGAGGATTTTCATCATAAACTGTTAATGAGAGCAGATTTCATCCCATTCTGCTTCAGTGAGATCATATTGTAGTGTGGTAAAGTAGTGAGTAAGTAATAAATCTAAAACCTGCTATGCAGACCAAAGTGAGGAGGTTTGACTGGTTTGTACTTTGCTTCATTTCTGTCATGATATTTCTTCACTGCTGTCTCTTATCACACTTGGGGAAAGCCCAGGTCTCGTCAGAATGCCTCGTGTTTCAGGCAGCATTTCTGTTTTTTCCACTTACGCCACCTTCGCTACACAAGACTTGTTTGGATTTGCGCAGCAGCTAATTCCAGCAGTCACTCAGCTCTGCTCGACAGCTGCGATGTGCTCTGTAGGTGTATGAGGACTTATCAAACACAGTACTGCTCACTACTGCTCAGTCTGTATCTCAAGAGAAGCTCTGAGTAAAAGCAGCAGCAGCAGATGATTGTAGTATGGACATCTCACAGACATGCTATGCTTTTTTCTTCTAAATTTAATGTGCCAGGGAGAAAAAAAAACACTGGTATCCATGTTCTGATATGTTTTGTTTCCAAAACAGAGCGGCTAAAATGTTTTTTCCCCTTCTTTTCCGTCAGCTCAAGCTGCTAATCGTCCTCCTGTTCCTCAGCGCTCATCACCAGCAACAGCTTCCTTGGCATTGAGTCTGTAATATTCCTCCACAGAGGGATCCGTATCCCTCAGCTTGGTCTTTCTCTGAAACTCCTCACCATATATTTAGAACCTGAATGTGCCAAGGAAGTTAATATCTCACCCCGCTTTTTTTCACACCCGCCACACACACTCACCCGGGACTGCGTTCACACAGAGAGAGTTATGGTTTTACTGATCGACAGGGAGAACCAGAGTGAATAGGCGACTCTGTCTGCGCTCAGCTGTCAGGTACTGTTTCCCGTCAGACGCTCCCTTAATGGAACTTTGATGATTTTCCACATAATTCATTTTGAAGCTTGGCATTCTGCTAACTTTTCCATGTGACCCCCAAAACTCCATTCTCTCTGTTGTGCTCTTGGTTTGGGTTCCACAGTTGGACCACTGTAAATGCTCCAGATGTGTGGTTCTGCTGATGGTTTGATTAATCCTGGTATTTATATGAAGTTGTTTTAGTCCCATTAACCCACACCAATCTGTAACCACACCGCATCAATGTGATCAATCATATCAGTATGATGGCTTCCCCACTATGATTTCTTTACAAGGCTGAGCCATCTAGCATTCTCAAGCACTTCTATTTTACTGACATTCTAAGATGGGGTATTGCTAGTTAAATTTCTGTGCTCGCTGTAGAACAGAGGGACTCACTTTGAGAAAAGTCTCCTTGTAAAAAGCGAGAACAGTTAACCATCCAAAGAACCCCACACTCCTGTAAAGGGCCCTAGAACCCTTGAAGGTTTGAAGTTGAGCCCTACAACAAAGGGTGTGTCACTTTCAGAACAAGGTTAATTTTAGAACCTTTTTGGAAAGCGAGACCTGCTGTCTGAGGAATCCTACACTCCTTTGGTCATTTTGCTTGGAGAACCCTTAACGGTTCTATGTCACTTTTTCTCTCAGAAAGGAAATCCCTTAATTATCCTTCTGGGGGAACCTGTAAAGGTTCTATATCAAACCCTACAACAGAGGGGTTTCCTTTAAAAATGTTCCAAGCAGAACCTCTTTAGAAACACATAAGGGGTTTTTCAGGTCTCCCTAAAACATTCTAAGTAAAACCCTGTAACTGTGGGTTTCACTTTTATAAAAATCCTGGGAGAACCTCTTTTGAACACTAGACCCATCAGCTGTCCGTGAATACCTGCACACTATTTTAAAATGTAGAACACTGGGTTCTTTAGTTTTCTCTCTGTGGGGAAGTATTAAACTCACAAAAGTGTTTCCCTCTTTTTCTGGAATGCTCATTGACCAATAGAACCTTTAAGAACCCTTGAACAATCCTTTTTTCTCCCTCAGAGTGTACCTCTATTTTCTCAAAATGTCCTTTGCTTTATAACTGGTCATAAGCTAGATGAAGTGCACTAGAAGAAGTGTGCTACACGGCTTTTCCCCGGTCTACTGCTGAGAGATAATTGGAAAGTTGAGGAACCTCCTGTCTTCCTTCATGCCAAGCAAAGCATATGGATTGCAGTAAAATTGTTTGGCAGCTGTTTTGATTTCTGCAGGTTTGCTCAGGAGTAACGGCTCATGGAAAAGGAGAGGGAGAGAGAGAGAGGTTTGAGGTTATATAGTGAGTGTTAGAATGTAGAGAGGAATTCAGAATGGGGATGTTGTGCATTAATCAGTAACATGGCAGTGTCTCATTATTGCCGGCTTTCAGAAAAAGCTTACAGGGAAAAAAGACCCTGTGTTTATGAAGCCTTCATAATGTACATCCATTTCCTGTCTGCACTTTAAATGCAGTCCTGTTCACGTAAAAGCTGTCATCTGTTATGTGAGTGTGCTTTCAAATCCATTAAATGGTTTTATACTGAATGCCTTTTTTTATGATGATTATAGCAATTATCATAGCTAGCAATGAGGCTTAGTATTTTTTTAAGCTTATAGGCTACTAGCAATAAACCCCCATGTAAACATGTAGTCAATACTGTTAAGCATATTGTGTGCAGAACATGGCCCTGGACCTACGTACGTTCACGCCGGGGGATCCGTCAGGAATCTGCGAGTTTGCACAACTTGCGTCATATGAACATAAAGATACAATGGACACAGTTAGCATTTGTAGCTTTTCATACACATTTATATTTTCTTTGATTTACATCTAAATAAATGCTCTGCCCTTGTTTAGATATCTCTCGACACATCTGCCCGTTTGTGTTACTGAACTTCCTGATCACTTTATGGTCTAATTATAAGCCGAACGGACGCAGGCTAACTAAGCATAGTATCACGTATTCTGTTTCTGCCTCCGTTTAGTTTGTCACGCACTGTTTATTTCCACACAGCTGAGATATGCTGCAATGTTTACACCAGCTCCAGATGCCTCACATTGTCATTCCCCTTGTAGCTACGGCTGGTATCCTTACACGCACCCAAGCACACACACTTCTTAGGCTAAACAGATGACATCATCAGCCAGGACAGGGGCTGCGCTTGTTTTGTTCCTTGTTTTGTTTTGTTATTTTTTTTACCTTCCCGTGTTCTGTTTTGCACAAAGAAATAGTTGTACCATGTTGCCTCACCATGTCTGTGCTGTAACTGTAGAGAACAGGGTTAACCCACCTTGTCCCGAGGGTTCTCTTTGGAAGGGAACATAAACACACCAGGAAAAGGAGGATTGGGTAACCCAAACCAGACCTGGTGAACAGTAATACATTCTTGGAAATTTTGATGCCTTAGAGATTCTTTGCTTCTCTCTTTATGTACATCCTTAATGGTTCAGTGTAGAACCCTACAACAGTGGATTTCACTTTTGGAAGATATTCCTAGAAGAACTGCTTTCAAAATCCTAGCACATTAACCTTCCAAAGAACCCTACACTCTTTGTGTTAGAGGTTCCTGGGTTGCCCCACTGGATGTAATGCTCATCACTAGGAGAACCTTTTTGGAAAATTAGACTCATTAGCCATCGAAAGACCCACCAACTGAAGACCTACCTCTTTCAAGAGCACTTGAATGAGTGCTAACTCAAAGCTCTTAACACACTTACAGCAGTCACTGTATTGACTGAGTCTTGTTCTTCACTGGTTTTGTGTAGTTAAGGAACACTTTCAGGTTATAGGACTTGTTTTGCTTGTAATGTTTGAATTAGATGTTGTATGGCTCATTTTTAGCTGTATCATACCTCAAAGTAGCTTGAATTCAGGTTCACCAGCACTAGCTTTGGATATTCTGAGTTACTGAATAAGGATTTTGTAAATCGCTCTGGATAAGAGCGTCTGCTACATGCCATAAATGTAAATGTAAATGAAAGAACCCTATGCACTTGTAGCTTCCTGGGTTGTTCTTCTGCATGAATCCTTAAAGGCTCCATGTAGAACCCTTCAACTGAGGGCTTTACTTGTGGAAACTATTCCCAGGAGAACCAATTTGGGATGCCAGAACCATCCAAACAACCTTGCACTGTTTGAAAGTTTTGAAGCTTTAAGGGTTCTTTGGTTGCGCATATTGGCGAACACCTAACAGGGCTATGCGAAACCATACAAGAGTGCATTTGGATTGGAGAGATGGCTCTCTGTGTCTACTGAGATTTACAGTATGCGTAGAGGTGCTTGCATAAGTATTCACCCCCCCTTGAACTTGTTCACATTTTGTAATGTTCCAAGGCCTTATTTGATTGACAGCTGAGCTGCTTTACTAGTTTTAATCATCACAGTGGCTAGGAAGTGAGGTGAGATATACACGTCCTCTTTCTAATCTGTGCTCTCTTGTGCTTAGCAAAAACCTCGAAACAAAAATTTTGGGGGGAAAAAGAAAACGGCGAGTGCAACAGGGGTCACATCTGGGACCGATTACATTCATGGTTTTACATTCATTTTTCGTGTTCAGTTCTTCATCCAGATCGTTTATTGCACTATTTTAATCCCAGTGCCCTGACTTTATTCATGACTCTGCATATTTTACCAGTGACACTGCTGCTTAGCAAGACAGAAACATTCTTGTCTGGAGCAAAAAGGCATTTTGGGAGTCAACTCATAATCTGAATCACAGATCGCCAGACCAGTATGATTATCGATTCAGCGGGTTCATACGGAGGTCGTTTCTGTGGCTGCTGTGTAGTTTTGATTTAAGTCTTTGATGTTTTGACTAGCATCCTTTTCAGAACGACACTGCATTCTCTCATTCTTTTGTCCTCCTTCAACCCTTCACAGGGGTAAGCGATGTCCTAATGGAAAAGATCCAAGCCCCAAATCTCCAAGAGCCAGCATCGGGTTTTGCTGTGCTCACAAGCAAATTCCCAGTTCCCTGTTGGCTCCAGCGGAATACAGCAGGATGCTCGGCGAAATCTTTTCATTTCCTCTGAACAGATCTCATTTGATCAAGCAGCCCCCGTCTGTGTGTGGTATTCTCTTCGTTTTTATTAATGTTAGAGCCGCAGTAAGGCAGATCTCATTTTGATTTGACATTTGCTTGCGTCTGGTTTTAATTCAGCCGCAGAAGAACCAGAGACAATCCTGGGAGAAGTGACGCTTATCCTTGACTATGAACAAGGCTAGAGGTCGATATCTGTTTCCTTTTTCCGAAAGGAAGAACATGCAAGAAGAATGGATGCATTTGTTAGATAATTGTTGCTAATCCTTGTTAATGCATCTGCCATGTTTTAATATTTACAAGTTGGCTAAATCCAAAGCTGTGTATAAGACCAGAAATGTTAAACATCAAACTTGCATTTGCGATGCACGCATGATCCGTCATGAAGCCTAATATGAAAAACGTCCTTGATGATTCATTCTGTACAAGTCCAATTAAATGCTCTCTAGAAAGTTCTGCAGGGGCGTGTCTTGCTCTACAGCAACATAATGAACATAATGAAGGCTGCTGGGTTTTGCATGCAAAAAAAAAAGCAGTAAGTGTGACAGTCTCCAGTAGAGGTGTGGCAGATTCTCCAAGACGCTCAGTAAAACTTAAAAGCTCATTACTGTACCTTACTTTTGCACGGTACTGTATAATGAGCAAGACACGTGGTGCTGCGTGCACCACAACAAGGTCTTGCTGTATTAGCTATTAATAGCTTCTGTAACAAGCCCTCCAGCCCTCCTGACTTGTCTCAGCAATCCCTCGTTCTCAGAGGGGACAGGTGAAGTGGAGCAATGCTGCTTTAATGATCGCAGCAGGAGGGTGCGAGATCCTGCTGTGAGCGCGCTCTGCATTGTTCATTGAGATGTACAGTGTACAGAGCACAGCCTCAAACGGCACACACACTAACAGACCAGGCGTGTAAGGATGGATACGAAATGGAGGGTTCTTAACACAGATCTGTCCATCATTCTCCATCTCAGAACACCGCGGTGTGACATGTCACGTCCTTGTGCTGATGCTCAGCTTGCGTTTGCGCTTCTCATTAGATAAAGAGCGCAATTTTCTAGTTCTGCTTGAGAAATCTGGGCTAGTGCGGTCAGAACGAATGTTCGATTACGGTCTAAACTTCCCAAATGCAGATTACGCCTGCAGACGAAGTCTTACCCCCTAGACCAATAATTTCACCTGGATTTTGTAGATCTGTCTCCTTCATTAGGGATCTTTAAAGTCTTTAAAGTGAAGTATTGGCCTACTGTGCTTGCACACACAGGAATTTGTCCTCCGTGTTTAACCCATCCGTGCAGCAAAACACACATACACACACACACTAGTGAAGTGAGCACACACTAGCCCGGAGCGGTGGGCAGCCTCGTCCATGGCGCCTAGGGAGCAGTTGGGGGTTAGGTGCCTTGCTCAACAGCACCTCAGCCGTGTCTTGTCGATAGCGGGGCTTGAACCGATGACCTTCGGTCACGAGGCTGGTTCCTTAACCACAAGCCCACAGTCTCCATCCAGAGTTCTGTAAAGTTGTTTACTGTTAAAAGCGCTATAGAAAATCAATCGTTTAAGATCACAAGCTCTAGATGCACACATTTCCTGAACATTGTGGCTAAACGAATAAATGAATCCCATTACAAAGACTGAGACTCCTTAAACAGCTTATCTAGGTTCAAGTGAAACCGTGCAGTTGTTTATAAGCCTGAATAAAGTTAAGGATAAACAGGGATAAGCTGAGCAGAATCTAGCTAATTCCGTATATAACAATTTCCTTCTGATGGGGATTCAGATGCTGTTACTTTTTTTCTTTTCCGGCTCTAAGGTAACTGTGGGAGAGCTGATCCCGCTGTGCAGTTACAAGCGACAGAAAGTGGGATCTTATGGCCAATTAAGTACTTAAAGGCTCGAAGGAATTTGTAGGCAGTCAGGAGTTCAGGTTACGCTTGACTTTGATCAGAGACAGACGATTGTCAGTGAGATGGGAGAGATTGGAACGGGTCCAGGAACGCTGGAGGAAACAGTGTGAATTTCAAAAAAAAAAAAAGGGGGGATTTTAACTTGGAAGAAAAAACTAAGACATCTGTGTGTGTGTGTGTGTGTGTGTGTGTGTGTGTGTGTGAATGCAAATAGGCATCCTGTTCTTTTTACTCTGTTAGTGGATGCTTCAGTTTTGCTGTACGACTTCAAAGGCATCTCAGGTTATCTCATCTCTACAGAACGCGGAGTGTCAAACATCCCGCAAAAGAAAACTAAAATAAATAAGCATACAACAGAAACAGCTGAGTTTAAGAGTGAAGGAAAATGAGATGAAAACAGCTCACGTGTTTAAACAAGAAGGACCAAATGCCTTCCACAGAAGCCGACCTCGTAGTCCGGCTGGAAATTTTCGTCTTATTGCGTAAATTGTGTTTGAAAGTTTTGTTGAGATTGCGTTTCACAAGGTTTTGAGCCAAGTTTTGGCTTCGGTCGATGTAAGTGCAGCTTTTCCTGTAAACGCTCCAAGAATCCGTAGTTCAGACTCAAAAAAGAAAAATAGGGGGGCTGGGGGGATGGGGGTAAATGTGAAAAGGTGAGGTGCCAGCGTGTAATGTGCATTTCCACCGGAAAGGGTTACAACATAAGGTCCAGTTCAGAGCCAAAATGCAGAGAACCGGGGAATTGTTTCACTGCCAACCTCAGGATGATTTATTTCTACATTTAAATACAGTTCCTGCTGTTAAAGCAGTACATTTCTGATTAAACAATAAAATGAACATCTTATTAATGAAACCATGGAACCGTACCTTATCTTACTCCTAAGGAAGCTACCTTTTTTTTTTTTTTAGAAGTTACAAATGTCTGTAATTTAATCTCTTTCTCTCTCTGCAGTTCTCCGTGATGAGTTCAGGCAGAACCCCAGCGACGTGATGGTGGCCGCCGGAGAACCGGCAGTGATGGAGTGCCAGCCTCCTCGCGGACACCCGGAACCCACCATCTCCTGGAAGAAGGATGGCGTGAATGTAGACGACCGAGATGAGCGTATAACCGTGAGCGCTCTGTTTCTTTTCCTGTTTTCTTTTAGTGAAATATTTCAAGCATCTTAAATCACTGTTTTTCTTGTTAACTAGACGGTTTTAGATGCAACACGTTTGTTTTGCTGCCACAGTGTGAGAGATCGTGAAAAATGCCATGCGGCGTGAAAATATCTTGTGATATGCCACATCGCCCACATCGCTATTCCCATAAATACATTATACACCACACTATTTATTATAGTTGTGTCACTGGCCAATTGTTATTCTACCATTTCCGACAATAATCCCAACCATAACACTGAAATCTGAACATTCTCACCACTGATCCATGCTAAGCTCCAATTAATTAGTCACTCGTTAACAAGGGAAAGTTGGTGAATCCTGTTCTGGAAAGATTATCCACTGGGGGTTTGAAAAAGTGCAGGAGTGTGAAGTAAAGTCGTGTTTCATTATAACAGATGGTGGAACGGTCGTGCACCATTTCTCAAGTGCCGTGTCCCTGCGTGTTTAAGTGGTGTAGTAGTCGAGCCTGACGTGAAAGAATGAATAGGGCGGATTCATCAGGAGTAAAAAGTTGGCCGCAGCAGAACATCTGAAAAAGAGGTCTGAAAAGTGTCTCTGCTGATGAAATGCAGGGTTTGAACCTGGGCCACCAATTAGTTTCTTTTCATTAAGAGTGGGAGAAGTAGGGGCAATGAATTCATCTCTCTTCTTTCTCTTACACACACAGAGAGAGAGAGAGGGAGAGAGAGAGAGAGAGGGAGAGAGAAGGAGAGAACTTGATGATAGAGAGGCTCTATTCATTTATTTATACAGGATTAGGAAAGAGCTGCAGGGCGTGCTAACTTTAATCAGACAGTACGAGCGGAAGATTCAGTTCAGCACTTAGCGGATAAACGCAGCGGATTTAGAGAAGATCAGGCTTCCTAAACGAGACCGACATTAGGATTAGTTACAATTTGCACTTCTTATCCTAATGACTCGTGGTGAATGCTGTTGGGTCGTTTGTTTAAGAGTGTGTATCAGGTGTGTGTGTGTCTATTATTACACATTATACAAGCGTGCTACACGTGACTGGCGTAGATATTTTTTTCATATTTACCAAGCTACAAATCACAGGGTTATATTAATGCGCTTGTTTGAATATGAGAGCGTCGCTATAGTAACCGTTTCATCAAAGGAGCCTGTCTGGTGGATGTGCCATAATGAACGGATTTCAAATGTGTGTGGAAGGAGTCTCCAGTGTCAGGGTTATGGAACCGTCAGAGGTAAAGCTGAACCACCACCCCTACCCCCACCCCAATGGCATGGCATTCCCTGCTTTGTTAACCTTTAGCTTTGTGCCATTTAATCCACTCAAGCAAACAGTAACTTAATGACACTTCAAAACCCTTTCCAGCACAACAGGGTGCCTTACATAAAGCCACCCCCACTTCCCCCTGCTTCCCTTCTGCTTCACTCCTGTCTTTTATTCAATGCTATTTTTCAACATTAATATTAAACAGGGCTGTGTTTGGACAAGCAGAGTCAACTGTGTTATTATATATTCTGTTATGGGAGAATAATCCACTTCTTTACCTTAAAAACAATGCGGTTGTTGCCTGATATCAGGCTGCATGTCAGGTTTAATTCCATTAGCACGACGTCAGCAGAGCCTGCAGCTTTCAGGACATCAGTGCACATTAAGTTGTGAAACCGGCCATTTTTAGGTCACCGTTTCTGGTTATCTGGTGGATATTTTTATTTTCTGGCCCGAGGCTCGTCGGCTGTCACTCGGCTGGGGAAGTGACTGCACCGTTTCAGATACGAGACGGTGAGACACGACGCACAACCACACGCCGACCTGCTGAAGCGTGGGGGGGTGGGGGAGGCGGTCTCCTCGCTGTCACACAACGACTCTCACCGAGTCTCTCTAATACACAGATCACTTTCAAGGTGTGCGTGTGTTACTCAGGTGCCCACATGAGTGCTTCAGAACAAAGAATCGCTCCTTGACCCGTAATCATGTCCTTGGGAATACAGGGGTTAGACAATGAAACTGAAACACCTGTCATTTTAGTGTGGGAGGTTTCATGGCTAAATTGGACCAGCC
>JAOUQY010000051.1:23575049-23589845 GCA_028566355.1 Doras micropoeus
GTGAACGCTTCCCTTCTAAGTCCGGTGCGCATCAAATCAGTGGACCCAGACCACCTAAGCAAGTGGGTCTCAGTCTGTTTCTAAACGAATTCTGGTGCGGTTCATTTGAAGTAAGAACACAATATGAACCAAAGGCATCTAAACGAACCAAACACAGGCTGTGATGGCACAAGACGCGACACTAAACGTGCCGCAACAGAACATTGCAATGCATTGCAGCGGACTTCTCTGATATGTGCAGGAAGGAATTTCTGTTTTGACTCCTTTATCCATTTTACCACCTCTTGCCGTGTTTCCAGTTGGTAAAAATACCACAACATATATGCCATATGTGCATCATACATCATACTTTTTTTGGTTCGATTGAACATTTGTGAGTGTGAACCCTAAGCAAACCAGGACTAAAATGTATATAAGTATATATACATGTATGTATAAGTATAAACACACCTAAAAGTAAAAAATGAAGACCAGTAACAAAGAACAGAGCACAATTACAAGTGGTCTTGTGCCATAAAATCTAAGAGCTTGTCACGTTCCAATATGCAAATGAACACCAAGAAATATTTGTGTGAAGTGTTTTCAGTTTGCATATTAATATTTCCCAATAAGCATAGAAGCTTTCTGTGTTTTTCCATTTTTGTGGAACCTCCACATTGAGCAAAATTATATTTTACCGCTCTATCGCACCATGCTTCCTAAGGGTAATGTCCTATTTTCTTTGCCTTGTAAGCACATTATGTATATTTATATGGTAATATGACCTTTGTTGGCTGTGTGCTGGTTGTGTGTACAGGCCTGGGTTGTTAAACATTAGCGACTCGGCCACCCAGCCTTGGCTAGCGGACACATGGCCCAACAACTGCTCCAGCCAGAACGACTGCAGCATCAACTGCTGCACTGCGAGCAACGGCAACAGCGACAGCAACCTGGCCACCTACAGCCGCCCTGGTGAGTCAGCGCCAAACAAAAAGCTTCACATGTCTGTATGTCCATGCTGAAGGTTAAAGCAGGGCTGTTTTAGATGAAGAATAAAAGGTAGCCCTGGCCCGGCACTTATGGGGTCTGCTCTGCCAGCTAATCAAATTTGCCAACTGATTTCCATACTGTTGTTGTAGCTTCTAAATGCAATTTCCCCTAAGTGCTTCCTTATTTAGGAAACAGGGAGCAGTTGCAGAGGTCAAAGAGAGTGAGTGAGAGTGTGCGTGTGTGCGCCTACAATATGTCCAAGAGGGATAGTGATGGAAGAAAAATAAGTTATATAAAAAGGCAGAGTGTGCAGAAAGAGTGATGAAGCCCTTCCAGGTGATTTTTTTTTGCAAGTGTCAGCAAGAGCTGGGTGAAATAGCAAAAGGAGAACCAATTTTTTCACAGGAAATCTTGCTCACTGTGTAACAGAACAAGAACCTCAAGGTAGGGAGCAGTGAGGTTGTTTAAACCGTGACTTGAGATGGACTGTAAAGAAATGGGATATTCAGGTTTGGAAGTAATGAGCATCAGGAGGGGTGTTTATTTCCCTCTTTCTTACACATCTCAATACACAGTATTATGGTATGAAACAATTAATGATTCAGTACATTTCTGATGATTGATTCAGTGTACTACTGATGCGTTGTGAAATGGTTCATTGGTGACACGATTTGATTCGATTCAGGCTCGATGAGTCAGTTTGTGTCTTTATTTTATGTCTTCTCAACCTCAAGTGTGAGGAGCAAAAGAGAGGCTGGTGAAGGAATGAGTGTGTGTAGCTGCTGAACAGGAATGCACTCGTTCCACAACGTAAAATATGAGGTCTTTTCTATAACAAAGATACTGCTAGGGTATACAAGGAATAACATATTTAAGCTGGATTCACACGTACACGTTGCCTTAACACTTGACGGTCAGTCATACCGCTATGAATGGCTGCTGTTTAACTTCACTGACTACTTTGTGGCTAAGCAGCATGCTAACGACATATTTTTTTGGTTACAATAATGGGATTATCAGATTGTGCAGTGTCTACTTTTCTGTAACTTAAAAAAAAATGTACATAAGAAATGCCAGTTCACAGAGCTGGTCCACCATTTTGGTTTATTTATTTCTTCTGTCTCGGGATATTTGCATTGGCGCTGTTTGATTGGTTAGCGCCTGTGCTGGAATATTTGCACGAACACGATTTGATCATATGACGCCTGTGCTGCCGGTGGAAAAAGCTGAACTTTCCTCAACTCCTACCGCAAGCAAGGCAAGCAAAGGACCCACAATTCAGTTTGGCAACTCGTTGCATAACCCCATAGTAAATGAGAAGCGTCTCTGCTGAAGCCTCCAACGTGTGTGTGTGAATCCAGAGGAACTGCTGTTAGAGGAAAATGTTCCACAACATTAAATGTTACTATAAACGTTAAAAAGTATGATATCTCATTCTTTAATCCCACCATCGTGTCTCTTCCAGTGTGCGTTAGAATGTTCTATTTCCTATCGTAGAAATGACGTATAATATTTGTAGTAAAGTTCACAACAAGTGTGTACTTTAAATGGTTGTCTATGGAGCTTGGACTTCACCTGAAGGCTGGTGTGGATTTAGATTTTGGCTCAAAAAAAAATTTGAAATGCTTTTGGTCTGAACTGAAATGCTGAATTGCTAGGCTGTGGTGATAAACGTTGGTTAAATGATGCTGAAACATTCCTTTTCTCTGTACCACATGCATAAGCACACCATTTACTGAGCTATGTTTTCACAGACACAGTTTAGTCCAGGCATTAAAACCCAAAAGCGCTTCACTGCACGCCTAATCCGCTCCTTTTATGAGGTGTGTGTTTTACTGCTAACTCAAGCTTTTATCCGAATCACCTTTTTTAAAAGGGAGGAAGGATAAATGCCATGGCCACTCACAGCATGACAGCGTGAAAGCTTGCCAGCCTCTCGCACCTAAAGCACTAAAACCTTTAGGAAGTTAACTAGCTCTGAGACATCTCCCAAATCCCAAAAGGCCACATGGTAGGTCTTGTTTTGTAAGGACCTACCTCTTTTCACATGTCTACTTTTGAAGTGCTGCAATATCCCTCGTCCTGACAGAAACGTGAGCCGATCCCAGAAATCCAAACGAAGTCAACCGTGTGGTATTTACCGCTGAGCTTCGAGCTCTGATCCTGGGCAGGATTTGAATATTTTATGAGCGAGGAGAAAATTGGATCTGTCAGAAGGGTTTTTATTTTACAGTGCTGCTCCATTCCGGAAGGTTTTGATTTGGACGGGATGCAACACGCGGCTCGATGAGAAGAGCTGTCTCCTTGAGAAAGGCACAGCTTCAGATAGCGCATTTGGCACGGCTTACGAGGAAGCGGATAAGCTAAAGCACCACGATGAAAAGAATTAAATAGCAGCTGCAAAGCAAAGTTTTTAAATCTCTGGATGTGACAGTTTGGAGGTTCCTGGGAAGTTCAGAAATATTGTCCCAGCAGCAAAAGGTCTCATCTAAAGCAGCTTTAACTGCTAAACATGGCATAGATAAGAATTTTAGACCCATCTGAACCAACCACCAATCTCATCTCATCCTAGAGCAACTGTAATCATTTTTAGGACCAATTCAGTCTCTAAATCACTCTTCTGTTTATAGGTCTGCCTGGTCTAAATATCACAGACCAGATGAGCATTTGCGATGTTTTAGCAGTCTAACATCTGACTTTGTGTCTGTTTCCAGCTAGCCAAACAGTAAAGTTTGGTGCAACAGTTGTAAATTTACACCCTTAGTGTGTTACATAAAGTGCAGAAGTATAGAATAAGCCATGCAGTCTCAACTCCCAATCATTGCAATCTTTCAATCTTAAAGTATACCAAAGTATGTGCTAGTCACTACGCCACCCTAGCTAGCATCTCGGTAGCCTCAAAATCTAAAACCAAATCTTTACACATTACTACACTACGTTGAAATCTTAAGGTCCTGTTAGACAGATCTCTTCCCCTCTCCATCCACCTAGCCGACTGCATCGCTAACTACAGTCAGATGGACAGCAAACCCAGCAACCTCCTGATGCCGGACTCATCCCTCTACGGAGATGTTGACCTCTCCAACAAGATCAACGAGATGAAAACGTTCAACAGCCCCAACCTGAAGGACGGGCGCTTGGTGGGGCCTGTGGGTCAGCCCACGCCTTACGCCACAACCCAGCTCATTCAGTCCAGCCTGGGCACCAACCCCATGGGCCACACTGACCTCAACGAGAAACAAAACTGGAAGGGCAACCAGGGGACACCTCAGAAACAGCAGGAAGTGACCTCACAGCTGCAGTACAGCATCATGGAGCAGAACAAGCTGAACAAGGGTGAGTTTGGTAAAGGGGTGTAGAGGGATTGGGGTGGGGGTGGGCAGTAAAGAGACACCCGATCTCCCCAAAAGGCCTTTGTGCTGTCAGTCCAGAGCTTCATTATCTGTGAATGATATATGCAATCGAGCGCTGACTGCTTTGTTCATGAGTCACTTTCCCATTATTTTTTTCTTATCCTGACATTCTGTATGTCTTAAAAAAAGAACACTTCAGCTTTTCAAACATCTTCATTTACTGCCAATCACACTTTGTTTCCCCACTTTCTGCCTCATACTTTCTTTTTTTCCCTCTCTAGTTACATGTATGACTAATCTAGCCTTGGCTTTCACAGTGTCTCTTCATTTGTTTTTCACGGTCCTGAAAATATGAGCTTGCTCTGGGGTATTAGCTGTCTTTTCAATGGTGTAGTCATGGCGTTAAGATCACCGTCTAAACACAATGTATGTAATTTAACCTACAATGTTTTTATGGGTCTTTGTATCATGGCAGATTGCGTAAATTTGAACGGACAAGCTAAACTATTTTGCTTTTGAAGATAATGGGCATTTTGCATGGAGCTAACAGCATGCACTATTTCTGTCACCTCATGACCCTGCTTCTGCAGGTCTTACGATACATACGGTATATAGGCACATATTTACGAATCCTTTGTTTTAATGAAAATAAGAACTTACAACCCTGAGCGCAGCCTCTTTAGTGAAGTTGGCATGCTACGTTAATAATGCAGTAGTGTCAATATATGTGCTACGAACCCAAAGAATTCAAAAGCAAAACAACGTAAATGCTACCTGACTGGGGATCAAGTAAAGTGTTGTCATCTGTTCAAGCATTTGTTAAACAGAAGAATAATCAGTACTATTACATCTTGTTCCTTTCACAATTGTGCAAGGAAAATTGTTGAATTCATTTTTGTATCATCTTTTAAAATTGAGTGTATTGGATTATTTAGACAAGCCATGAAACACTTGCCAAAACACCAAACTAATGTTAGCTGTTGGTACACACTGGTCCACTCACCAGATGTGTTTTGGATTACTTTCAGATGCATGCAAACGGTTTGTTCAGAATCTGCAGTCAGAATGTATTTATTCAGATTGACCAACATTTTTGCATGTAAGCACATCAACTAATTATGTTATGCTTCATGATAAGCCTCAGACCACTACAGAAGCGGAGACGGTACCATGCCAGCCACCATCCCGTACAACCAAGCGCCTGAGCCCAATCCTGCCGGCTCGTACAGCAGCTCTGACCGAGGCAGCAGCACATCAGGTAAGAGACTCGCCCACAAGCGAAGGCACAGATGAACTACACAACTACAGCTAAAACAAGCCGTAGTGATACCTGTGTGACTCCAGATAAGATCCTTACCTGCTCATAGATTTCTTGCACTAAAAAACCCCAACCACCACTGGTTTATTTTAGAGCTTGGTCGGTTTTATAGACTCAATGAAAACTTTTTCTTACATTTCTACATTCTGTATGTTAAATATTAAAGTATACAATACACAATTCCCATGGGCATTCCCCCAGACATGTAATCCTGTCATCTAACATTTACTCCAAGCGTTCTCAGTTTGAATGTACAGCCCACTTATGCACATGCAGCCTAAAACGATAATCTTTCCAGGAAATAAAATTAGAAAGCTATGAGTTACGAGTACTGCACCTTTGATATTTTAATTATTAGTTCCGTTATTATTACTTTTCATCACCCTGCCCTTTAAGTCTCCTGTGAAACGCAGCATCTGCTAAAGAGTAATAAATCATATTCAGTACTTGACACCTTGAAATTGCTTTTCCTGGATGGGTTACAGAATTCCAGGAGACAAAAGAAAAGCATTAAGGTCTGACCAAAATTTTTTTTTGTGCTCTGTCAGGTGGTAACTTGCAGATCTGTGGCATCTCAGTTAACTGCACACTGTTTAAGCTTTAATGCTAATCTCCTTCTCCCTCAGGACCTCGCAGACCAGATTGCACTGTCACATGCTTCGTTTTGGGGTTTTCTCCCCTCTCTAAGCCATTAATTACCCTCGCTTTCATCCACCTTCATATAAAAATGCAGGGGATAACGTTGTCAGAGAACCGGTGTTTGCTGTGCGACAAGGACAAATGGCGGCCATTTTTCAGCATACGCAAGGCTGCCAGGATAATGCGTCCTATCTATTTTTATATTGTATCGTGGTTCTGGTAATTAAAGCAAAGACTTTGGTGTATGGACGCCTCACAGCTCATTGGCTCTGAATCCTTATGCTTTGTTGTTAATTGGGCTCTAATGCGTTCCTTTTTCCTTCTTTTCTCTCTTCCTACGTCTACCACTAGGCCACAGAGAGTATTAGCTTTGAAAAATGGCTTCTTTTTTTGGAGCAGCAGGCGTTAATTACAAATAGAGGGATAATGTGCTTGTGCGTTTTACACTGTATAAATTATTGAGGTGCTGCCATTAGTGTCGGAGTGTAAAATTGTCATACGCACATCAAGCTCAGGGGAGGGGATAAAAAAACAAGCCTACGTTTAGTAATGCGTTTTAATTTGCCAGAAAATGATTTACGACTTTTGCAATGAGATGGATATCGATAGTGTTGATGCAAGGCTGTGCCCGTATAACACGTGCATTCTGTGTTTCTCATAACAGGGAGTCAGGGGCAGAAAAAAGGGGGGCGAACCCCTAAAGTGCCCAAGCAGAGCGCAATGAACTGGGCTGACCTGCTGCCTCCTCCACCCGTCAGCCCACCGCCATGTCAGGACTACAGCATCTCAATGGATGACAGGTGGGGTGTATATAAACATCAAACACAAACGCACTACACATTCTCTCGATTGTTGGTGGGGAAAAAAGAGTAACTCTTTGTCTGTGTGATGTGGTGTTTAGCTACGAGGCTGAGCTCCAGTGCCCAGTCCCTCCGTCCCGCATGTACTTACAGCCTGATGAGTTGGAGGAGGAGGAAGCAAATATGGAACGAGGCCCTACTCCACCAGTTAGAGGCACAGCCTCCTCTCCTGCTGCTGTATCCTACAGCCACCAGTCCACTGCCACCCTCACGCCGTCCCCACATGAAGAGATGCAACCCATGCTCATGGAGAACCCAGATAGCCTTCATGAGCGCAGGTGAGCTCTTATTGCAAATAAATGACTATACCTACCTACAATTTTTTTGCCATCTGATGTCAGCCTGTTGTTTGTCATTTCCCCAGACGGCAGTTAGTTAGCCCTCCACCTCCACCACGGCCTGTCTCTCCGTCTCACACATATGGCTATATCTCTGGCCCTCTGGGTCTGGACACGGACGGCCTGGAGGACGAGGAAGAAGGAGACGAGACAGATGCAGAGGTGCCGCTAGTCCACCAGCGATACCCTCACGCGCTCGTCCCCGTGCATCAGCACGGGGTGCATCCAAGGCTGACGTTGCGTGGGCTGGATCAGACGCCGGCGTCCAGCACATGTGAGCTGGACAGCTCTGTCACTGGCTCCATGATCAATGGCTGGGGCTCTGCGTCCGAGGAGGACACCGGCTCATCGGGGCGTTCCAGTGTCATCAGCTCATCCGATGGCTCCTTTTTCACGGATGCTGACTTTGCACAGGCCGTGGCCGCCGCTGCAGAGTACGCTGGCCTCAGAGTTGCAAAGCATTCTGGGAAAGGGCCGCCACACTATAGCGGGCCAGGAGGTGAGGCAGCTCTGCTTACCTGATTTTCCTTATTATCGTAAAAGAAGCAAGATGCATCTTTCTTGAGGCCTTTGAGTAATTATCTGGATATTTTGCAGCACGGAAGTACCAAAACCTGCCCTCAAGCAACCGTCCAGCAAGTCCCTTTTCTACAGATAGTAATATGAGTGCAGCTGTGGTCCAGAAAAGGCCTCCAAAGAAACAGAAACAGCAAGCAGCTGGACTCTACCAGCGAAGAGAGGTTTACACAGATGGTACGTATTCACAAGCACCATAAATTTAGTAGTTATAAATAATAGCAATGCTCAGATTGTATGATAAAGGTTTTTCTATGACAGTCCTCCAATGCAAATTCTGTTAATGACGGCTTTTCTGACATTCAGTCCAGAATTTCTGACAGTGTCTTTCGCATGTACTTTCTTTCACAAATTTTCATTTGACTATAAATGGTTACAAAGATATATGAAATGACAAACACACACACACACACAAAACCTACCACACTACCACATGAGGACAGAAAAAGCAAGATGGGTGACTGTCTCCTGAGATCCGGAGTCCTACACTAGGCCCTCCTTCCTCCCACGCTAATAAAACTGCCCCAGGTGGTGCTGCTTGCCTTCAAGTGCCCCCACACAACCCTGCCATTCGAGTGTGCAAATACACACACACACCCTGTGCCCTGCTGTGAGCTAAACACTGGGCATTCGCGCAATCTGCTGGCTGAGTTTCATCTGCCTCTTCTCTGGGGCCATCAGAAAGGTCATTGTGTGTGCGTGTGTGTTTGCGCTCACACACACACACACACACACACACTCACACACAGACCGAGTCCAGCTGCTGGGCTTCATCACTGAGTCACTTGTCCTTGTGTGTTGACATGGAGATTTAATATCAGACACACACAGACCCTGGCCTGATGTCTCAGATCAGCTACTCCCCTTCCCTCCTCCCTCTGCTGTAATCTCTTCATCCCTTCATCCCTCCAGCACACCCCCACTCATCTTTTCTCTTCTCCCATCTCTATTTCTCGGCTTTGAGCTGTTGAAGAGCCTCGTCACACCACAGCTGCATCCCTGCTGTTTGACAATTCTGTTTTAACAGAAATGACAGTAATTCATATTAAATGCATCTTCATTGCCTTTAATTCCACTAGTCATCCACATAACAGAGGAAGAACATGCTGTATTTGTACAATAGTAAGGATGGTGAAACAAATTTCTGCTACTGCTACCTTGTGTAGCAGTGGTTTTGCTCTGTATGTTGCAGATAACTATTGTTAGTTCAGCATCTTCACTGTGATACCCAAACCACTGCCAGATGACAGATCCATTCCATGACATTTTGTACTTTATGGTCACAATATAGTCATTTACTTCACCCCACACTGAGCAACAGCAATACAGCAAGTCTATTCGATATATCAGTCACCACTACAGTCAGCAGGACAGTCTTCACGACAGAGGAGTTTACACTTTTCAGTAACGTGACAAACCGTATTAACTTGTTTATAGCTCACTTCCTTGTAACTAATATTTTATGGATGTTCCATCATCATTAGATTTAACCACAAATAGAAAGAAATGACATGAAGTTCCTTAATAGATAAAGATTGTAACTGTTGGCAAACTGCTGTGGTATAAGAGGATTAAAACACTTCTGGATATGGGTTATAGGAAGATAATCGACACTGGGCTGGTAACAGTGACTCCATCAGACCAATATATTTTAATATAACAGCGTGACAGCTTGATAAATTGATGCATGTTTGCCAGAAATTACATGCAAACCTACATACAGGTTAAATATACTTGCGTTGAGCAACTAAACATAGAGCATCAGATGTTAGTCACTTTATGCTGAGAGCCTAAATAAAATGTTTTTTTTTTCATAATGGATCATGTGATCATAAAACAAAACATAGGTTCCAAAAATTTATAAAACAATTGTGAGAAGTCGTTACTTGCTGATGCACTCTTCCCGGAGAAGCATTCCTGAAAAACACACACACACTCCACTTTCTGTTAATTTTGTTCGTATTTGCTCAGTGCTTTGAGCAACACCAAGCTTATTATCTCCTGAGGTTCTTCTGCATGGGGCCACTTTGTTCTTTTCTTTTTCCTTTTTTTTTTTTTAGTAAAATGAAACAAAAATGCAAATGGGTATAATTAATCTTTTCAGGGATATAGAGAGAATGTGTATGTTTGTAGTCGAGCATCACAGAAACATCTTTGATGTTTCTTATTCTTTCAGTTGTTTTTTTTTTATTTTTTTAACTTCTGCTCCGGTGTTTTAAAGTTGGACGAAAAAGAGCATTTAGTAAAACCATTCTTGTTAAATCCCATCTTTGGAACTATGGAAAGCGTTTTATGAGCGATGGTTTCACAGTAACGAGACTAAAGATCCAGGAGGTGTTCAATAAAGCAGGGATGCCTCGTAAAGCATACGGTCTCCTGTCACTTCCTGCCCACTGCACTCTGTCTCTCAGACTAGCATCGATCTAGAGCCTGCATACACACACATTAAGAAAAAAAAATGCCAATGGTGGCATCCGCTTTCCTCATTCACTATCGACGGGAGCCTGTGATAGGATTTAAACAGTGTCCTCAGGGTCATGAATAAACATGGTTTACAAGACTTGCTGTGTCTTTTAAAGGACAACACATTCAGGGAAAATCTTTACTGCCTTTTTAGATTTCAATGTTCTCCAACTAACACCATATTCACACCATCAAACCCAATACAGGAGGTTTTTTTGAGGAGCACTCAGTTTCATCCTATCATGTTCTTAATCATGCTCTGCCAAGTTCCTCTCCACAATGTACTGTACTGTACTACACTGAGCTCTACAGCTGAGACCTAACCATCATATTTATATTATATACTATACTACACTATGCTGTGCTGTATTACAGTATGCTGTACCTCAGCTGTGGAGTGATATAGGATGAAAACAAATGCATTTGATTGGTGAATTTGATGATCTAGGAACTGCAAATTTTTCACCTTAAAAAATTGTGTTTTGTGGGCATAAAAAATGAACGTTCCATGAGTAGTGCAACTTAGTTTCATCCCATCAGTGTGTGAAGCATTTCATTTCTTCCTATCCATGAGAAATCCACGAGGACGTTTGCGTTTGGTTCGAGCTCGGCATGCCCAATTCCACATCTGCTGCATATCCCAGTCGCAGTCATGAACATTTGTTTGCAGCTTGCCACAGTAAACAGATACATTCACTTCCATTCAAAGCTTTTGGTACACATTTGTGTTTTTAAAAACTCATGAAACAAAAATTCCCTATTAATCTGCACAATTTAATGTATATTTTTCAAGCTTTGAATGTGTGTTTGCATGGTTTTGCTGGCACACATCTGTTCTGCTGATATGGAAAGCCACAAGGGTCAAATTAGTTGTGTGTGTGTGTGTGTGTGTGTGTGTGATAGAGACAATATTGATGGGAAAAGGTTAGAAATGGATTCTTTTTCTCATACTGGTGATATAGATGGGAAAAGTGTCAAATAAGTCAAGGATTAACGCAACATTATGTATGTAATATGTAACAAGTGTAGAATTAAGCCTTGTAAGTTCTTGGCATGGGTTATACTATACTTTGCATATGCTATAGTGGATCCAACACTAGTCCTTGGGGTTGTTTGTGTAGTTCCAGGGTGCTGCCATGTCATGCTCTGTATACTTCCCTGTTTTTTGGCCTTTGTAATGGCATGCCTAACTCATCCACTCCCCCACTGCTGAAATAGTATGCTGTACCTCAGCTTTGGAGTGTGAGACAATGAAACTAAGTGCACTTTTGTGTACTACAGGGTGAGTTTGGTGAAGATCTGAGAATGTAGCATTTTTCATACAAAAATATGGCCTTTGTGTTATTTTGGGTGAAACATTTTATATTCTCCAAATTTTACCAAATTCACACTGCTTGTTAAGGTGGTCAAGCCAAACACAGTACTGTACTTGATGTGCTCCTATCATGCACCATACCTGAAATCTGACCATCTGATTTCCATACACACTGTACAACACCATAGCTTTGGAGTGTGGTAGGATGAAACCAAGTGAACCTGGAATAGATCTGTTTACAAACACATTTAGATAAAAATGCCAGCATGGCATCCTTGTTTTCCTTGTTTACTTTCAAGAGGACTGCAGGCTGTCCTCTGCTGTAGGATTTATACAGTGTCTTCAGGGTCCTCAATAAACATAGAAGTCTTGCTGTTTATTAAACTTTGAGGCCATTCAGGGAAAATCTTTGATTTTTATGCACTGGAGAGAGCAGAAATTTGGCAATCAAGCAGAACTCGCTGCTACAAACGCTAATGACCAGTCCTTGCCAGCAGGCCTTTATGGTCTGCCAGGCTGCATGTGGCAAGGACTGTAGATAGGACTTTCAGCATGCAGCTGGCGTCAGGAGGCACAGCTCGGCTTCTCTCACACCTAGCAGGTGCTAGACAAATGAGTGCCGGTGTCAAATTAGCGTGCTGTCACTCTGGCCGTGAAGGGCAAAACCTCTTTCACAAATGTGCCAGGACAAGGTAGCACACAAATACTTCAAACAACTACTGCACACTTGCTAAAAATGAGATTTGTCCCTCTCACACAGACCTTCCTCCCCCACCAATCCCACCGCCAGCCATGCTCAAGTCCCCCACTCACCCAGCCAAGGCAGTGGCGGAGACAGGAAGGAGGTCCAGCTCAGCCGAGAGCAGGGACAAGAGAGACAAGAAGCCAAGAGAAGCCTCGGACACAAGAACCAGCTCGTCAGAACGTCGAGATGCTCAAGAAAGACAGAGGGCTCAGAGAGTGGGGAAATCCAGCAAACCAGAGCCAAGTACAGGACACCAGGACCCAGGTACTAAAACCCCATGTTAAAGTCCTTCAAAACTTTATTTTCCCCTAGAATGAATAATATGGATGGAATGAGTCAAAACAGCCCATGGTGTTATAAAAAAATGACTGGTGTCATTAATTAATAATGGGATTACCAACTTTTGAACTAAATTCTCGAGTGTATTTGAGTTAGAGTAAGTTCTAGTTAGCAAGGTCTTAATGCAGACTTGTGTGTGCTCTTTGCTCTTTGTGTCCACTGTACTTCAGAGGACATTGTGCCCTACAGTCGACCCTCTTTCCCAGCTGTCCACAGTCCCCGGGGTGAGAAAGAGCCGAGCTCTTCTAGCTCCATGTCATCACGAGGTTCTGGAGGCCGGAGGAGAGGTGACGGAGTCTCTGGGAGCCGCAGGAATCCTGCAGAAATTAGCCTCAACACCGTAGGAGCCTTCCAGCCAGGAGAGGAGCAACTGGAGGTATGGCTATGTACAGTAGCATTTCAGACACTAGGCCACAGGTTTTCCCTGTACACCACTGTTTACCTGGGGTAGTTCTTCTCAGAGTTGGTTAAATACATGCACTTTCTGTGCTTAATCGCCTTCCATGCATATCCATTTCTAAGAACTTCAGCTCCGTGCTGTATACATTGGAATGCTGTGATCTCATCAGCTGTTTAGACTGAACAGTATAATGTCAGCTACAGGTATGAAGCCATTTTGTGTAACACACAATTGTTAGCTTTCTAGGAATATAGAAATGAGCAATTATATTGCTGTGAAGCCCAATGGGTTTAAACAACAAACAATGTGCCCATTTATGACAACTTATCTGGTTGCATAGAAAAAACTATGGCCAGAAACTTGCCCCTTGTGTAAATTTAATTGCAATGTGGGCATAAAAGATGTAACAAAGTGAAACTAATCCTGTCTGAGGAGGGCTAATGTTGGAGTGGTCTATTAAACAGCATTTAGTTTTTGTCCTTTGATGCTTTTTCTCCATATTCTACAAAAATGGGTTTAAAGGACACTATAAATGTGCTATGCAGTAGACATACTGAAAATCTAATCCTTTTTAAATTGACTTGTATAAATCACTACTAGTGTATAACAGCACTGGGACTTTTAACTCTACATGTATCACTCTGTTTTACGTCTGTTCTATTAGGTGTTAGTTAGGCTACATTAACGATTGTTATCCATCTCATCATCATCATCATCTGATCCCTAACTGGCATCTGGGGAGGGCATCCTCTAAACCAATACGCTGCTGTGGGTGCCATACAATTTAGAACTTGCTCGGCCATCTTTCTCCATGCTTTTCGGTCCATGGTGATACTTCCTGCTTGGTGTAGGCTGAGCCATTTGTTCTTTAAATCTTCTTCAATTTGCTTTGTCGATGTTTTCGGGCACTATGCACTGGATTTTCCACTGGGTGGGTTGTTGTTTCCAGAGGAGTTGGTGCAGTATTTGACTTACGTCTACACGTGTGCAAACCATCTCAATCTTCACTAGTGTATATGTTCCTCAATAGTCGGTCTGGCTCAGATGGTATTGTTTGCTTTGCAGTCGTGAATCAAGATTCCTTCTGAGATTGTAACAAACATTTCACTGCAGTGATGAACATAATTCCACAAATAACATTTAACTGTATCCTATCTCATTGATTATTGGAGGAAAATGTTTGTGTTGCTTGGCAACAGCCTAGTCCAGTCCTGGCACGGAAGCATGTGTTGGAGGACCCAAATAAATGATTAAATAACTTAACAAATCATAATCTATTGTCACTTGTTAACTAATAAATGGTGCTTATAGAACTGTCATATAAAAGAAATATTAAACTCAAGCTCATGCTGTTATACTGAATACCAGCACGGCTATGATCATCTTCACCTGTGTTGAATCAGTATATACAGGGGTTGGACAATGAAACTGAAACACCTGTCATTTTAGTGTGGCAGGTTTCATGGCTAAATTGGACCTGC
>JAOUQY010000051.1:25306242-25316643 GCA_028566355.1 Doras micropoeus
TTCAGATTTAAGAGGATGTTTTAATGACATGGTGGCAGTTTTGGGGCTGATCTGTCCATCAGCATGCTGGGGAATTTGTAACTATACACGATAACAGATATGTGAACATGACGATATTTATTTCTGCGTATTAGCTTGAACGTTTGTTTAAAGATATCAGATAGTCACAACTGCACTCTTTTATAAAATGACTAAATTTAACTGGAGAGAAGTATGAGAAGAAAAACTGGTACTGGTGCATATGCAAAATACGTACATAAAAACGTCACCTGTGCATGTCATTGGTTACGTCTGGCAGCGAACGTGAGCAGCGTCAGCTCGCAGGTCTCGTTTCACGTGACAGGCGTGCAACGCTGCCTCGAGTAACATCGGAATTCAACGCTGGGGCCTCGACGAACATCAGCGTGAGGACTGTGCGACGTTCCCTCCGAGATCCCGTCGGGGACCTACCTAAGTATTAACTGGTATACCAGTTTTTCTGGTACTTCAGTGTAGAGCAAACCAGAAGCACCACCACTTGAATGTTGAAAACTTCACATCCTGTCTTCAGGTGTCTCTGTATGGTCTCTATTTATGCAAGTGACTAAAAACCTTATTTCACCTGAACAGATGTGTTCTAAACATATACAAATGCAGATATTTATTACTCATGTTTCCTTAGTAACTGTACTCAAGATTGTTTATATTTTTGGGGAATAAAACTAAATATCATGAACAGTACAGAACAAACATAAATAATACTAATTATTTAATAATACTACAAAAAAAAAGTCCTATGCAAATGTGTACTTAAGAACAAGTATGAAATCGAGTGATGTAGCTGAGGTTGAGGAACTGTCAGAGATAGCATTCACACACCATCCTCACACTGCCTCCATTTCTAAATCTGCTTTCAGTGTTGTTCTAGGAGAAAAAAAAACAAACGCCCTTCTCTTTTTGGCCACTCCCACTTCTGGTTTGACTTTGAATAGAGATTATGGATATTTTGAGCACGATACAGACACAGATATATCGACATTGCAATACAAGAACCTGATAGAACCACACTGAAGGCATCCGGGGCTCTTGTTTTTTTCCGATTCTGCTACCCCTTTTTATTTTCTGTTTCCTTTTTCAGGTCTGGAACCCTTTTAAGAAGTCAGCCAGATTTCTATTAATTCTATTAAGGCTGAGAGATTTCTAATTCTTATCATAGATCTTATCCTAGGAGGAGGCACAAACTGATTTTTACTACTGACACAATGTTCTCTCAAAACTAGTCCCATGTCCGCTCCGTGTCTGTCGTTCGGCCTCATGCATCTCTCTTGGGAAAATAAACACGGTTAGCCGTGTTGTTTAGCGTCTGAGAGGTTTTTGGCAGCCTTTTTTACGTTTACTTGAATTCTCCTCAACAAGAATGCGTTGTTCCTCTTGGCTGCTGTTGCTCTTGGCGCCATGGCGACAAGCCGAGCATTTAGAAAAGATACGCCACTATTTATGTTCCTTGAAGTAATCTCGGACTGACACGCAGCCTGACCTCTAACCACTCCGGAGACGTTATCTTGTGCTTGTAGAACGGTGAGGCATCTGAAAGACGGGCCTTTGACATGACAAGCTCTCCATGCGTCCACGCTTAAACAGGGGTGTTTACACAACAGATTATTGTTGTAACACAGGGATGCAGAATTCTTGATTTCGATTGGTCAGAAGAGGTTCTGACAGTATTTCTGGTTTCAAGGCAAAGCAAAGGTTTACACAAGGTTTGTCCAGAAAGTAATGAGAATTTTTCGGTTGCGGCTCCGTGGATCTTCTTTACTGAGCCAAAGTTGTGGCCTTTCAGACATGTTTTAATCTTGGCCTTCTGGTACGAGTTCTTTATAGATGATCCCTTGAGAATCTCTCTTTTTGTCTCAGGATTGTACTCGAACACCCATGATTCATCTCCAGTGATCACTCTTGCTCCAAACTCGCTTACATCGTTTTAGTGACGAGGCACTTCAGCAGGGCTTCACAAAAAACAAACGTCTGGGCCCTGCGAAGGTGAGAATGCAACTGAAACGGGTCCGGCTGTTTATATGAGATCCTACTCTAACTGACCTTGAACCAGCATCCCTGTGTTTCAGCCCTACGGAGCGCATTCTCATTACTTTCCGGACAGACCTCGTATTAATGTGCTTGTTCTATTATGTTAGCGTTTAGGACTAGGTATGGCAGAGGCTCCACATAATATACACCTTTGTAACAGTTAAAGGTAAAGATATAGTCAGAGGTAAAGTTTTCTGCCATGGAGAAGATGCATGATAAAGTACAATCATTTGTCTTATTAGCTGCAAAGGGCATTCTCAGATAAGAGGACTAACTAACTTGTTATAGGTGGACGTAACACAGCATTCATGTGTGATGTATTACATTTCAGAAATTGCCGGAAAAGGAATAAACTAATTGCTAAAAACTTTGGAGTGGAACCATTGATCTGACTTAACGTTGAGCTGCATCACACCACCCTGTCACTGATTATTCTTCATGCCTTATGTAATATATGAATATTAATACCAGAAGTGCTTCCCGTGACAGTGTATCTGTCAAAGACTTTTCCTTACATAGCAAATTTACACTGATATTAGTGAGGTAAAGAATAGGATGCCTAATGCCTCGTTCTGTCTGTTTTCCTTCAGGGCTGGTGTGTATGAAGTCGAGTACCTCGGTGGTGGAGCTGGTCATGCTGCTTTGCTCTCAGGTAAATCTGTGTTTCCCAGTCCGCCTTCTCTTACTTTACTTTACTAATCTTGAGCTTTTTAATCTCGAGCAAATTTGGGTACACATATTAAGCTGTATGCACTGAGCCTGTGAGCTGCATTGTAAACTTGTCATCTTAAGAACTTCCAAGAGTGATCTCTTTCTAAATGGTTCCAAACCTTTTTTGCATTAAAAGATGCCCCCGACAAGCCCTGTGTACGCTCGGCATATGATCCTACAGGAGCTTCCCAGCAGTCCTTTAACTCCCGGTGACATGTTACAGCTCACTGATCTCCCTGGTCTCTTGTTAAGCCTTCCCTTTCAAAAGGGTCAGGCTCCCAGTGTTGCCGTCAGAGGAGGAGATATTTAACATACCTTCTGTCAGCCCATCAGTCTTGCCCAGCGAGCCCATAAGGAAACCATTACTTCAGCGTCTCTCTTGGAGGATCCTGCTGCTTGTAGAGCTCCATGGGGCTTTTTGGAAGCTTGTGGCACCTCGGTGCTGTCCATATCTCTGAACACGCCACTCAGGAGGAGATTTAGTTAATGCTCACGCAGTTATGCACATCCATAGCAGGTCCTGATAAAGGTTGCTGTCTCCAGACTGAGTGGCGCTCAGCGCAAGTCCTGCTGCCCTGCTTTTGTCCTTTTGAAGTTTCCTCTTTTTTGCCATTCCTTTCGTTTTTATTGCTGACAAGTGAGCCTGGGTGCTCTGTGTATGCTGGAGTTATTACTGAGAACTGCATCAGGATCTCTCAGCTCTTCCCTTCCTCTTCCCTCCCTCCCTCCCTCGATGCAGAGATAGCATTACGCCGGCTCCAGGACTTCCTGCCATTAGAAGCTCCCAGGGTAAAAGCTAGGCCTGATCTATCGATCAGGACCAGGAGGGGTGAAACCGGAGATCAGGCCCAACGTCCTTTTGGAGGCATCAGGGCATGTTTGGAGCCAGTACTCCACAGGCCATGATTTATATACACTTTCTCCAGGCAGAGATGAAATCGTAGCCTGAAAATGAAAGGACTGATTTTAAGAGAAGGCAAGGTAGAAATTTATTGCTGTAATATAATAGTTCGGGCTTTTTGAGCCCTTTATGCTTGGTATATGTACATTGAGACTTATTGTGACGTTCTGTTTGACAAGATGTTGAGCTAGTAGCTTTCGAGCCTCTGTATAGTCGAAGCAGTTATATTTTTGTTTTTTAGGCCACTTTGGCACCTATTAATCCGTTTGTCAAGTCAAGTGAATTAGAGAGAAAACTTTGTTCGAAGAGCACGTATGGCTGGAACTGCACTCATAAAGCTTTTTTTTTTTTTCATTGCACAGCTTCCCACATTCCGCAGTTCATTTCCCCTCAGGCAGCAGACAGTAGGCAGAGACGTTGCCTCGATACCAACAACCTCAAACTCTGCCTCACTTGTCTCTATGCTCTAATCCTCCCAGACAGCCGGGCTTTCCGTGTGCCGACCTTTCGCCCTGTTCTGCTTTGCAAACTGTCACTTTTAGGAATAAATTAGTGATAATCATCATGCCACTTTTTCGTTATTTATGCTCTCTAATCACGCCGATTCATCTCAGGCCACAGGCAGACAGTGTCTCCGTCCTGCGGAGTGGCAGAAATTGTGCCAGAGGTCACGCAGGTCGATTCCATGTAGCAGCTTAACCATGCTTAAAGGATGGATCGTGGAGACGAGGAGATTTACCACAGGAGGACCTCCAGATGTTGGCAGGGGTGAAGGGCAGATAAAAGCAAAGCGCCTGTTCTAGCTCTTGACAGGTCAGATTGAGACGCTGCAAATTTGTGAGCATCCATTAATGCTGGGCTCCAGAGTGGAAGAGGGGTAGGACTGAACTGCTCAGCCAGTCAGCACACAGGAGTAAAAAACAGGAGTACTGTTGTTTTAAGGTTTTGGCTTTAAAGCATTGTCAGTTTGGCTTAAAGATGGCTGTTGTTGGTTGAGAGCTTTGTAGCACTTTAAAAGGAAGTTTGGGATGAATTGCGGGGTGTTTATTCCCATAATGTAATGCAAATACCAGCGGCAGGTAATATCCTTGTCATTTTTATGACCTTTGATGCAGGGAGTAACCTAATGAAGAGTACACTGAAGTACCAGAAAAACTGGTATACCAGTTAACACTTGGTAGGTCCCCCACAGGATCTTGGAGGGAACGTTGCACGGTCCTCACGCTGATGTTTGTTGAGGCCCCAGCATTGAATTCCGATGTTACTCGAGGCAGCGTTGCACGCCTATCACGTGAGTTTTTTTACGGCCACGCTGCTGTCCTAAGCTTCCGGTTTTGCCAGAATTCTTGTAGTCACGGTACACCCTTGAAATGCTCATATGTGAAAATCCAAACTTTTCTTCTACCTCCGAAACGCTATGACCCATCTCACGAACTATTAAACCGTGTTGAAAATCACAAAATCATGATAACTTGCCATTCTCATGGCAGAAACAGCTCTAGAAGCTTCCGTAGATGTCTATCGCTTTATATACGCATTGCCAGACACAACCAATGACATGCATTGGTGGCATTGCTGTGTTTTTTGCATGGGTCCAATCAGTATCAGTTTTTCTGGAACTTCAGTGCAGATGGCTTATACAAAGTGGGTAGAATTAAATAATTTACAAAAATAATGTATTTGGTTAATGGGTATTTGGTATTTGGTTATTCCAGTCTTCCAAAACACCAGCATCATCCCTGTCTGCCATATCTCAAGCATCATGCCAGTCCTTCAACACATCACCTACCCCTGTCCTCTAAATCATCATCATCCTCCCGCGCTAGAACACCAGCATTTTTCCTGTCCCCCGGCGCTTAATGCTTGCCGATTCCGAATTCTTCACCCATCCTCAGATTTCTCTCAGCTGTACCGTCACCAGGCTTTAGCAAACCTCTCTCGCCTGTGATCACACTCTCTGTTTACATGACGGATCATATTACCACCTTCTGGAGGTGCACACACGTGTTAATTCACTTCAAAATCCCATTCGGCTCCCCACGGGGAGCGTTCGTTCACAGCCTGATGCGAAGAGAGATGGCATGAAAGCTGAGCTTTACAGCGCCGTCTCTGAAAGCAGAGCAGATTGGATTTTGGGTCGGCTTTCCAGTGTCAGTCTGATGTCATTTTTTTCCCTGTGTTTATTTTTGTCACGTGAGTTGCTTTTTGATCTGGGGTTCTGAAGGAAGGGTTCGACAGGGTCCAAATGAACAGCAGCCTGCGGGCAAGGTGCGGACAGCAACACAAGGAAACAGAAGAAGAGGGAGGTACAGGGGGTCACACAGAACATTTGGAAGCCAGATGCATTCTGCCGTTGTCTCGTGCTGAGCTAGGATTAAGAATTCAACTTTGGGTTTGTTTCACAGGGCCAACGCAGTAACAGACTTTCATATTGAAGCACTTGATAATACGACTCGGTTTACAAAGTATAAGGTTGGCGTTAGCACTGGGGTTTTACTCTCACTGCTTTTGGTACAGTATTTCAATCTCAAATCACTCTCACTGCTTCACATTTATACCTATTAATCTGTAGATTCAGTCTTCAGAGTCAACAAATTCATGAAAAGACATATAGCAAAGCATTCTAAATGGTCGACGTGAGGATTTCAAACATGCAAGAGGTTATTGTCATTGTCGAAATTATAATTCTGCTTTAAACAATGCCACCTTAACATACGGGGCAGTGTAGCTCAGTGGTTAAGATTGTGTCCCACTGGCCAGAAGGTTATGAGTTCAAATCCCAACACAGCCAAGGTGTCAGTGCTGGGCCCTTGTGCAAGGCCCCTAACCCCCAAGTGCTCAGTTGTGTAAATGAGTCAAATGTAAGTGGCTCTGGTTAAGGGCATCTGCCAATTACATATATAGAATATGCATTTTATGAAACCTGAGACACGTTGTCAATTCATTGGAAATACACTATATATATATATTAGGTCTGTCCGGAAAGTAATGAGAATTTATTGTTACGTATTGAAAACATTTGCGATTCTATATTACACCACAATTTATGTTCCTTAAAGTAATCTCGGACTGACAAGCAGCCTGACCTCTAACCACTCCAGAGACGTCATCTTGCGCTTGTAGAACTGTGAGCCATCTGAAAGACGGCACTTTGACAGCGGTTTTAGCGTACAGGAAGCTCTCCATACATACACACTTAGTCAGGGTTATGTACACAAACACAGCCCATTGCAGATTATTGTTGCAACACAGTGATGCTGAATTCTTGATTTTGATTGGACAGAACGTGTTCTGACAGTATTTCTCAAGTTTTCAAGGCAAAGCAAAGGTTTATAGAGGTCTGTCCAGAAAGTAATGAGAATTACACTTAATATTGTGTGAATCATCAACTGTAAGGGTGTTCAGAGTCTCGCTCATGGCTCTGTGGATGTTCTTTAACTGAGCTGAAGTTGTGGCCTTTCAAACGTGTTCTTTATGGATGAGATGATCCCTTGAGAATCAAAAAAGGCGACATGCAGTGACTGAGCTTTTTTTGAGCTTTCTTTGGGCGAGCTGATGTTGATCCATCACTCTGTTCAGGAACTTGGGCTCTCTTGTTTAACATTTGCTCCAAACTCGCTTGCAGTGTTCCAGTGACAAGGCACTTCAGCAGGGTGTCACAAAAACAAACGTCTGGCCACTGCGAAGGCGAGAACGCAGCTGAAACCGGTCCTACTGTTTATCTGAGATCCCCATGTGTAAGCCCTAAAGAATGTGGAAATTTCATTCTCATTACTATGGATATATGTGTATACAGACACTTCTCAGAAACAGGACGGACGACGTGTAGGTAGCATTTTCAAGTGTCAGCACTTTGAAGCAGTCAGAGGTAAAGCTATATCTTTAAGCTTTCAGACACGGGGAAAGTCTTGCAGACAGAGGACTTTGTGCTTTCACTTTCCCGGGAACATGACAAGCTGTGTATTTTTTCTTATTACCTTCAAGAGATGTAAAAGAGAAGCTGGTGAGGGAATGACAGTTTATAGTGATAACAGGAACTACCTTGATTTGCAGATGTTCCAAAACAGTAAAATAATAAAAAGTGGCCATGTTTGTTTAAGTAATGGAAAATTGTTGGTTTTAGAGGGATAATACTTCTACATGTTTTATTCCTGACATATAAAGGGTTCTTTTGGTAATTCAGCAAGTTCCTTTTTTGTATAGTGTCATGTAGAACTGTTAAGGGTTTCTAAGAGGTTCTGATAAACCAAATAACCCTCCACCCTTCCATGCACGTTGTCCACGCTTTTATTTCTAATATGTAATGAAGTTAGCTACAAGATCTGTTGAACACTGTGCATATTTTGTATTTTGTACATGTCAACCATTAAACCACCTGCGTAATGCTACTAAAACAGCACTGACCCAGTGAGACATGGACTCTGAAAGACCTCTGAAGGTGTGCTGTGGTGTCTGGCTCCAAGACATTAGCAGCAGGTCCTGTAAGATGTGAGCTGGAGCCTCCATGGATCTGACTGGTTTGTCCAGTACATCCCACTGATGCTCAATCGGATAAAGATCTGGAGAATTTGGAGGCCAAGTTAACACCTTGAACCTTTGTCATGTTCCTCAAACTATTCCTGAACACACACACATACACACACACAAACACACACACGCACAGGTCTGCCACTCTTGGAGTCCCGAGAGAATTTTTGACCTGTCCCATCCTCCCAGATATTTTTTTGTTCATCACTCATATTTCTGCTCTGGGCATTTCAGCATGTCTGCCCTCAACCTTCTCTTCTCCTCACCCCAGGACCTGGGAACATTTTTCAGCTCCCACCCCCCACCACCGCCTGCTCTCGTTTTTTTGAACTGCAAACCAACACTCATACCTTTGTGAGCAAACAGGAGAGCGGCAGAGTTTTCCCAGAATGATCTCCCAAATGGCCTCTTAATCAGCTCCAGACCCATGTTCTGTGTCTTTGTGTGTTTGTGTGTGAGAGACAGAGTGAATAAAACTTGCCGCGGCTCCCAGCAGCGCTCCGGGCGAGCGGAGCCAGAAGGGCCTCTGGATGGAAGTCTTCAGTGGTCTGTCACTTGGTGCTCAGAGAGAGGAAATGGCTGTATTTAAGGGGAGAGGGGATACGGTTTCACTGCACAATTATGTCTCTCTTGTGTTTACGGATATGTTCTCCCAGGACGAAAAGATGCCCGCTCTCACAGGAACTCGGTTTCAGTTTTATGTAGTTTCAGCTTTCGTTCGCACACATAACCTTTCCTTTTGTCAGATTTAGAACCGTTAAGGCGTTGTGTTTAGGGTATGGGCTGGAAGGTAATGGTTTTCTGTATCGGATGATGTTTTTTTAAAAATACAAGCACGCCTCTTAGAATATTAGACAGCTGAAAACCATATTCCTCTTGTTTTCTAGGAATGGCAGAACTCCATACAGAAGAACGCTGGCTTGGCTTTTATTGAGCTAATCAACGAAGGAAGGTATTACTCCAAAAAAATTCAACACTCCCTAAATGTACAGGGTAGACCCAAATTAAACATAGAGCAAAAATGTACAAAATAAGTGAAACACACAAAGAAATCAACATATAAACATATACTGTACCATGCTATAAAGAAATAAAACATTTACAACATAAACAAGTAATTAAGCCAATAATTCCTACTTTCTGACCATATTTTGCTAACTTTACAAATTAGAAAGTGTTTAACCGTGTTCATAAAATCCTAATATATAATAAATGTATGGTATATGTACATTATGTGTAAGATAAAAATGTTTCTCTTAGTCATGCGTGTGCATATGCGGAGAAAAGTACGAAATCTGCACTCAACGGGAAGAAATGGGAAGTGTGGCTGACTACATACTGGCTATTTCACGATTTTCTGTGCAGTCACATGGCTGTGGTCGTTCTGTCTGCATGCCAAGATCAGGTGTAAATTAGCACCATGTGTTGAGAGCATCATGGCTAGTGTTACTTCATAGAATAGAAACAGAAAGTTGTGTTATAGAACCACCAGCATTTTTTTTTTCTTTTGTTCTATTTAGTCATGACGCAATGTGCAATACAATATTATTTTAGAATTTTGGTGAAAGAGCTGTTATTATATTTTAATATTGCTGTGATGCTCCATTGAGCTGCTTTTGTCAGGCAGATCTGGCAACCCTGACGTTTAGTGCATATGTCACAAAAACATCCATCAATTTCAACACTATACTGTGTCATAGTGACACTATAGGGTATCATAGCAACTCCATAGTGTATCATAGCAACACCATATTGTGTCATAGTGACACCATAGGGTATCATAGCAACACTATAGGGTATCACAGCAACAACATAGTATGCGATAGCAGCACCATAATGTGTCATAACAACATCATAGTGTGTCACAGCAGCACCATAGTGCGTCATACAACACCATAGTGTATCATAGCAACACCATAATGTGGCATACAACACCATAGTGTGTCATAGCAACACCATAATGTGGCATACAACACCATAGTGTGTCATAGCAACACTATAATGTGTCATACAACACCATAGTGTGTCATAGCGGCACCATAATGTGTCATACAACACCATAGTGTGTCATAGCAACACCATAGTGTGTCATACAACACCATAGTGTGTCATAGCAACACCATAATGTGTCATACAACACCATAGTGTGTCATAGCGGCACCATAATGTGTCATACAACACCATAGTGTGTCATAGCA
>JAOUQY010000051.1:25639652-25651814 GCA_028566355.1 Doras micropoeus
CCTACACCATACTAATAAATTATTGTGGTCTAAAATGACAGGTGTTTCAGTTTCATTGTCTAACCCCTGTATATACGGTAAAAAGCTTTGTTTCTACACTCTTCCTCAGGCTGCTGTCTATTCTGATGATCCTGTGTTTAGTTATTCGCCCGGTCCCCTAAAGTAAAGACCACTTTGTGATCCTCACAGAACATCTGCGCTACCTTCCAGAAACATCTGCTCGGTGAGAAAACGAGCAGGAATGCCTGGCGTGTCAGAATCCTGGCTGCAGCTCAATGACGGTCATTTCCGGAAGGTTTCATTGCCCCGTTCTTGTCTGGAGCTGCAGGTGTTTTTCCCGCAGTCACGATTTTACCCTCTCGTCAAGCACAGCTTATACGCTCGCCTTGCGGTAATCTGCGGTCAAGCATCTGTGGCATGGACTAATCATTATTTTTAAGTCAGAGTTAGATAAGCGCTAGGGCAAACAACAAAACGCTTCATGATCCTCGCGACGGAGATCAAGCCAGAGAGCCGTGACTTGAAGGCAAATGGAGATGTAAAGATTTAACAATAAATCAGAAGAGGGTCGTAACTCAGCCGATGCTAATCCGGTCCTAATCTACTCGCAGTGAGTCTAAGCAAACTGCTGACAGAGCAGATTTCCTGACGATCGATGAAACTTCGCTGCCTATTAAAGGGTCAGGAATATTTTTTCACTGTTGAAGAAGGATCGAGATCTCTAACAGTTCTAACACAGCACCATAAGACCGGCATTAAAGGTTTCATTCCTAGTGATTTACACATCCAATTTGTCACAATGTGACTCTAGTTAATGCGTTTTATCATGTTTTATAATGCAGTGTTTGAAATCTCGAATCTGATTGGTCAGAAGGTTTTCTAGAACAGCACCTTTAACAATACTTGCTCTGGCTGCAAAGTTTATACCCATGCCCTTGCTAAGACAGAGGTTTCTTTGGACTGTTTTTGTCTTGCCCCTAGTAGGAACCTTCTTTAATAGGAAAACTCTGTTTTTAAGGGTTTCATCAGCAGTACAAACCAAAGAACCTTTGATGGGTTCTTGATTCACCTGTAGCCTAATCATCCTAATAGTAAAATTTCCACGTTTTTGGTTACTATCAATGAGAAACGATAACTGCAATGCCATTTCGGTGTATATTTCTCAGCATTATACGCCAAGAACATTCTCAGAAATGCTGAAGATCTAAGAATCTTTGAATTACTAGCCGTACTTCAGACTTTCCTGACATCACAAAACTACGTATCAGATCACTGTTACGGCTCGTTACGTGTGACAGCGGGCATTTTATCATGCATAAAGCACAGCGCTTGCATAGCAAATATATAAATAGGATTTTCTCATAACAAACAGGCTTAGATCTAACAAAGTGTGCATGATTTATTCATTGAATTCACTTGACAGTCCACAGTCTATAAATATTGCTGTCACTTATTGCATGGCTTATCAGTCAATAAAAACCCATCACATATGCAGAGTGCTGTATAGACTCCAGAAATGATTTGAGTCATCGCAGTGGAAGGTCTCAGCGAATACAAGGCCGACCGGATATTTTTTAATGAAAATGAATAATGCAAAATCAGATATGTCACATTTTAATGGCTTGACATAAATCTATGTTTGAAACAGGTAAAGGGATATTTAAACCTTGAGCACTCATCCACTCACTCACTCACTCACTCACTCTCATTCTTTTTTTTTTTATCATTTCTGAAAATAAATAGATATGCTACGGGATGCAAAGCCGATTATAGACTCAGCAATTATTTATATGGAATATCAGGAATTCATAACAATACATGTGCAGTGACTTCTGAGCAGCTTCAATATTTGATTGTGCTCGGAGCGTTTCTCCGAGACCTACCACTAGAGGGAGCTAGAGTTTACAACTGGATTTATACATTTATAAAGAAATAAATAAATACATTTAAAAAGAAATAAATAAATGGAAATAAACAAACGGCCAAATAAATAAATAAATAAATATAATATAATATAATATAATATAATATAATATAATATAATATAATAAAGAAATAATTCTATTTATAAGAAAAAATATTTAAAAATTTAAAAAGTAATAAATTATATTTAAAATGTTCATGAAATAGACTTATTTTAATTTATTTAATATTCTAATTATGCTGTATTTTGATTAATGCATTTTTAAACTTAATAGATATTTTTTAATGCTTTATAAATCCTTCGTAGTATTCGTAGTTGGATTATTATTATTATTATTATTATTATTATTATTATTATTATTATTATTGCATTTTAAATAATGAAATAGTTCATTAATATACCATTAATAAAACGTGCGTTTTCTCGGCTTTCATCATTGAAAAACTTACCGTTCCCTCAGACCTGAGCACTGTCTTTGTGTCCCCGCCTTCTTTCTCAGTGACAGTCCTCGCGTCCAATAAAAAGTCAGCTAGCGCATTCCTCCGTAAACATCAGCCAATAGGATGTGAGGAAGGCGTGGTTTGGTTACACTTCTTCTCTGAGCATGAAGTTTATTCCTGAGTGCAGAAGGCGCTGGATGAGAATGGTGCGCTTTAACGCGGATGCGTGGGAGCGCTCTTTCCAACACCACGCCGTTTTACTTTAACTTTTTTTTCCCCGTGTGTGTGTGTGTGTGTGTGCATGTGGATTTTGGTGGATTTTCTGTATAGATCAGTCACTCTGGCTTGGACTGCGCAATGGCTCAAAGCATAACCGTATGGCTTTTTATTATTCCTCTATTCCTGCTGGCACTGAGTTTGCCGGAGGTTTCCTGCGTGCCCGGGTTTGACAGCCTGGGACTGACCTACGGCCACAGGTCCGAGCTCTCAGAGGACGCCATACTGGTGGCCAACAACGGAATCCGGGTTCCCTTCGGCAGATCCGTGTTCATCGACCCAATTAATGATTTAGTCCTGCAGGTCCGACCCGGAGACAAGTGCACCATCACAGTCCTGGACAACGATCCATTGTCGCAGAAACCGGGTCAGCTCAGCCCCAAAAAGTTCCCATGTGAGTTTGGACCCAGTGATGTGAAATACTCCCACTTCGGATCCCGGAGCCCAGCTAAAGACAGGGTCAGGCTCCAGTTAAGGTATGACACACAGACTGACACTGTGATCATCCCATTCATGATGGAGGTTGAAGTGCTCTTCACTCAGCTGGAGATCCTGACCAAAAACATGCCTCTGACTGTTGATAAGCTTCTAGGAACAAGTAACCCTATCGATAAAAAGATCCTAGAGTTCACTTATGATCGAAACATGTACCAGTGCAAAGTGACTTCTCTTGCTGGAACAGGTGCTTTCCCCAGGTACGGAAGGCTTGTCGATGAAGGTAGATTAGGTAAAATGTTTGACTGTGATGAATTTCTCAGCCTGAACGTCCGCTATCGGCATACGTTCACGCAGCGCTCCCCGAACAGAGATTACATCCCCATGTATGTAGAGCTCCAAGACAAAGAGAGCAACATCATAAAACAGGAGTTTTTCCAAATCATGGTGCGCATTAAAGAAGGAGAGGAAAACACGCCACCTAAACCTAGCTTCGTCTCCATGATGATGATGGAAGTTGACCAGTTCGTGATGACCGCCATAACCCCTGACATGCTCGCTGCTGAGGATGTTGAATCCCCGTCTGACGACTTAATCTTTAACATTACCTCTCCCCTGTCCTTCGAGGAAGGCTATATTGTCAGTACAGACGATAGGAATTTGCCAATTACATCCTTCTATCAGGGAGATCTGAAGGATCTTAAAATAGCATACAAGCCTCCGTCTGAGGACTCGGACACGGAGAGAATTTTCCAAATTGAGTTTGTGGTTGTAGATACAGAAGGAGCCGTCTCAGACCCGTTCGCTTTTATGATCGTCGTTAAGCCCATGAACACGCTGGCTCCGGTTGTGACTCGAAACACGGGGCAGCTGCTCTATGAGGGTCAGACTAGGTCACTGTCTAGTTCGCAAAACCTGCAGATTAGCGATGAGGACAACTTACATGATGTCAAAGTGACAGTGATCAATGGACTGAGGCACGGTGAGCTCACTGTGATCGGCTCCAGGAGTAAATTCTTCACCGTAGCAGATCTGGATCACGGATCTGTCATCTACCAGCATGACGGCAGCGATACCTATAGCGACAATATCATTTTCCGGATGACAGATGGCAAACACGAAGTGGAATTTCTTTTCCCTATAACCATCGTGCCGACTGATGACGAGCCACCGATTATCAATGCCAACACTGGTTTGGTGATGTTCAAAAATCAGATGAAGCCGATCGTACCTCTGATGCTCAGCGCAGCCGATATCGACTCGGAAGACTCGACTATTAAATTCATCCTGGAGGCGCCTTTCTCAATTATAGGAGAGGTGCTGCTTCGTCAATCGGATGCTCCGGAAGACCCATCCACGTGGAGGTTCAATTCTGAAGATGAGATGTATGAGAAAACGGTGACAGAGTGGCTCCAGCAAGACATTACCGATGGAAAGTTGTTTTACAGACACATCGGGCCGCATAATACTAAAACCGTTATGGATCAGTTCGTTTTCCGAGTTCAGGATGACAACGATCCGCCAAATCGGTCAGGACAGAGCTCTTTCGTTATCAAAATTCTCCCTGTCGATGACATCCCTCCTGAGCTTTACCCTGACACCACCCTGCAGCTGACTGTACACGAATACCAGCTCACTTTCTTCCGCAAGAAATTCTTACGTTACACTGACTTGGACTCCGAAGACAGGGATTTGAAATATACCATCACGCAGCCTCCGAGGGACACGGATGAGAACAGCCCTGTTGTTCTGGGAGCGATTGTTCTGACAGAAAGTCCAAACAGAGAGGTTACAGAATTCACTCAAGCGCAGATAAATCACCATAAAATAGCGTACAAGCCACCTGATCTGGAGCTGGGTATAACCCCGCATGTAGTGCAGTTCCATTACACGGTTGAGGACACAGCAGGAAACAGTGTCGATGGAGCGTTCACTATTTTCCTGCAGCCTGTCGACAACAAACCACCCCAGATCACCAACACAGGGTTCACCGTGTTAGAGCGAGGCATGCATGTAATCACGCGCACCGAGCTTGACACCATCGACCCGGACACGGACAACACAAAGATCTCCTTTACGCTCACTCAGCCTCCTCTCCATGGTCAGATACAGTATACGTTCACTGACATGACCAAAGGAGATTCGTTCAATCTGGATGATCTTTCTCAAGGCAGGATCTCCTATTCTCACAACGGAGACGAGTCGCCAAATGATTTCTTTCAACTTGACGTGAGCGACGGCGTCCACGTTGTCAGTATTACCATTAGGATAAACGTGAAGCTCATCGACGATGAAACTCCAACCATAAGCCTTCCAGAAGGTACCATCGGCTCCTATATTGACGTCTTGGAGAACGGGGCTACCGAAATCACAGCTAATGTCATTCAGGGACGAGATGAAGACACAGACGACCTGAGGTTGACCTTTATAGTAGAGGATCCACCACTTATTGGTGAAATACTGGTCAACGGTGTCCCAGGAAACAGATTTACCCAAGCTGATATCATAAGCGGATTAGTCGTGTATGCACACACAAGCAGAGAGATTGGCCTTGCGACAAAAGAGGACTTCTTTAATTTGACCCTGACAGATATGTCTGATGAGTGGACCGTGGGCGGTAATAAAATCAAGGGCGTTCGAGTACACGTAACCATCCTGCCTATAGACAACCAGGCGCCTCAGGTGTTTGTCGGCCACCAGTTCAGCGTCGTCGAAGGTGAGAAAAACGTGGTTCAGATAGCACACATAAGCGCTTCTGATATTGACACTCCCAACGATGACCTGCTGTGTACCATCATTGTTCAGCCTACATCTGGCTACTTGGAAAACATCTCCCCTGCTCCAGGATCAGAGAAATCCAGGTCAGGAACTGCTATCAGCGCATTCACCATCAAAGACATCAAGCAAAATCATATCTATTACGTCCAAAGCATTCATAAAGGAGTGGAACCAGTGGAGGACAGACTGACATTCAGGTGCTCAGATGGCATCAATTTTTCGGAGAAACACTTCTTTCCGATCGTAATTATCCCATCTAATGATGAAAAGCCAGAGATCCATATGAGAGAGTTCGTGGTAATGGAAGGCATGAACGTTGTCATCGATACTCCTATATTGAACGGTGTTGACGCAGATGTTCCAACAGATGAGCTGACATTTATTGTTACTAAACCTCCAAAACATGGTTTCATTATAAATCAGTTAACCACTGGTACCGTTCCTGTAACCAACTTCACTCTAGACCAGATACGAGAAGCTTCTAGCATTGTTTATGAGCATGATGATTCTGAAACTACAGAGGACACTTTTAAAGTTTTTCTCACCGATGGCAAATTTACCGTCGAAACGACTATTATTGTTATGGTTATCCCAGTGGATGATGAAACACCAAGGATGGCTATCAATGACGGCCTTGAAATAGAGATAGGAGATATTAAAGATATCACCAACAAAGTTTTAAAAGCCACCGATCTGGACACAAATGACAGCACACTGACGTATGTTATCCGATATGGTCCCAATCAGGGAATTCTGCAAAAGAGGACCCCATTTGGAACGCTCCAAAACATAACCATTGGAATGAATTTCACACAAAACGACATTGATGAAAATTTGATTCTGTATGTCCATAACGGACAGGAAGGAATACGTGACCTTGTTAAATTTGATGTCACGGATGGCATCAATCCCTTGATTGACAGGTACTTCTACGTAACAGTCGGTGGAATAGACATGGTGTTCCCTGATGTTATTAGCAAAGGCGTTTCTCTTAAAGAAGGTGGAAGAGTGACCCTAACCACAGACTTGCTCAGTACCAGTGATCTCAACAGCCCGGACGAGCACTTGGTCTTCACCATCACTCGAGCTCCGGTGAGAGGTCACCTGGAGTGCACTGATACACCAGGCATGCCCATCAGCTCCTTCACCCAGCTCCAGCTGGCTGGAAACAAGATCTACTACATCCACACTGCTGATGACGAAGTTAAGATGGACAGCTTTGAGTTCGAAGTGACGGATGGTTACAACCCAGTGTTTCGCACCTTCCGCATTTCCATAACGGACGTAGACAACAAGAAGCCCGTTGTCACCATTCACGGACTGGTCGTTAACGAAGGGAAGAGCAAACTAATCACGCCATTCGAGCTGACCGTAGAGGACCGTGACACGGTCGACGGGCTTCTCAAGTTCACCATCACCCAGGCGCCCATTCACGGAAAGCTGCTGTTCAACAGCAGCCGAGCCATCGCGTCCTTCACCAAGCAGGATCTCAACGAGAACATGATAAGCTACAAGCACGACGGGACAGAGTCTGCTTCCGACAGCTTTTCCTTTACCGTCACAGACGGAACACATTCAGACTTTTATGTCTTTCCTGATACAGTTTTTGAGACTCGCAAATCCCAGCTGATGAAAATCACAATTCTTTCGGTGGACAACGGTATTCCACAGATCGTGGTCAACAAAGGTGGGACGACTTTAAAAACGCTGCCCGGTGGTCACCTAGGTTTTATGATCACCAGTAAAGCGCTGAAGGCTAAGGACAGAGACAGTCCCCAAGGAGCTGTCACTTTTAGAGTAACAGTAGGCGCCGAACATGGATACCTCATCGACCTGGGCAAGGGAAACGCCACCATTACCACATTTACCCAAGGTAAAATGAGTTTATATTATAAAATGCACTAGGGCTACCTCATATATGATCAATATCATAATCGAATGATGTGTCTATCCACTTTTCTGAGATATAGTCAACATATCTTAATAATTTGTATTATTAATATTTTACTAATAATAACACACTGAATGAAAGCAGCTGATTTAATGCTATAAGTTTACCCCCCACCAAATGTATTTCAGCATTAAATACATTTTGTACTGTCCACTTTATTAGGAACACCTGTACACATGCTCATTTATGCACATGACCAATCAGCCAATCATGTGGCAGTAATAGTTGCTGGTGCCAGATACTGGTTTGAGTATTTCAAACACTGGGATTCTCACACACAGCAGTCTCTAGAGGTTACACAGAATGGTGAAACAGAGCAACAGTTCTGTGGGTGGAAACACTTTGTTGATACAAGAGTTCGGAGGATTATGGACAGATTGGTTGGAGCTGCCAGGACGGATATAGTAACTCATAATGTTTACAACCGCGAAGAGCACGGAAAACATCGACCCTTCAGGTGGTTGGGCTACAACAGCAGAAGACCACATCAGGTTACACTCCTGTCACTCACCCAGACTGGAGAGTTGAAAATCCTTCCATGACTCTCTGGTTTCGGTGAGTCTGTACCACTGATAGCCTCAGATTCATGTTCTTGATTGGCATTTTTGATGTGTTCTGAGATGCTTTTCAGCTCACCACCTTTGTACACAAAAACAGTGCTTATTTACTGTCAGCTCAGACAAGTCTCGTCATTCTCCTCTGAGATCTCTCATCAGCAAGGCGGTGCAGCTTGCAGACCCACAGATCACAGGATTTTTTTTTTTTTTTGCACCATTCTGTATAAACTCTACAGACTGTTGTGTGTGAAGCTCCCAGGAGATCAGCAGTTTCTAAAATACTCAAACCAGCCCATCTGGCACCAACAACCATGCCACATTTACACAAGTCACAGAGATGAAATTCCTCGTTCTGTTGTGTGATGCGAACATTAACTGCATGATCCGATGCATTTTAATACTGTCATGTGATCATATATGAGCAGGTCTACCGGTGTTCCTAATAAAGTGTCCCTAATAAAGCGGGTGTATTTTTTTGGATACTTTTGTATACTTGTATTGTAGAAATGTCTTCAACAATCATGATATGCTATTTTTCTCATAACACCAACCCCTAAAATGTTCAGTTTAATGAGAATATCTGTACATAAGTTACCCAAGGGTTAAAGGTTAACAGAATTGTTTTATTCCACTGACCTGGTTGCTAAGAAATCATATGTAAAATCTGGGTATACTGTACATGTTGGATACGGCATGTGTAAATTTTTAAACTTCGTTCTCATGAGGGGGTAAAGCTCACTAGAAAGCGATGGTTTAATCTGCATTAAAATGTCCTAGCATGCCTTATGCAGTTTTTCCAGCCTTTACCTTAAGAGTATAATGAAAACTAGGTAGTAGACACCATTTGCTTTTGCTCCTGAGAGGTTTTCAAATGGCAAATTCAGAATATTTGATTCCGACTAAATCCTGTTATTAAATGACCCCTAAGAGGATAGAATGAGCTTTAGCCCAAGACCCAGGCATGCCAATCAGGCGTGCTCACAAACAAAGAATTTCCGCTAACAAAACACCCACCGTTACATCTCAACATTTTCTTTTAATATATTAAAGGCATTTCTCTTCAAACAGGAACCCAGAGTAAATAAAGGTGTTACTCCCTTACGGGTATTGGAAAATGCTAGGCTTACATTTTTCTAGAGAAACTGGTTGGTCATCAAATATTAAAGATGACCCGAGCTGTACATGCAACACTTTTATCTTTTATTTATTTATTTTTTCTGAAAAGTAAGTTAAAAAAAAAAGATTGATAAAGTCTTTCAGATCAGCTGGAGCCTTGGTGTTCTTTATGGACCCTGTCTTTATGAACGCAATGAATATGTCACGTTTTAGAGTTGAACCTTAAAGTCATATCGTAAAACTCGTGCCTGGATGCAGCTAAACCATTATTTATGCATTCAGTTTTTTTTTTTTTTTGCATATTAAAATGTATTTACATGACAAAATATACCCATGGACGCTTGATATTTCTAAAGGAGGTCCAAAATGTATTCACTGACCCTCTATTTAAAACGATGCCATGCTCCTTCTTGCCTAAGAGCAAAGTGCTATTTCAATACTATGCATATTATTATTTCATTTGAAATGCAAATAAGTTGCTGATAAACTTTCCCATAAAATTCAAACTCTATATTTCATGGTAGCGAAATGAGATGGAGCGGCGTCTCTGGATCTATGCGTTTAGAATTTGTGATTTTGCTGGCATGTACGTACATACGCTCACGTTTGCTCGTCTCTCTTTGCTAGCTGACGTGGATGACATGCACGTATGCTACGTTCTTCGAAATGGAGACAATGCTACCACTGACATCTTCCATTTCTCCATTGAAGACAATGGTAAGAGGTTTTTAATGATCTTTAATGATATTTATTCATGTTGGCTGAGGCAACGGCTGAGGGTCAACGATTGTACACAGTGTCAGATTTTTTTTGTCCTATGCTATTTCTTGTGCTGCAGTTCCTACCTCTGTTGTATAGTTGTGATATAAATAGATTAGTTGTTAAAAAAGAAAAAAAAGAAAACATCTAGAGATCATAGGACAGGGCTCTGGATTCGGCCCAAGCAAGGTATTTCAGCTGACAGAACCGAGCATGTGAGAGACTTACACTAGGAAAGCTGATAAACATATGAAAAGAAAAGAAAAAAATGGCTGTAGATCAGTGGCTCAAGTTTGTTAAACATTAAAGCAGCAGATCTGAAGCAGATCTATGCATTTATATAAATGATTTAGCTTCAAGGCACCTGACCAGATCAGATGATAGAGATACTAAGTCAGAAAGGGGAGTGTTTTCACACAATTTCATAGTATATAATTTTATTTACTCTGTAATTTGAATGGTTATTCAGTGAATCTTAATTAAAAAGTTTTGACCTCAAATTTTGGGACGTAGGGACTAAGGGGGAGGAGCAACACCCAACTGCACAAAGGAAATATAAGGAAGTGGTTCTATCCAAGATGGCCGCCTTCTTGCTCTTTCAGTGATTAGCTATGCTATAGCTATGCTTACATTGATTAGCTGTGCAGGTTTCATGCACTTTTTATGGATTGCCTGAGGTCATAATGTCTTTTAAACAACACCAGTGGGTCAAGAACTGAAAAAGGAGAAGATTTTGGATGAGACAGGTGAGACTTCCATTAGTTTTTGAAGCTTTTAGTCCAAAACTCAAGTAGCAATGTTGGATGCCTAACATGTCTTAGCTCATCTACTTTGTTTAGTGGAAAAACTGTGCAAATGTTCACACGGACTCAACAGGTTCTTTTAAAAGGGTTCTCAAATGAGTGCTTTAAGGACCTCTTGGTGTCCGAAAATGGTTTTACTTGGAAGCCTTTCTGAGAAGGAACCTTTAAAAGGCCTGACAAGATTTTAATGAATAGTTTATATATAAAACACCCAACGTCTTTATGAAAAAAGGGTTTCTTTAAGGATTAATTGGAGAATAAAGTGTTCCTAGCATAAAAATGGTTTTCGGCTGATCTGCTTTTTTGTTTTTTTAGAGGGAAAATTGTGCAAATGGTATTTTTATTTTGGCCTCTCAGACATCTCATGGTAAAACTTTTGTAGCTCCAGGGAAGAACTAAAGAAACAGTGTTGGACAGTAAACATGTTTTAGCTGATCCGGTATGTTCGGCAGGACGTTTCTGCAAATGGAATTTCATAGCTTGAGATGAATCAAGGGGAGAATGTAATTTTAAAGATTTTTTTTTCACTGAAGTAAAAGCCATGCACTTTAAATGTTTTCATGCTGGTCTTCACTATACTCTTTATACATTTCCGCTGTAAAGTCACACTGGGCTTTTTGTCCATTTCTAGCTTAAAAGCCTACCACTTTCAGGTTAGGGGTAATGTGTTGCTTCTCTGAGTGTCTTTTATGAAGACTTTGTTGATTGTGTTAATGTTTAGGAGTAGCTTCTGCTGTGCAAAGACACAAACCATATATATATATATATATATATATTCAGATTCAGAAAACTTTAATCATCCTCAAGGGGCAATTGTGAACACAGAGCAAATATGAATGTACAAATATAAATTAAATAAGAAATAAAAAACTAACTAATAGTGCAATCCGTATTTGAATCTGTATAGTACAAACCTGATGATTTGCAATACAAGTTAATAATACAAATAAGACATAGATGACCAAGCATTGAGGTATATACAAATAGTGCAAATTGCTAATTGTGCAAATAGGTGCAGTGTGTGTACATGTTTGTACGTGTGTGTGCATATGTAGGATGGTAATCATAAAGTCTGTATCAGTCCAATTAATATTGTGAGGTAGTATATGAAGGTATGTATATA